>CM077079.1:87941929-88431929 GCA_039513925.1 Platanthera zijinensis
TTACGATGAGCGTTTCCGTGGCTTAACTGAGTGCCCTATTCTGAGTGTGGTTTAAATTTGTGGAGTGTGGTTTAAAACTCCTTAGAAAACTGAGTGCCCTATTCTATAGCCTGTTGGCAATATCTCCCTAGGCAAGCCGAGTCGTTTTGGGTGACCCGGTGTGGCCTCTCGGGGGAATGTTTGTGTTTGGCTTTATTTGGGTATAACTCGAGTTCTGTTCATCGGAAGTTAATTTCGACTTCGATGTGTGTTCGTAGGGTGATATTTAGCTACGGTGCGAATTTCGTCAATTTTCGAGGTGGTTCGGTTTTCGAGTTGTTTTGGGTGTGTTATTAGTAAAAACCAAACTAGAAAACCCTTTTAAATTAAGTGAACCGAAGTTTAGGCAGCGGTTAGGGCCGAATAGGCGTGTCCTTTTAGTATAAAAGCCTTGTTTAGAAGTGGCGGACCCACTTCACCTTCCTCCTTCTCGAGACCAGACTGAAACTGTCGCGCCTCCTGTTCGCGGAAAACGGAGGAAATCCGCCGACCTGCTTCCCCTTCAGACGGTGATTCGGGCTTGTTTGTGGACGTATTTCGATTCCGAAGCGGCGTTGTCTTGCTCTCGCACAGTCTTCATTTCGACGGTAAGATATTTGATTTTCGTGGAGTTTTAGGAGATTTGGATTTCGGTTCTTGTGGTTTTCCGCCATTAATGTACGGTTTGCTTGTTAGGTGCTTCTCCTTCTAGTGCAGAACGAAGAGGAGGGAAAGCCGACCAAGCTTCGCCGGAAATCGAGGCAAATGGTATTCTTGCCCTTGCCATTGTTGTTCTTTTGAATTTTGGAATGTTTCCCGGTTAGCCCTAGGGTAGAAACCATGCTTATTCTCTTATTATCTTGCTAAGTTTTAGGGCTTAGATTCTCCAATGAGCCCCCTCCTTGGGCTGTTTGCTCGTCTAGTGCTAGTTGTTCACCATTTAGACTCCAGATTTGTACTTCTAGTTGGGTGCTTTTGCGGGTGGAGCCGAGAGAGAGAGTGAGGGAGGTTGTTGTGGTAGGGCTCTGGTTAGAACTAGTCTTGGTAGACTCTCGAGTTTTGGTGTTGAGTGTGGTGCACACACTCAAAGCCAAAAGCCGCCCGGACTTGGCGTTGAGTGTGGTGGACACACTCAAAGCCATAGTTCGGTTTGTTCTTTGCGGCTGAGTGGTGGGGAGATTGAGTGAAATTTTCATCTAAGTCAAAATCGACGGGAATCACCAAGTGATTCCCGCTGATTTCGACGTGTATCGTCAGTGATTCCCACCGATCGGCGAGATCATTCCTTGATTCCCGCCGATTCGGCGAGAATCATTCTGGATTCCCGCCGGTCATCGAGAATCGTTCTGCATTCGCGCCGATTCGGCGAGAATCGTCCTGCATTCCCGCCGATTCGGCGAGAATCAGTCGGCATTCCCGCCGACCTTCTCTTGTTGACGTTGGCTTAGGGTTCTCCTGCGGAAGTGAACTTTGGCGTAGAGTGAGTTGACCTCACTCAACGCCAAAGCTGTTTTGGCATTGAGGGAGGTAGACTCACTCACGCCACTGTTAGGTTTTGTTGTTTTGCTGAAGGCGTTGAGGGAGTGGACCTCACTCAATGCCATGGCTGTTCTGGCGCTGATTGAGGCTAACTCACATAACACTAAGGTCTGGTTAGGCACTGAGTGGATTCCACCCAATGCCGAGCCGTGTTGAGTAGCTTCAACACTGTTTCTCTTTCCTCGATTTATGTTCCCGAGTGAGTTTCCTTGATTATATTTGTAGTTTCTTGTCGGCCATGTTTTCTTTCCTAAAGGCCGAATCGTGGGATGTGGATAGTAGTGGTGGTTTTAAGCTCTTCATGGGGGAGGTGTTGTGTAATCTAGCCAAGGCCACCCATTATTCTTCTATCTTGCTCCAGGTACGGGCTGGGCAAGGGGGTGGAAGGTCCCTTGTGCTTTATCATGTAGACCCCTGAGCTTGTTGGCATGGAAATTGGTGGTTGGGGACTGAGTTTGCCTCCAACCTGGATCCATGCAATTGTTTTGCTACTACCATCTCCCACAGCTTAGGGTGTTAGAAGTTTCTTCCTTGGTAGGTCGCAGCACTTTGGGCTCTTGGTAGCCTAGTAGGCCCCGCAGGAGTAGTTCCTGGGTGGGTTGTTGCTGTTTTCTTGCACGTAGTGCATTTTCTTGTTATCCTGTTTGGACAGTTGTGACTTTTCTACTGCATGATTTTCAGTTACTTTTCCCCTTTGGTTGACTCCTTCATGCAGTTTTTACCTTGTTTTGCTTGCTGAGGTATTCTGTTTTCTTTTGGAATGCCTCAGGTTCTGAGCTGTAGCCAGTTGGGTGGCTTGTTTGCAATGGTGGTGTTGGTGGTCTCTTGGACTTTGGAGATCCGCTTGCCTTGTGGATGAGGTAGTTTTCAGTACTTTCTTACAGACATACATATGTGCCAGTGGGTTTGTGTCAGATTGTTGGCGCCCATGATAGTTTTTACCTTTGTGCTGGAAATATTACTTATGCTGCTACCACTTTCTGGAGATAGTCTACTTGCTCTGAGAATGATTTATGCTAGGTTGATAGTTACTTTTAAACCATAATTATTTTTATAAGTAAGCTCATGATCAGCATGTTTTATAAAAGTAAATCACTATTTTCCAAGTAGCGTATAAAGATCGTTTTCCTATATATAATTTCAATTGAATGTAGAGTCTTGCATAGTATGAGTGGTTCTCTTGGAACTCTTATACACCTTTAGGATGCTAAACCTGAATAAAGTATTTTTCCGCAGCGCGTAAGTATAGTTTTTAACTGTGGACTAGGTGATCCACCGAGCCGAGGGATACGGCCTCTATAATATAACTGATTTTCTAATCATTAAGCTCATGATTTTCTTTCATAAAGAGTAGCAGTTGGTTTTGCCTGAGCGTCAGCAGTTATCCCCTGCTTGACGTGGCATCATGACGCGCGTTTTCTCATACTCTGATAATTATTTAATTCGGGGAAAATGCGGGTTGTGACAGTTGGTATCAGAGGGAGGTTGCTTGACAAGTTAGTCGGGCAACCTTTCTTTGATTATTTTGTAGTGCAGCATCATGTCATTCACACACCGATATGTCATCAGCACGTCTTGGCGAAAGCACGATCACTACACTCATAGCATAACATGAAGTATACGGGGCATATTATGTAGTATGGGATGCATAATATGTGTTCATATATGGATCCACCATAGGGGCAACATGTGAGGGTTATGTAGTATGGGATGCATAACCTCACCACATGGCTGCGACTAGCACGTTTTCTTTTTCGTTGCATGCGAATGTTATGTAGTATGGGATGCATAACATTTTCATGTGTACGCCGCTCATAACATGCATTAGGGCCTTTTTAGAATGCATAGCATAACATAGCATAAGCACAACGTGCCAAGCTAAAGACTGGCAGGATGACATATGTACACACATAAGTTTTCGAGTCAAAAATAATATAAAGTCAAGCATTCCCGATCTAGGCACAAGAATTAGTATGATGGTGGTTAACCATCCTAGGTTAGGGCATAACATAAATTTTTGTTAAAAAGATAAACTCCCAGAGCAAGTTTAGCAGCTTTAAGTTCATATCTATATATGTATGGTCTGTACTAGTAGTTGAGTCTAGCCGTTGTACTAGGATCTAACTTGTGTTGCTATGACTTTAGGATGGCGAGACGTCCTTCGACTAGATCAACTCCCCTGTCTGAGGGTGAGTCTTCTGGAGCTTAGAATGATGCGGTAATCAAAAGCTTGCGGCAGAGTAGCGATTCCTTGAGCAGGCAGTTGGTGGAGGTGCGAGCCCAGATCCAGTCTTTGGTAGCAGTTGTGGCGGGTCAAACTCAGGGAGTGTAAGGACCTGCAGGGGGGGTTGCTATTCCTCCCCCTCCTGCACCCTTAAGACCTCCAGTGATGGTGCCAGCGGAGATGGCCTTCATCTCGCAGTTTCAGAGGCTGAGCCCTCCCACTTATGACGTGAAGGCAGACTTCATGGTGATAGACGACTGGCTGATCTCCATGGAGGAGATGTTCTCGTATTCAGGGATTGCAGACGATCAGAGGGTGATGATAGCCGCCTATCAGCTTAAAGGTTTGGCTAAGAGTTGGTGGCTGAGAGAGAAGGAGAGCTTGATAACCGGATGCTCTTGGGAGTGTTCAAGGAGATGCTATTGAGGAAGTTCTTACCCTCGGTCGAGCGTGACCGCCTCATGAATTACTTCCTCCATCTGAAGCAAAGGAAGCTCACGGTGGGTGAGTATGAGATAGAATTCAGCAAGTTGAGCCGTTTTGCCCTGGATTGGTCAGCGTTGAGGCTGATCGAGTTAAGCGATTTCTCGGTGGTTTGAGGAGTGAGGTGCAGCAGTTGACTAGTGCTTATGGGTCAGAAAATTACGCATGAGTAGTGGAGGCTGCTCTGAAGGTGGAGGCTATTGAGACCGCGAAGAGCAGAGGACAGCAAAGGAGAAAGGATAAGAGGAAGTCTGTGGAGGAAAAGAAACCCCGGGTACCGGATGCAGTTCCGGTGAAGAAGAGCAAATTAGTATGTAGTTTCTGTGGACGGTCAGGCCACCCTGTCGAGAGATGTTTCAAGAGAGCAGCAGCTCAGAGGAAGGAGCAGGTTCATGCGATTCAGGGTACTCCGAGGAGTGATGTCTCCTGTTCTGTTTGTATGCGACCCGGGCATGATGCTGCCCAGTGCTGGTCCAAGGATAAGGTCTGTTTCCAGTGTGGGCAGAAGGGACACATCAAGTCTAGGTGTCCTCAGGTCCAGCCTGCCATGCAAGTAGTGCCCCTTCAGGCATTACCTCCACCTCAGCGTGTGGACAAGGGAAAGGGAAAGCTAAACGTGATCTCTTCCGAGGAGGCTGAAGCTTCGACTCTGGTCATCTCAGGTTAGTTGTCTTTCCAGCCTGAATGTTTTGTTCTTGTCTTGCTAAAGTGTAGTATTGTTGTGGTAGTTCCTTAGTTATATATGTTCCTATAGGGAAGTTTAAGGTGAAGAACCGCTGGGCGCGTGTTCTGTTTGACTCCGGCGCTACCCACTCGTTCGTGGCTAGAGCCTTTGTAGAGCGACATCGGTTGACTTTAGATCGAGTTCGGGATATCTTTCGTGTTAAGTTCCCCTCTGGTGAATCTGTGTTGTCAGATGTGGGCATGTTGGATTGCCCTGTTTTGTTGGGGGACTTCCTTGCGAAGGCAGACCTGAAGATGATTGATCTGGAGTACTTCGATATTATTTTGGGCATGGACTGGCTGTCCAGGTATGATGCAGTCATTCAGTGCAAAGGGAAGCGCTTGGACTTCATCAGGGACGACGGTCAGCCAAGAAGCGTGTATGCGGATCTGAGCCAGGATTCTCCTGTCATCTCTGCGGTATGTGCTCAGAAGTTTTTTCTTTCAAACTGTTTTGCTTGTTTGGTCTCGGTGGTTGGGACCGTTGTTAGTGTACCGCGCTTAGAGGAGATTCCAGTTGTGCGAGATTTCGCCGATGTTTTTCCTGATGACCTTCCTAGTCTTCCTCCCGAGCGGGATGTTGAGTTTGTTATCGATTTGGAGCCGGGTACGCGCCCTATTGCTAAGGCGTCGTACAGGATGGCCCCTCGAGAGCTAGAGGAGTTGCGAGTTCAGTTAGATGAGTTGTTGGCGAAAGGGTTTATCAGGCAGAGTTCGTCGCCTTGGGGTGCTCCTGTTCTATTTGTGAAGAAGAAAGATGGGTCAATGCGGCTTTGCATCGACTATAGGGAGCTGAACAAGGTCACAATCAAGAACAGGTACCCTCTGCCGAGGATCGATGACTTATTTGACCAGTTGCGCGGTAGCACGGTCTTCTCCAAGATTGACCTTCGTTCAGGCTATCATCAGCTTAGGATCCGTGATGCCGATATTCCACGGACTACGTTTAGATCAAGGCACGGACATTTTGAGTTCTTAGTGATGTCATTTGGATTGACCAACGCTCCATCAACGTTCATGGATATGATGAACCGGGTGTTCAAGGATTTCCTAGATAAGTTCGTGGTGGTCTTCATCGATGATGTGTTGGTTTACTCTCGCAGTGCTGAGGAGCATGAGCAGCATCTGCGCTTGGTTCTATCGGAGTTGAGGAACCATAAGTTATTCGCCAAGTTAAGCAAGTGAGAATTTTGGTTGCCTCAGGTCTCGTTTCTGGGCCACGTGGTGAATGAGGATGGGATCTCGGTTGACCCGGAAAAGATCACAGCAGTGATGGATTGGAGTAGGCGGGCACGCCCAAAGAGATCAGGAGCTTCCTAGGGTTAGCCGGCTACTATAGGAGGTTTGTGGAGGGTTTCTCTACCCTAGATGCATCTTTGACTAAGCTGACTCAGAAGAACGTGGCTTTTGTTTGGAGCGAGAAGTACGAAGAAGCCTTCCTGGAGTTAAAGAGGAGATTGTGCACTGCTCCTGTCCTGACCCTGCCTACCGAGGGCATGGATTATGATGTATACGTGGATGCTTCGCAGATGGGTCTGGGATGCGTATTAATGCAGGTGGGTAAGGTGATTGCCTATGGGTCAAGGCAACTGAAGACTCATGAGAAGAATTATCCTACGCATGACCTCGAGTTCGCAATAGTTATTTATGCGTTGAAGCTGTGGAGACACCTACTTTATGGGGCTCAGTGCAAGATCTTCACCGACCATAAGAGCCTGAAGTACGTGTTCACGCAGAAGGAGTTAAATCTGCGCCAACGTCGGTGGCTAGAGTATGTGGCCGATTATGATGTAGAGATCCAGTATCATCCAGGCAAGGCCAATGTGGTGGCCGACGCCCTGAGTCGGAGGACGGGTAAAATCTTTAATCTCTCCGCCGACCGTTTAGTGGAAGAGTTCCTCCTTATGGATATATCAGTGGAATGCGGTGGCCTGCAGAGTAGTTTGTCAGTGGCAGAGCCGTCTTGGATTTCTTTGACCAGACTTCACCAGAAGGACGACCCGGATCTTCTTCACTTGTACTCCAGGACTGAGAGAGGAGAGTTGCCGGATTATTCCATCGATGATGCGGGAACTTTGAAGTACCGTGGCAGATTTTGCATCCCCGCGGTTGGGGACATTCGGGGTATGGTTTGCAGAGAGGCTCATGGATCCAGCGTTGCCTATCATCCAGGATCTACAAAGATGTATCGTGACTTAAAGCAAATTGCCTGGTGGTATGGCATGAAAGGAGATATAGCCCGTTTTGTTGCGGAGTGCCACACTTGCAAGCAGGTGAAGGCCGATCATGGAATGCCTGGTGGTAAGTTGACTCCGCTAGAGATTCCGACTTGGAAGTGGGAGAGTATAACTATGGATTTCATCACGGGTTTACCGCGATCCCCGAGGGGATTTGATTTTGTTTGGGTTATAGTGGATAGATTGACGAAGTGTGCTCACTTCGTGCCATATAAGATTGATTACCCTATGAAAAAGATAGCAGAGTTGTACTTGAATGAAGTCATCCAACTCCACGGTGTGCCGGTTAGCATCATTTCTGATCGAGACTCCCGGTTTACTTCTCGTTTTTGGCAGAGTCTGCAGGAGGGTTTGGGTACGGATCTGAGGTATTCTACTGCGTACCACCCACAGACTAATGGGCAGACAGAGCGGGTGAATTAGATAGTTGAGGATATGATCTGATGCTACACTTTAGACCACGGTGGAGCGTGGGATGAGCGACTACAACTTATGGAATTTGCTTACAACAATAGTTATCAGGAGAGCTTGCAGATGGCTCCGTTCGAAGCCTTGTATGGGAGGCGATGCAGAACTCCGTTGTTTTGGGCTGAGGCTGGTGAGAGGCCATTGTTAGGTCCTGATGCGCTCGAAGAAATGGAAGTCGCAGTGAAGCTTGTTCGGGAAAAGCTTCGTATAGCTCAGGAGAGGTACGAGAAGAACGCTAATCGGCGTAGGTCTGCCTTGGAGTTTTCTGTGGGGGACCTTGTATTTCTTAAGGTTTCCCCGATGGTGGGTGTAAAGAGGTTTGGTAAGAATCGGAATTGGACCCGAGGTATGTGGGCCTGTTTAAGATTTTTGAAAGGATTGGCGTGTCAGCTTACAGGTTGGATTTGCCAGCAAACTTCCCAGGTGTTCATAATGTTTTCCATGTTAGCCAATTGCGGAAGTGCGTGCACAGCAGTGGGCAAGTCTTGGACGTTGTGCCCCAGTTGGAGCCCAACCTCTCTTTTGTTGAAGTGCCAGTCCGTATTTTGGATACTCAGGAACGGGTGCTGCGAAAGAAGTCTATTCTGATGGTGAAAGTTCTTTGGAGGAATCAGGATTGGAGAGCGCGACTTGGGAGTTAGAGTCGGCTATGAGGGAGGCTTACCCTCAGCTGTTTCCCTGATTAGTTTGGTTTGTTTTTCTTCTTGTAATGTTTGGATTATTACTTTCCTTCTTTAGTAGAAGTGTTGTGCGTAAAGTTTCGGGACGAAACTTTCTTTTAGGGGGAGTGACTGTAACGCCCCGATTTTTCTGCGATTATTTAAATTCTCGTTTGGCATTACGATGACGCGTTTCCGTGGATTGTGCCATTTGTGGAGTGTGGTTTAACTCCTTAGAACTGAGTGCCCTATTCTATAGCCTGTTGGCAATATCTCCCTAGCAAGCCGAGTCGTTTTGGGTGACCCGGTGTGGCCTCTCGGGGGAATGTTTGTGTTTGGCTTTATTTGGGTATAACTTGAGTTCTTTTGTCGGAAGTTAATTTCGACTTCGCCGTTGTGTTCGTAGCGTGGATATTTAGCTACGGTGCGAATTTCGTCAAATTCCAAGGTGGTTCGGTTTTCGAGTCGTTTTGGGTGTGTTATTAGTAAAAACAAACTAGAAACCCTTTTAAATTAAGTGAACCGGCAGTTTAGGCAGTGGTTAGGGCCGAATAGGCGTGTCCTTTTAGTATAAAAGCCTTGTAAAGAAGTGGCGGACCCACTTCTCCTTCCTCCTTCTCGAGACCAGACCGAAATCGTCGCGCCTCCTGTTCGCGGAAAACGGAGGAAATTCGCCGGCCTGCTTCCCCTTCGGACGGTGATTCCGGGCTTGTTCGTGGACGGATTTCGATTCCGAAAGCGCGTTGTCTTGCTCTCGCTCAGGTCTTCATTTCGACGGTAAGATATTGATTTTCGTGGAGTTTTAGGAGACTTGGATTTCCGGTTCTTGTGGTTTTCCGCCATTAATGTACGGTTTGCTTGTTAGGTGCTTCTCCTTCTAGTGCAGAACGAAGAGGAGGGAAAGCCGACCAAGCTTCGCCGAAATCGAGGCAAGTGGTATTCTTGCCCTTGCCATTGTTGTTCTTTTGAATTTTGGAATGTTTCCCGGTTAGCCCTAGGGTAGAAACCATGCTTATTCTCTTATTATCTTGCTAAGTTTTAGGGCTTAGATTCTCCTATGAGCCCCCTCCTTGGGCTGTTTGCTCCTCGTTCTAGTAGTGTTCACCATTTAGACTCCAGATTTGTAGTTCTAGTTGGGTGCTTTTGCGGGTGGAGCCGATAGAGAGAGTGAGGGAGGTTGTTGTGGTAGGGCTCTGTTTAGAACTAGTCTTGGTAGACTCTCGAGTTTTGGTGTTGAGTGTGGTGCACACACTCAAAGCCAAAAGCCGCCCGGACTTGGCGTTGAGTGTGGTGGACAAACTCAAAGCCATAGTTCAGTTTGTTCTTTGCGGCTGAGTGGTGGGGAGATTGAGTGAAAATTTTCGTCTAAGTCAAAATCGACGGGAATCATCAATGATTCCCACCGATTTCCCGCCGATTTCGACGTGTATCGTCAGTGATTCCACCGATCGGCGAGAATCATCCTTGATTCCCGCCGATTCGGCGAGAATCATTCTGGATTCCCGCGGTCGTCGAGAATCATCCTGCATTCTCGCCGATTCGGCGAGAATCGTCCTGCATTCCTGCCGATTCGGCGAGAATCAGTCGGCATTCCCGCCGACCTTCTCTTGTTGACGTTGGCTTAGGGTTCTCCTGCGGAAGTGAACTTTGGCGTAGAGTGAGTTGACCTCATTCAACGCCAAAGCTGTTTTGGCGTTGAGGGAGGTAGACTCACTCCACGCCGCTGTTAGGTTTTGTGGTTTTGCTGAAGGCGTTGAGGGAGTGGACCTCACTCAACGCCATGGCTGTTCTGGCGCTGATTGAGGCTAACTCACTTAACCCAAGGTCTGGTTAGGCACTGAGTGGATTCCACCCAACGCCGAGCCGTGTTGAGTAGCTTCAACACTATTTCTCTTTCCTCAATTTATGTTCCCGAGTGAGTTTCCTTGATTATATTTGTAGTTTTCTTGTCGGCCATGTTTTCTTTCCTAAAGGCCGAATCGTGGGATGTGGATATAGTGGTGGTTTGAAGCTCTTCATGGGGGAGGTGTTGTGTAATCTAGCCAAGGCCACCCTTTATTCTTCTATCTTGCTCCAGGTACGGGCTGGGCAAGGGGGTGGAAGGTCCCTTGTGCTTTATCATGTAGACCCTGAGCTTGTTGGCATGGAAATTGGTGGTTGGGGAACTGAGTTTGCCTCCAACCCGGATCCATGCTGTTGTTTTGCTACTACCATCTCCCACAGCTTAGGGTGTTAGAAGTTTTTTCCTTGGTAGGTCGCAGCACTTTGGGCTCTTGGTAGCATAGTAGGCCCGGCAGGAGGTAGTTCCTGGGCTGGGTTGTTGCTGTTTCCTTGCACGTAGTGCATTTTCTTGTTGTCCTGTTTTGGACAGTTGTGACTTTTTCTACTGCATGTTTTTCAGTTACTTTTCCCCCTTTGGTTGACTCCTTCATGCAGTTTTTACCTTGTTTTGCTTGCTGAGGTATTCTGTTTTCTTTTGGAATGCCTCAGGTTCTGAGCTGTAGCCAGTTGGGTGGCTAGTTTGCAGTGGTGGTGTTGGTGGTCTCTTGGACTTTGGAGATCCGCTTGCCTTGTTGGTGAGGTAGTTTTTAGTACTTTCTTACAGACATACATATGTGCCAGTGGGTTTGTGTCAGGTTGTTGGCGCCCACTGGTAGTTTTTACCTTTGTGCTGGATATATTACTTATGCTGCTACCGCTTTCTGGAGATAGTCTACTTGCTCTGAGAAGGATTTATGCTAGGTTGATAGTTACTTTTAAACCATAATTATTCTTATAAGTAAGCTCATGATCAGCATGTTTTATAAAAGTAAATCACTATTTTCCAAGCAGCGTATAAAGATCGTTTTCCTATATATAATATCAATTAAATGTAGAGTCTTGCATAGTATGAGTGGTTCTCTTGGAACTCTTATACACCCTTTAGGATGCTAAACCTGAATAAAGTATTTTTTTCGCAGCGCGTAAGTATAGTTTTTAACTGTGGACTAGATGATCCACCAAGCCGAGGGATACGGCCTCTATAATATAACTGATTTTCTAATCATTAAGCTCATGATTTTCTTTCATTAAGAGTAGCAGTTGGTTTTGCCTGAGCGTCAGCAGTTATCCCCTGCTTGACGTGGCATCATGACGCGTATTTTCTCATACTCTGATAATTATTTAATTCGGGGAAAATGCGGGTTGTGACAAGCTTGGTCCTCGTGTTCATTTCTGAGGCTCCTTCCGTGTCACGCATAGGCCAGTTCGGGGCTAGGATCTTGGTGCTCACTTACCCAAGAGAACCCGCTGAGCCGTAGTACGCATGTGAGCTCCGTTGTTGTGTCCTTAGCGTTGAGGCGTACGGAGGCCAAGGCCAGCTAGTGTGGAAACCAGCCTAGTAGTGGAGATGCCCGCTCTACTGTCACCTTTTGGCCATGACGGTTGACGCCTGAGAGGTTAGCTACCTGCTCAAATAGTGGGAACTATAAGTCTGTGTCGACATAGCGATTGCATGTGCCTGATCATGGGTGTGTCATTGCATTGCATTCATAGCATTACACTTCATTGCATACATAAGACCCTCATCGTATAAGTTTGTATGGGCACTCCTATACGATGAGTTACTTATTGCTGAACGACCCTCAACTTATATGCTTGTATGGGCATCCATATAAGGGTAGTTACTTACTGTTATAGCTATATACTCTCTTGCTGCTGTAGATAATAGATTTGTAAAATAAGAGCTTGTTTATTATACACTACTGCTATTGCTGCTTATGATATGTATACTCACTTCACCTGTTGTACTACTGTTATTTATATATTGTACCTGTTCCTTTCTCCGCCCGGTGCCGAGGAGTCGCCGGGGGAGCGGATGTGAAGCCACTTAGTCTTTAGGACTAACGGTTGCTACGTCTTCCTTTTTAGGAGGAAACCCCGCAGGTGGAGAAGCAGGCTATGCAGCTGGACAGCCAGGCCAGGACGACAGGGCCTGAAGGGACGGTACCGTTGCTACCGTCGGTTACAGATGTGAGTGAGAGAGATTTTGTTGTATCCCTTCGAGGAAATATATTCACGTACTCTGATTATGTAGAAGCTTGTTAGCTTCTCTTTTGTTATGCTTATGGATATATGCTTAGTGTGGATTGACTTTCTTATATTATCATGGTTGGGTTGGCAATTATGTGTTGATATTGGTTGTTGCCGGCAGAATAGGCGTCTTGTGGTACAGGCTAGCCCGAGTGCTAGTGTTACCGCAAGGCGGCTGTTCTGGGCATAAGACCCCTCTCGTGCTGTATCTTGTGTTCCCGTAGGGGGGTCTTACATTTAGTTCCCTCTTTCTAGAGCCGAACCTCCCAGGATACCTCAGTAGTGGCAAACGGAAGCGGTGGGTTGGGCCTTTCCCGCCTCTAAACCGGTAAATGCACTACCAGTCAGACCTATCGTACGCCTTAATGCTAGTGCACTAAGCAGAGCTCTTGCGTACTCTTGCCGGCTAGCGCACCAGACTTTTATGTTGAAGTGCTAAACCATACTTGCCAAGTCAACGTATTAGCGTCGGTGCATCGACCCTCCAATACCATGGACCCACCACCTTATACCTTATGCGCATGAAACCTTATGTATCACCTACCGAGCCAAAGCTCTCCGGACCATCCCGTCCATCACAATCAACAACCGACCTAAAGCTCGCCGTGCCAACCTGCCCATCCCCAAAATCCCCAGGCCTACAGCCCATCTGAACAACCCTAACATCCCGAGACATCGAGGTGAGTGAAAGTGAACCCCTATATATGCTAGTTAATCTTGCAATTCAGTTTTCCCTACAGTTTTGGTTAGCCCAGGACTGCCCCCGGCATATCCCGTGAAGGGCTTTCAAAGGGCACTAGGAACTACGATGGGCTGAAGCCCAAAGCTCTCTTTCGCAAGGCACATTTTATTATTAGTTGTTAACAACTCCCAATCCCTTAATTTGGTACTGGATCTAACCCTAATGTGTTTTGCCCTTTCTCTCTCTCCACGGGGAAGACAATGTTTCGTCGATCAGCACCACCTAGGCTTAGACGACTCCACTACCTACTCTTCCCAACTTCCAATGGTATCCTCTATCCACTTACCAGTCAATACAATAACATCCCACCTCTCTGGATTCATCTTGAACCATACATGATTTCTGCAGTTTTTACTAAACGCAGACCATCCTAAGTTATATGATGTATACTTTGGGAGGTACTCCAAATTGTCATCCAATATCACTATATTAATTATTGAGGGTATATCATGACATGTATAGCCTAAATCCAGAAGTTCATAATTTTCTAACTTAATTAGTAATTTTATTTTATTTTACTAAGTAATCAAGACCCAAGTTTGAACATAAAGTACCCTTTCATATATGAAAATGCTCTACAAAATTTAGGATAATTACATGATGATTATTGAATAGTAAAATCAGAGTCTCCCAATTTTTTAGCAAGGTTTAGGCCTCTAAATATAATTTTAAATACAACCTACATTAATCATTTTAAAGAGACTAGTACTGCAATATACTTCCAAATTCTGAGAAAAATTCAAGGATAATCATAAAGAGATATAAACACTCCAGGTCAAGTTTCATAATTTATCATGAATAATGAACTCTAAACTTGATTTTCCATAGTAATCCAAGTTAATAGTTTAATGAACTAAGTACAACAATTATTCATCTAAAAATTGTAATAAAATCCCCATATGAGCATATTGACCTAAAAACACTACTGATCAAGTTTCACAATTTACAACAAATAATGAGTTCCTAATAAATTATTGAACAAGTTTCCATTTGATGAGCTTGTGAAGTATGTACTGTAAATATGTATTTAAAAATTCTAATAAAATTCATACATGAGCATAATGGTCTAAAACTCCCTCTGCCTAATTTTTTATGACTTTCAAATGGACAATTAGTTCACAATATCCAAATAATTAAGTAGGGCTAACTCATGCATTACAAAGGAAGTACTAAGATTAATGTTCCAAAGTTCCCAATTAAATTTCCAGAGATTCATACTAACTCTATGACTACACCACACAAACATCATCACTGTTGTTAACCCGAAATCCGCGACTAGTTCTCCAGGTTTTCAAGTCCGGGCGGCTTGTGCATTCTAGCCGCCGTTATCAGCTAGCCGGCTTATTGTCAGACAAGCCGGGCGGCCTCTACGTCAGACAGCCGCCAGTTCCGGTCCAGCCGTCATCTAAGGGTCGGCCTGTCATTGCCCAAGCTGCGCGACCTGTGCCCAGGTCGTCGTCAGAGAGGTCCAGATCAGCCTGCCCAGAGGCCGAGTCCTGCAGCTCGGCAGAAGAAGGTCGTTAGGGTCGTTCGGCCTGTCTCTTGGCTTTTCTTCTTTTCGATTCCCGTCACCGCTGCCCGACTCTCTTGTACCTCGGGCAGCCGGTAATTTTAGCCCTGCCCGTTTGGGCAGGCCCCCAAGCCTATAAATAGGGGGCGGGAGTACACCCAAAGCACGCTGACTCGAGTCCAAGAGCTCGCTTGTTAAGAGCTGCAGCCTCGATTCTAGTCCTTTGCGGTCTATTGTCCGGCCGGCTTCCTCCTTTCTTTCTTCTTCGCTAAGTGTAACCGCTTATTTTCTTATAAAAGGAAAGCCCGCCGCAGGAGAGGCATTCAGGCCGCGGCGGGCGAACTCTGGTGTTGCCGCTGGTAGCGGCCCTTTCTCTCCTTTCTCTGCCCGATTTTATCCGCCATTCCTAGCCGCTAGTAACCGACTAGCCGACAGTCTTTTCCCCATTCCTTCCCACGTGCTCGAACGGTTAGCTGGTGGTGCCGTTTTCCCCGTCGCATTTCGTGCATCAACAACTGTTCAATGAGTTTTAATAACCTATTCTACCACAATAAGGTTTGTGCCCTAAACTAGGGTTAGGGTTTTGAGTTGTTTAACAACTTATAAATCCAATAAGATTTCTACCATAGGACTCTAACTACCCTAGAGTCCTCTCAACCAAATTTCAAATCATTTCAAGGTCTTTTGACCACATGCCTTCTTAAACCCCCAAAGCCCAAACATAGGTTTGAACTTGGGTCCTAAGGAAATTCAATCCCAAACCACTCCATATCCGATATGAGAGTGTTATTTGTGATTCCAAACCAGTGGCCCAAATCCCATCCTCTGTTGAGAGGTTTTGACCACTCAAACCTCAAAGTGCACTTTTGACCTAAATACCCTTATTATGGCAAGGCTAGGGTTTGCAAAAATTCAATCCAAATCATCTCCAAATTAGATGAAATTTTATCCAGAAACTTATGATGCCGCCAAGGATCACTCACACAAAATTTGGGATGGTTTGGAGGTAATTTTGGTCCATTATTTAATTTAATCATGGTTATTTAATAATTACAAAAACTATAGGAATATTATCCCCAGAAATTCACATTTTTGGCACGACCTAGATATAGACTAGGGTGACTTCCTGTCAAAATTTCAAGTCATTTGTACAAGAGATTAAGTGGGGGCACACCTTTTAATCTCTGACTAGCCCTAGGTATAGACCCCACCAAAATGGGTGCCCTAATCAAACCAGATGTCCAAATTTATTCAAATCAATTTTAAAATAAAGTAGACCCATAGGGCTACATTTTATATGTTGATCACTTTTCTGATTTAGCCTCTAAATATTTTTAAATTAATTTGCAAGGGGACTAAATATTTGTGACAGAAATCATTAAAACTAAATATTAATATACTGATCATGCACGGATCTTGACGCAGGACCCAACAGTCACTGGTCATCTTCTTCCTTCAGCAACGGCTGGGATTCTCCCAACCTAGAGGTACTTCCATCAATCACTGCCGGCAACCTGGCCACCTCCCTAGCCGGCCACCGATCCCCCTCCTAGACCGGCCACCCCTACCACCACCTCTGTTGAGGTGGGGGCTATCGCCGGGCGGTGGCACGGCTGCTGGAGAGGCGATTTCCGGCAAACCCGGACACAATTTTAACAGAAAATCTATGGAAATGCTTCACCTGATCGGGTTCACTTAGCCTGATTCTCATCCTAAACGACTCCTAAGATCTACCCATAAAAGAAGGAGTAGAGGAGGACCTTGCTTGCGGCCTGGAGACGTGTCGATCGCCGGGAAGCCAATAGTGGTTGTGGCAGCGCTCGGTTTCTGTAACTGCATCGTGGGCTTCCTCGGCTCCTTTAGGTAATGTGTGGAAAAGCTTGCCCTGTATCCAGGGATGCTTTTAGATGAGTAAAAAGGGGGAGGGAAGGGGGCTAACTGGTGGTGGCCATTAATGTCCCTTGAAGAGCTTTTGGTAACTGCAATTTTCCTCCCCGAGTTGCTGTTATGTCTGGTAAAACCCTTGGCCTTCCCCTAACTGATCGGGGGAGGTGATTCCAGCAAGAAGAGTGGGCCCTTGGCCTTCAGGCCATGAATGGCATTTACTCCTCACTTTCTCTCTCTCCATTAAAATGGAATTTGCATTAAACTGTCTTCCACGTGGCACTCTACTATTGGACCGATATTATTGTTTAAATAAGTCCAAATGAAAGGACCGGTGCCAATTAATTCATCTTGCGCAATTCCCGAGAAGATTCCAGTTCAGCCTCTTCATTCGAATCAGCAAACAGGGCCGAGAATTTCTCTAAGGCAAAAAGCGTTGAGACAAGCCTCCACACTCAACGCCAAAATTGCCAGGAATTTTCTATGTATAATGGCGTTGAGTGAGCTCAACTCACTCAACGCCATTTAGGATATGGTGTTGAGTGAGCACAACTCACTCAACGCCATTCAGTCTATGGCGTTGAGTGAGCTCAACTCACTCAATGCCATGATTTCGAAAAGTCCTTTCATGTTAATTAGCGTTGAGTGCACTCTACGCACTCAGAGCCATTCAGCTCATGGCATTGAGTGCACTCAACACACAATGCCACGAGCCAAAAAATCCTTCTAAGCAAAAATGGCGTTGAGTGCACTCAATGCACTCAACTCTATTCAGCTCATGTGGTTGAGTGGACTCGACAGACTCAACGCCTGAGCTCAAAATTCTTTCCAAGTAAGATGATGTTGAGTGCACTCAACGCACTCAACGCCATTCAGCCAATGTCGATGAGTGGACTCGACGAGCTCAACTCCCGAGCTCAAATTATTTCTAAGTAAGATGGCGTTGAGTGCACTCAACGCACTCAACACCATTCAGTCCATGGTGTTGAGTGCTTTCCACACACTCAACGCCCGAGCTCAAACACCTGTCTAAGTATATTACTAATCTACTCGTCGAGTCTTGTCGACTCACTCAATGCTTCCCGGACTTGAATGAACTTGGCCTCTTTTGGTTGATCCCAATGGGTCCTTAGCGACATATTGGTCTCCCTTAGGGTTAGAGGTGTCATGATGGGATCATGGAACCAAGTTAAAATCCTAAGGTCATACCTAAAGTAGTAATTAGGATTCTACTACTAGCAGACACAAGTGATTTTCACATTGAGCCTTTTCACTTTGTCTTCTTGGGCTATGTAGGGTTTTGTCATGACTTAGTCATGAAAAAACCACTCTCAGGGGTCTAGCTTGAAATGGGATGTTACAAATCCCAATAAACAAAACAAAATTTATTCCACAAAAATTCAAGTTAGGCCTGCGGGTTTTTTTACTAAGGGTAACTGCTTGTAAACATCCCATAATAAGTTGAATGTATATTTACCTGGAGAGATCTGGGAACCTTCACTGCATTAGATCTGGTGGCTCCCAGGTATGCTCCTTCTGCCCATGGTTTGTCTACAAGACCTTCACCAGTAGGACCTTCTTGCGCTGCAAGACCCGCACCGTATTGTCATTTATCCTGACCGGCTCATCTTGTTACCGATTGATTAAAATCTACTGAGCCATCCATGCCAAGAACCTACTGTTCCGGCCATAGTAGAGCCTTCCTGAGAAAGGAAATGTGGAATACGTCGTGCAAACCCGCTAACTCCGGCGGTAGCTCCAGCATGTAAGCCAATGGGCTGATCCGCTCCCAAGTACTGTAACACCCCATATTCCATGGACTGAGCTTCTCCCGCCCGTGTACCCGCGAGACTCCATGCACCAGACGTATCTTCAGGAATCATGGTCTCCATCTTGAGACACTACTTGGCAATGTCACACATCGTTATATTTTGTCGGTCTGCTCCGGGCCTCCAGCATCCTATCTTGAATTAGTCACACCCAGGTGTCTGGGTTCTTTATAAATTCCGAGTCGAGTGCCTTTGGATACTCAAGTGCTTTTGGATACTCGTCCTAGATCCATGACAGTGGAGTCCTGTGTTAGAGTTACCATGGTGATCTAGAAGTGGTCAAACATGTAATCTCACTGCCAACGCGAAATGAGCCTGCAGGGTCGCACATAAGAGCATGTGGAGAAATTTGAAGATTGACTGTGTTGGTAAAGGGTTACCAATCACCATACAGAATTGGGGGGGGGGGGTCAGGCAAATGTTATCAAGGAGATTCGTCTAGAATCGTCGAGTATGACTCGACGACTCTCGACGAGTTCATCGAGAATCATTCGTCGCGAATGATTCATCGAGAATCATCGAGTATGACTCGACAACTCTCGACGAATTCGTTGAGAATCGAAATGTTTGATTCCCGGCGATTGGTGATACTCGACGATTCTATCCTTGATTCTCGACGATTCTGCAGATGATTCTCGTCGAATCTGTCTGCTGATTCTCGCCGAATCTTGATTTGATTCTCGCCGAACCTGGAGTTTATTCCCGGCGAATGACTCTGAAACCCTATGCTGTATGGTCTGCGGATAGCAATTCTTTTAGGTCTGTTTATACCTTTGGTATAAATAAGGACTTAGAGTTTTTTGGAGGATAGGTGAATGCGTGCTTTTCTCCTGCAGCCGGATAAAACCCGACGGAAGCGTTGCGTTGTGCCGATCCGCCGCATCCCATACCCCGCCAGACGGAAGAGTTCCACTTCCGCTGATCGTTCGCTCTACCGACCTAATTTCCACGATTGTCGCCGGTGTTGCTATTCCTGGCGCGGACCTAGCAGTCCGTGGAAGTGCAAGGTGCAGACGATCTCCTTCCAGATCCTTCGTGCGACGAAAAGCTCAGTGTTCTACCGCTCGTGTGGATTTCTACAGAGACGTAGACGTTATTCTATGTGGAAATCGCCACCGACAAGGATTCAAAGCTTGGAGCATCTCCGTTGAGTTGTGACTCAACGCCGCAAAGGTAATTTTTGCCTAGTTGTTTGTTAACTTCTTGATTCAATATTCATGGCCGATCCCAATCTCTTTGGGTTGTTCTTGATTTTTATTACTTTCGTTGCGTGCACAATTTTTGTGCCATCCTCATAGAGAAACCCAACAGTGGTATCAGAGCCAGGTTTCAGTCATGATTGTTGTTTTGGAAGTTAGGTTATTCCAGTGCGTGTAAACCTAGGGATTTAGAAGTGTTCTAAATGTCTAGATTTAATCCTGGGTCATCAATTTTTGATGGTTTCCAAGGGAAATCGGTGGGCCCATAACCAACAGGTTAGGGGCTCTGCCCCTTGGAACCCCGCCAGGAACGTTCTGGATTTCGTGGTAATTTCTAATTGTTAGAAATTGTTGTCTCCTTAGCAGTAACCGTCCCTCGAGTGGTTAATAAACCCGTGTATTGTTTTGGATTTTGAATCCAACAACGAGAGACGAGCTTGTCTACTGCTTTAAGTTGAGTTGCCTTTGCCTTTGTCCAATGCATGTAAATCTGAAGATTTGGAAGAGTCCGAATGTTCAGATTTTGCCTTTCCTTCTATCAAATGTTTATAGTGCCATGTTGTGCACATAAGGGATGCATGTGGATTTTAGAATTGTTTTTCTGTGCATGTGCACATTGATCAAATGTTGATCATGGTTAATTGTTAACCTATTATCAAAAAAACCTTCATCAAATATTAAGTATTCGGATGTCTTCCGATGGATGACACTCTTCCTGCCTCGATCGATAAAGTGTGGGCTTTCGAAAGTAAGGTGCATTAATCTATCTTGGTAAGGGTGCGAGCGGAGAATTGTGATATCCCACTGTCGACATCGGGTCCAACTTAACGGGGTGACCTCAAAGGTTGAGTGCCTAGAGGCATAGGGTTGGAGTGAACCATATGATGGATGTAAATAAGGAGTTATTCACCAACCATACAAGAATTGCATAAGGATGCAATTGGCAAGCGTTGCCTACCTAAATAACCACATCGTGAGAGAAAAGCCAAAGCTGACTCATTGTGTTGGTGAAATACGGATCTTGTCCACTAAGAGAGTAGCTCGCATGAACACTCTGAATTGATAGTGAGGGCTATTATTTCGAATAAAATAGTGGGAGTTTTAATTGAAGTCCAAATTAAAATAAATTGTATTTTTAAATTTTTGTACTGATATTATTCTGCATGAATTCTTGTAGAATTCCATGGCAAGTGGTTCACACTCCACTCTATCTCTGAGATCCATCTTTAAGAAGGATAAGCTCAATGGGACCAACTATATGGACTGGTACAGGAACCTGAGAATTGTTCTCAAACAAGAGCGAAAGCTCTATGTCTTGGAAGAAGAAGCCCCCGAGGTGCCGACCGGGAATTCTTCCCGTGCTGATAAGGATACTTATAAGAAGTATACTGATGACACCTTAGACATCGAATGCCTTATGCTTGTAACACCCCTATCCGTCACATAGCATATAGTAGTAGGTCCGGCCGGGGCCCGACGCCATATACTACGGACAGACCGGTTGGTTACGCGTTGAAACCATACAACCAATCAGAGCGTCCTACACAACACCTAGCGGAAGCAATTTAATTAAGTTGCAAAAAGATAAGAACCCTGCCACAAAGCATGAATGTCCACTACAACCCAGGAATGAGTACATACACAAAAGAGAACTGGCCTTAAGGCCTTACATTGTTAACTTAACAAAATAGTGTTTTCAGACATCGGCTCGCAGGCCGGCCATACATGAATGAACGGGAAAAACATAACAAATTAGGCCTTCGAGGGCCGGCACAGCAACAAGGGCTTTAGCCCGCTATTTCCCGCTCGGCTCCGCAGCACCTGCAAGCAACAAACCACCGCCCGGTGGCAAACAATAGCAACGGTCAGCAATGCTGACCAAATTATAACGATCCCGCCCCCACAATCGGGGCGGGGATGCTCTTTTCCCTGCACTTTATTAGTATGGGCATTTATAAAAGGTAATTGCACATCACCACAGGCGTAGGCTCGCACGGCCACACACCCCGTGCACTCAGGGCACATTCTCGGACGAACCGGCCAACGTCACGTCAATTCAAGCCATAGACGTTCCCGATCCACCACCGCCTCTAGGACGGTCATCCATATGAGCAATTTGTCTCCTTAGCCTTGGTCACGACAATTTAAGCCATAGACCGCCGAAGACCCTCGTCCATGCCAACGGTCCTACCGAACGACATAGACCGGGTACGGTTCCGCTTGACCCGTGCTCATACCGCAATGACAATTTAAGCCATATGCGCAGGTCAAGACTCGCCGAGTTCCGTTTCCGCTACAAAATCACATAACCCAGTTATGTTCACGTTGGCTCCCCGGCCTCCGTGTTGGCAAAACCCGCTTTTGCCCAGTTTTCCGGGTGCACCTTAGAGTTAATCTCTAAGATTCCCTGATGCAATCTACCACGTAGAAAAACCCGAAAACACCCAAACATCCAGAGTCTTGCCCGGTTCAAATGCAATGCAACATCACCTGATTCGGACCAACACGTCCGAATAGGCTTCACACACAATGCCTATGTCCATTTACGCATACGGACTCTACACAAGGGGGACTTCACATATCTACCCCAAGGAGCGCTCCAACTCTTCGCTCGCTCGCGAGAGCGGGCTTCCTATGCAAGGAAAAGAGGGCTTCACATGCCCAAGATAAAGAATCGTTACCCTTGCGTTTTTCCGCGGCGCCATCGCAAACTACGCGGCTAGAAAGCTTTGCAACGTCGTCGCCTCCGCGGATCTGGGCTCGGATCGCGATTTGGAGCTTCGAACCTCCTCCGGCGGCCGGATTTTGGCCTCACACCACCAATGGAGCTCTCCCCTCTCTCTAGGATGTAGAAAGAGAACTCAAGATGAAAATGAGGGTTTCTCCCCCCATTTCCCGGCTAATAACCCCCCAGGAGCAGCCCCCACCGTCAGATCCAGATCCAAGGGAATGAACGGCCGAGATTAGATCCAAAATAACAAAATCTGGGCCGAACACGGGTTGGCACACGGCCGTGTAGCTCATTCGCCGATCGACACGGGTCCTGACACGGCCGTGTGCCACGGGCCGTGTTACCTGGAGCTTCAGAACGATCGTCGGGCTTCATGAACACGGCTTTGAACACGGCCGTGTTCGAGGCCGTGTGCCCCACACACGGCTTGAGACACAGCCGTGTGTCTCAGGCCGTGTACTTCTCTGACTCGAGACTGCACAAAAACACTGAACACGGGTAGGCACACGGCCGTGTGCCTGGTCGTGTGCCCCTGTTCAGTCCTCCAAAAGCGCTGATTGATCGCCCCGCGATCAACTCCGAGGTTGGGGTCTTACAACTCCCTCCCCCTTAAGAGAATTTCGTCCCGAAATTAAGAACAGAGACTACACAAAAACATAAACATAACGAGTACCTGAGGGGAACAACTCGGGGTATTCCTCGCGCATTGTCTGCTCTCGCTCCCAAGAGAGCTCCTCGCGCCCGCAGTTATCCCAACGGACCTTCACCATTCTGATTTCCTTGTTCCTGAAGCCGCTTGACTTCGAAATCCTCAATAGATATGGGCTTGACTTTCGTTGTCAACCCTTCCTCAACCGGTACTTGATCAGCCGCGATCACCTGCGAAGGCTCTTGCACCGCCTTCCGCAACACAGAAATGTGGAACACATCATGTAATCCACTCAACTCCACTGATAGCTTCAAACGGTATGCAGCTTCGCCGACTCGCTCCAGGACCTCAAAAGGTCCAAGGTATCTTGGGCTCAGCTTCTTCAAGCGTCTCTCCGCGAAACCCCTTGAACGGCTTTACTTTCAGGTATACCCAATCGCCTACCGCGAACTCCACGTTCCGGTGCTTGGCATTGTAATACTTCGCCTGCCGGTCCTGAGCGATCAACAAGCGCTCCCGAATGATCCGCACTAACGAGGTAGCACTCTCCACCTCCTGCTTCTTGTACAACCTTGCCTCACCCGCTTCAAGCCACGATAACGGCGTGCGACACTTCCTACCATACAGGGCCTCGAAGGGCGCCATTTGTATACTCGCTTGGTAGCTGTTGTTGTACGCGAACTCCACCAAATAAAGGTGGTCTTCCCAATGCTTCCCGAAGTCTGGAACACACATGCGGAGCATGTCCTCCATCGTTCTATTGACCCTCTCGGTCTGCCCATCCGTCTGCGGATGGAAAGCTGTGCTGAACTTTAACTTTGTTCCCAACATCTGCTGCACCAACCTCCAATCATTTGACGTGAACCGCCCATCGCGATCACTCACAATGCTACGGGGCACACCATGTAGCCTAACAATATTGTCGACATACAATTTTGCCAATCTCTCCACAGGATCATCCTTCCTATGCGGAATGAAATGCGACACTTTGGTTAGTCGATCTACGATCACCCAGATGGCGTCGTTCCCTTCTGCGACCTTGGCAACCCGTGCACAAAGTCCATAGATATATCATCGAATTTCCACTCCGGTATAGGCAAGGATTTCAGAAATCCTCCTGGCTTTTGGCACTCCGCCTTCACCAAGGCGCACGTTTGGCATTTAGCCACGTACAACGCCACATCTTTCTTAAGCCCCGGCCACCAAAATAGCTTCTTGAGGTCACGATACATCTTCGTGCTCCCTGGGTGGATTGAGTACTTGGTATGATGAGCCTCGTACAACAACTCCGCCCGGAGGTTACCCCCACTCGGGACGCACAACCGATGATCCTTTCTTAACAAACCATCATCCACCGAGAACTGGGAATTTGACCCATCCAGAGCGGCCTCCATAAGCTCTTTCATGGAGTCATCTAACTCCAATGCCTGCCGAACCCGGTCAGCCAGGTCATACTGCACCTCTGTCCAGTTTAACATTGCTTTGGCGCTCGTCTGCTTGTCAACGCAACAGATCTCAAGCTCCTCCAACTCCCGCACTAGCCGCTCATCATGCACCGACAACCAGTTGGCTCGGGCGGGAGCCCTGCGGCTCAGCGCATCCGCAACTGCGTTGCCCTTCCCGGGTACATAATGTATCTTGAAGGTGTAGTCCCCCAGGAACTCCATCCACCTCCTCTGCCTCATATTAAGGTCCTTTTGATCCAACAAGTATTTTAGGCTCTTGTGATCGGTGTATATATCGACTCTTACGCCGTATAGGTAGTGCCTCCATAACTTGAGTGCAAAAATCACGGCCGCCAACTCCAAGTCGTGCACCGGATAATTTCTTTCATGCACTTTCAGCTGACGCGATCCATACGCGATCACACTTCCATGCTGCAACAACACGCAGCCCAAGCCACTACCCGAAGCGTCGCTATACACCTCAAAGCCCTCGGTCCCACTCGGCGAACTAAGCACTGGCGCCGTGGTCAACCGCCTCTTCAGCTCCTCAAAAGCTTGCACGCACTCTTGCGTCCACAAGAATTTCTGATCCTTCCTTGTCAACTTCGTGAGAGGTAACGCTACCCGCGAGAAGTTCTCTACGAAGCGCCTGTAATATCCGGCAAGCCCGAGAAAACTACGGACTTCCGCGACAGAAGATAACGCAGGCCACTCCCGTATCGCAACAATCTTCGCCGGATCCACCGCTATACCTTCCCCACTCACTATATGACCAAGGAACGCTACCGAGGGTAGCCAGAACTCACACTTGGAGAACTTTGCGTAAAGCTCATTCCTCCTCAAAGTCTCCAACACCAAATGCAAATGCTTGAAGTGGTCTTCTTCGCACTGCGAGTATACCAAAATATCGTCAATAAAGACGATCACAAAGCGATCCAGGAAATCTCTGAACGTCCTGTTCATCAGATCCATAAACACCGATGGCGCATTTGTCAGTCCAAACGGCATGACCGTGAACTCGAAATGCCCGTACCTCGTACTGAACGCCGTCTTTGGGATATCACATTCCCTGATCCTCAGCTGATAGTACCCCGACTTCAAGTCCAACTTGGAGTATACAGACGATCCGACTAACTGATCAAAGAGATCATCAATCCTCGGGATCGGGTACTTGTTCTTCTCCGTCAACTTGTTCAATTCTCTATAGTCGATGCACAGCCGCATACTACCGTCCTTCTTTTTAACGAAGAGGACCGGTGCGCTCCAAGGCGACGAACTTGGACGCACATAACCTTGCTCCATCAGTTCCTCCAACTGAACCTTCAACTCCGCCATCTCCTTTGGCGCCAACCTATAAGGAGCACGTGACACGGGTTTGGCACCCGGCACGAGCTCGATCGTAAAATCAATCTCTCGCTGCGGTGGGGCTCCGGGAAGGCTATCCGGGAACACATCGGGATATTCGCAAACCACGGGGATGCTATCCAACGGGGACTTTGGCTCCACAGCCCCCACTATCGCAAAGAACAGCTCTGCACCAGCACGAACTGCCTTCACCACCTGAAGAGCAGACATCAGTGTCTTGCTCGAACCCTTAAGCCCCTCGAAAGTAGTCTCCCGCCCTACACCCAGCTTGACCTCCTTACGGTCGCAATCGATCCAAGCCTTCTGCTCTGACAGCCAATCCATTCCAAAGATAACATCGAACTCTACTAACGGCAATAATGACGCTAGCAAGTCGAACTCTTGGCTCCCTATGTGAACCTTCACGGCGCACACTCTGTCCGCACGCATCGAGCACCCATTCGGTAGCAACACATCTAACTTGTCCTTCGCCATCGAAGAAGGGAATCCGATGCGCGATATAAACTGTTCGGACAAGAAAGAATGCGAAACACCAGTGTCGAACAGTGCCCATGCCGGACTATCGCTAATCACCACAAAGCCTAAGCAAAAGACATTAGCTTAACAAGCAATAGGTAATAATATTCTCAAGTCAACTTGCATAAATTAACTCATACCTATCACCACATCCGCTTGCTTGATGGCCTCCTGCTGGCCCAAGTTGTAGACTCTAGGCTGAGTCGGAGCATAGTGGGACGCGGTCGACTCCACCGCTTTGCCCTTTTCCTCGTAGGTAGCTCCTTGTTTCCTTTCGGACTTTGAGCGTCCACTCCAGCAGTCACGGGCAAAGTGCCCCGGCTTTCCACACGTGAAACAAGCGCCCGGGGTTCGATTGGTAGTTGTCCCCGAGGCACCTGCAGAAGGAGCTGGACCCGAAGTCTTAGCTTTCTTGAAGAATCTACGGTAGCCCGACTTCGATATAGTCGGCGGCTTGAACTCTGATTTCTTGCCACCGGATTCCCTTTCTTTCTTCGCTTGCACGTTTCTCATATCCTTCTCCAAGGACCAGGCCGAACTGACCAGGGTCATGAAACCCTGCGCCTTGGGCCCCGATAGCAGCAACCTCAAATCATCCCTTAGCCCTTCATAAAAGCGGCTCGTCTTGCGCTCCTCGTCTGCGAAGGTAGCGCCGGCATATCTCCCCAAACCGAGTAAACTCGTGGAGGTATTCATCAACGGTGCTATCACCCTGCACCAACTTCTGGAATTCGCTCTCTAGCGCGATCCTCTGCGCCGAGGGGAGGTATCGAGCCATAAATAGTCTCGCAAACTCCTCCATCGGGACTTCGGCCAATGGCCTTCCCCTCAATTGATGCAGCTCTAGGCCCTCCCACCATAGTCTTGCGTCCCCATCCAAAAGGAACGTCGCTATAGTGGTCTTCTGCTACTCTTCAGTTTCCGTCGCAGTCATCACCCTGTTGACCCTTGAGAGCCAATCCTCTGCTTGGGTCGGGGTTTCTACCCCCATGAACACCGGTGGATGAAAACCCATGACATGCTTCAGTTGTCTTTCAGTTGCTCTCCTCGGCAACTCTGGCTCCACCACCACCTGCTCAACCCTCCTTTGCTCTGCCGTCTGAAGCGGTACTTGCTCTACAGCAGGAGCAGGCTGCTGCACCTGCCTTGCAGGCTGCTGCACCTGCCTTGCAGGCTGCGCATTAATCATTGTCATGACCGCTTCTGCCACCAACCTAATGGTCTCGGCAGACAAAGGTGTTGCAGGCGTATCGCTTGGCGCACTGCTCGCCTCAGAACCTGACCGTTCAGACGGCCCAGCACCACTTCTGGTCACCTATAATCGTGCAAAAACACCGATAAGCGACCAAACACTACTGCAAACAGCAATTATAGGAACACGCAGGTTCCTCAAACATGTGTATTTTCATTCCTAAGTGGACATTCATAGGTTCTTTTCATGTTATAACGATGACGCACACAATGTGCTCACCACCCCTTAAAGTGAATTCGTCCACGAATTCATTTAAGCGTGACCGAAACCAGAAGTCTGATACCAATTTGTAACACCCCTATCCGTCACATAACATATAGCAGTAGGTCCGGCCGGGGCCCGATGCCATATACTACGGACAGATCGGTTGGTTACGCGTTGAAACCATACAACTAATCAGAGCGTCCTACACAACACCTAGCGGAAGCAATTTAATTAAGTTGCAAAAAGATAAGAACCCTGCCACAAATCATGAATGTCCACTACAACCCAGGAATGAGTACATACACAAAAGAGAACTGGCCTTAAGGCCTTACATTGTTCACTTAACAAAATAGTGTTTTCAGACATCGGCTCGCAGGCCGGCCATACATGAATGAACGGGAAAAACATAACAAATTAGGCCTTCGAGGGCCGGCATAGCAACAAGGGCTTTAGCCCGCTATTTCCCGCTCAGCTCCGCAGCACCTGCAAGCAACAAACCACCGCCCGGTGGCAAACAATAGCAACGGTCAGCAATGCTGACCAAATTATAACGATCCCGCCCCCACAATCGGGGCGGGGATGCTCTTTCCTGCACTTTATTAGTATGGGCATTTATAAAAGGTAATTGCACATCACCACAGGCGTAGGCTCGCACGGCCACACACCCCGTGCACTCAGGGCACATTCTCGGCGAACCGGCCAACGTCACGTCAATTCAAGCCATAGACATTCCCGATCCACCACCGCCTCTAGGACGGTCATCCATATGAGCAATTTGTCTCCTTAGCCTTGGTCACGACAGTTTAAGCCATAGACCGCCGAAGACCCTCGTCCATGCCAACGGTCCTACCGAACGACATAGACCGGGTACGGTTCCGCTTGACCCGTGCTCATACCGCAACGACAATTTAAGCCATATGCGCAGGTCAAGACTCGCCGAGTCCCGTTTCCGCTACAAAAATCACATAACCCAGTTATGTTCACGTTGTCTCCCCGACCTCCGTGTTGGCAAAACCCGCTTTTGCCCAGTTTTCCGGGTGCACCTTAGAGTTAATCTCTAAGATTCCCTGATGCAATCTACCACGTAGAAAAACCCGAAAACACCCAAACATCCGGAGTCTTGCCCGGTTCAAATGCAATGCAACATCACCGATTCGGACCAACACGTCCGAATAGGCTTCACACACAATGCCTATGTCCGTTTATGCATACGGACTCTACACAAGGGGGACTTCACATATCTACCCCAAGGAGCGCTCCAACTCTTCGCTCGCTCGCGAGAGCAGGCTTCCTATGCAAGGAAAAGAGGGCTTCACATGCCCAAGATAAAGAATCGTTACCCTTGCGTTTTTCCGCGGCGCCATCGCAAACTACGCGGCTAGAAAGCTTCGCAACGTCGTCGCCTCCGCGGATCTGGGCTCGGATCGCGATTTGGAGCTTCGAACCTCCTCCGGCGGCCGGATTTTGGCCTCATACCACCAATGGAGCTCTCCCCTCCCTCTAGGATGTAGAAAGAGAACTCAAGATGAAAATGAGGGTTTCTCCCCCCATTTCCCGGCTAATAACCCCCCAGGAGCAGCCCCCACCGTCAGATCCAGATCCAAGGGAATGAACGGCCGAGATTAGATCCAAAATAACAAAATCTGGGCCGAACACGGGTTGGCACACGGCCGTGTGCCTGGCCGTGTAGCTCATTCGCCGATCGACACGGGTCCTGACACGGCCGTGTGCCACGGCCGTGTTACCTGGAGCTTTAGAACGATCGTCGGGCTTCATGAACACGGCTTTGAACACGGCCGTGTTCGAGGCCGTGTGCCCCACACACGGCTTGAGACACGGCCGTGTGTCTCAGGCCGTGTACTTCTCTGACTCGAGACTGCACAAAAACACTGAACACGGGTAGGCACACGGCCGTGTGCCTGGCCGTGTGCCCCTGTTCAGACCTCCAAAAGCGCTGATTGATCGCCCCGCGATCAACTCCGAGGTTGGGGTCTTACAATGCTTGCCACCATGAACTCTGAGCCTCAGAGGCAACATGAGAACATGGGGTGCAAGGAGATTGACGAGCATCTCAAGAAAATGTTTCAAGGGCATGCTTGTCAAGAGAGGTTTGACGTCATAAAAGCATTGTTTCAGTGCAATATGGGAGTTCGATACTCAGTAGGGACTCACATACTCAAGATGATTGGGTATATAAAGAACCTTGAAAGGCTGGGTTTTCCTCTGGGTCAAGAGTTGGCCATAGATCTGATCCTTCAATCATTGCCAGACAGTGATGAGCAGTTTGTCTTGAACTACAACATGAATGAAATAGAGAAGACACTGCTCGAGGTCCTAGGCATGTTGAGAACCGCCGAGATCAATATAAAGAAGGCCAAGCCTGCCAGCCCCATACTGATGGTGCATAAGGGCAAGGGCAAGGCCAAGGGATCTATGGAGACGAAGGTGGGACATAAGTAACATCTTGAGCCCAAGTCTTCATGTACTAAAGAAAAAGAAGAGCACGGTGAAGAAGGGGAAATGCCACTACTGTGGCAAGGCTGGTCATTGGAGGAGGAACTATCCTTCTTACATTGAGGGTCTGCAGAAAATGAAGGGAGGTATGACTTCTGCTTCGAATATTTACGTTATGGAAATAAACCTCTCTGCTCGTTCATCTTGGGTATGGATACCGATGTGGTTCTCACATTTGTACAAATGTACAGGAACTTGAAAGGAGAAGATTGCTGAGTAAAGGGGAGGTGGACCTGCGTGTCAGCAATGGACCAAGAGTTGTTGCTGTAGCGTAGGGGTTTACCGTCTTCTTTGCCCAGTGGGCTTGTAATAGAATTAGATAATTGTTATTTTGTTCCGTCCATAACTAGAAATATTATATCTATTTCATGCTTGGACATGATTGGATTTTCTTTTATAATTAAGAACAACTGTTGTTCTATATTAAGAATGATGTTTGTTATGCTGTAGCCTAATTGTTTAATGGTCTTTATGTTTTGAACTTGGACCATCTGATCTATAAGTAGAAAATAATAAAAGACTAAGAACAAATGACTCAAAACCCTAACATATCTCTGGCATTATCGTTTGGGCCATATAAACGAGAAGCGCATATCCAAGCTCCATAAAGATGGACTTTTGGACTCATTTGATTATTAATCATTTGAGCGATGCGAATCTTGTTTGTTAGGCAAGATGACTAAAGCTCCTTTCACTAGTTATACTGAGAGGGCTGAGGATCTTTGGGTATTGTACATAGTGATGTATGCGGACCCATGAACTCCATGTCTAGAGGTGGGTATTTCTACTTCGTTACATTTACTGATGATTTCATTAGATACGGATATGTGTATCTTATGAAGTGCAAATCCGAGACCTTTGAAAAGTTCAAAGAGTTAAAGAATGAAGTAGAAAACCAGTTGGGTAAAAGGGTTAAAGCACTCCGATCTAATCGAGGTGGCGAATACCTGAGTCATGAGTTCTGTGATCATCTGAAAGAGTGTGGTATTGTATCACAGCTCACTCCACCTAAACACCACAACATAATGGTGTGTCTGAGAGGAGAAATCGTACTCTGTTAGACATGGTACGTTCGATGATGAGTCATGCAGACTTGCCTATTTCCTTTTGGGGTTTTGCTTTTGAGACTGCTGCAATGACACTGAATCGCACTCCAACGAAAACGGTTCTGAAGACACCATATGAGATATGGACTGGGAAGCGTCCTAGTTTGTCATTCATTAAAATTTGGGGCTGTGAGGCATACGTGCGACGTCAAATGCCTGACAAGCTGGAACCCAAATTGGATAAATGTTATCTGGTGAGATATCTTAAGGAAACGAAAGGGTATTACTTTTACTTACCGTCTGAGGGCAAAGTGTTTGTCGCAAGGACTGACGTCTTCTTGGAAAGAGAATTCTTATCAAGAAAGACTGAAAAGGTAGAACTTGAAGAAGTTCAAGAACCACAGGTATTGAATGAACCGGAATTAGATTCTGAGACAGGACTATAAGATGTTGTAGCTAGAGAACCTGATCAAGAAACACAAGTACTACGTAGATCTGTAGACCGAGGTTGAGCCAGAGAGATATGGATTTCTCATGTCTCAAATAGGTATGTGTTGCTTATGGATCATGATGATGAACCAGCAACCTACCAAGAGGCTTTGAATGGACCGGACTCCGACAAATGACTTGAGGCTATGAAATCCGAAAATGGTCTCCATGTATGCAAACCAAGTTTGGAACTTTGTAGAACAACCTGAAGGGTACGACCCATAGGGTACAAATGGGTCCTTCAAGAAGAAGACTGACATGGATGGGAATGTACAGACATTCAAAGGGAGACTGGTGGCTAAGGGTTTCAAGCAAATTCATGGTATTTACTATGATGAGACCTTTTCCCCTCTTGCCATGGTAAAGTCCATAAGGATATTGCTTGCTATTGCTGCGTATTATGACTACGAGATCTGGTAGATGGATGTCAAAACGGCTTCCTTAATGGAAACCTCCTTGAGGAAGTGTACATGAAAACAACCCGAGGGTTTTGTATCCCCAAATGAAGCCACTAAAATATGCAAGCTGAATAGGTCCATCTATGGACTGAAGTAGGCCTCTCGAAGTTGGAATCTTCATTTTGATGAGAAAATCAAAGAGTTTGGTTTCATCAAGAATGAAGATGAGCCTTGTGTTTACAAGCGAATCAGTGGGAGCATTGTTGTCTTCCTGATATTATATGTAGATGACATACTGTTGATTGTGAATGACATTCCTACCCTGAAATTTGTTAAGAACAACCTAGGGAACTGCTTTTCTATGAAGGACTTGGGTGAAACGACTTATATACTCGGTATTAAGATCTATAGAGATAGATCGAAGAAGTTGCTGGGTTTGACCCAGAGTACATATATTGAGAAGGTGTTGAAGCGGTTAAACATGCTTGATTCTAAGAAAGGATTTTTACCCATGTCTTATGGTGTGAATCTCTCTAAGGACCACTGTCAAAAATCTTGTGAAGATAAGGACCGCATGAAGTTGATTCCATATGCTTCGTCAATATGATCAATCATGTATACGATGTTATGTACTCGACCCGATGTCTCCTTTTCTTTGAGCATGACTAGCAGGTATTAGTCAGACCCCGGTGAGTATCACTGGATTGTAGTCAAGAATATCCTGAAGTACTTGAGAAGGACAAAGGATGTGTTCTTGGTGTATGGTAGAGAGGAAGAGCTCGTTGTAAATGGTTACACGGATGCTAGCTTCCAAACTGATAGGGACGACTCAAAGTCTCAGGTCAGGATTTATGTTTTGCCTTAATGGAGGAGCTGTGAGCTGGAAGAGTTCCAAGAAAGAGACGGTTGCTAATTCTACAACAGAGGCCGAGTATATCGCAGCAGCTAATGCAGCGAAGGAGGCTGTATGGATTAGGAAATTCATCGGCGAGCTTGATGTAGTTCCTAGCATTGTTGGTCCCGTAGTTCTCTACTATGATAACAATGGTGCAATTTCACAATCTAAGGAACCTAGATCTCATCAGCGCTCCAAGCACATACTTTGGCGGTTCCATCTTATTCGTGAGATTATCGAACGAGGAGATGTGAACATTTGCAGAGTGCCGACTAAGGAGAATATTGCGGATCCACTGACAAAGCCTCTTGCGCAGAGAAAGCATGATGGTCATACTAGATCAATGGATATACGATACCTAAATGATCAGCTCTAGTAAGAATCTTGTGGATTGCATGTAAACATATATTCTGTTGGTTGTTTATTGTTTATTCATATGATGAATTATGTACCTAGATTTTTCTTTTACAATAATGGCTAGTTCTTTTATTATGATTTCTCTATGCGATAGTTAAATGTTAACATAATAATACCCTTAGAGTGTTCGCTTCCATAGGACATCAAGTACGTAACTTGAATGTGAGAGCCTGTGATTTATTTGAAGCTTCATTCTTAAAGGTCCCTGGTCGTTATATCATCATAGAAACTAAGGGTGATGATGATACATTAAGACTAGCATGTGTTTTGACTGATGACCAGTTCTCATAGATCATGATATTGGGATATCAAGTCATCACGTGGGTACTTGTTAATGAACAAGTTGTACTGGACAGACCCAACCTGAGACTACTATGTGGATTGTTATCTAAACGTGTCACGAGTAGGTCTATATTGACAATGGTGTTGTGTTCCTTTGACCTGAAGTCACAGCATTCATCAAGTGAGGAAGAGCGTGCTTTGATGCCATCTAAAATCTTCCTTGAGAATGATTGATAATAAGGGTGGTTGTTGGGCATGTTACGAATCATTGGGTGTTTGTGTGTGAGCAGATATGAGATTTGTCCTCCTATGTGACAGGAGTTGCATCCATGGGCCCCTTGATGGAACTGGACTGAGAAATGCATGGCCATGCTTGGTTGAGTCAATATGTGATATTGGACTCACCATTCTCTAGAAGTCCATTTTAGATCAAGAAACTTGGATTGAGATATTATGAGGGTGACACGCTCCATGCCTCTAGCTCTTTCCGGATGTAAGGGACAAAGGGACAAAGACAACACTGGAACATTGTTCATTAGGCTTATGAGTTATGAACTCTTATTACTTGGGTAGCAATGATGCATTGCTAGATGCCGCTCATTGTTTGTGAGGTTTTTGGTTTGATACTTTCAAGATCATGTTAGAGACTATTGGAGTTACCATGGTGATCTAGAAGTGGTCAAACATGTAATCTCACTGCCAACGCGATATGAGCCTGCAGGGTCGCACATAAGAGCATGTGGAGAAATTGGAAGATTGACTGTGTTGGTAAAGGGTTACCAATCACCATACATAATGGGGTGGGGGGGGTCAGGCAAATATTGCCAAGGAGATTCGTCGAGAATCGTCGAGTAGGAATCGACGAGTTTGCCAAGAATCATTCGTCTCGAATGATTCATCGAGAATCATCGAATATGACTCGACGACTCTCGACGAATTCGTCGAGAATCGAAAGGTTTGATTCCCGGCGATTGGTGATACTCGACGATTCTATCCTTAATTCTCGACGATTCATTAGATGATTCTCTCCAAAACTGTCTGCTGATTCTCGCCGAATCTGGATATGATTCTCGCCGAACCTTGAGTTCATTCCCGCTGAATGACTCTTAAACCCTATGTTGTATGGTCTGCGAATAGCGATTCTTTTAGGTCTGTTTATACCTTTGGTATAAATAAGGACTTAGGGTTTTGGGGAGGATAAGTGAACGCGTGCTTTTCTCCTGCGGCCGGATAGAACCCGACGGAATCGTTCCGCCGTGTCGATCCGCCGCATCCATACCCCGCGGACGGAAGAGTTCCGCTTCCGCCGATCGTTCGCTCTGCCGACCTACTTTCCGGCGATAGTCGCGGTTTTGCTATTCCTGGCGCGGACCTAGCAGTCCGTGGAAGTGCAAGGTGCAGACGATCTCCTTCCCGATCCTTCGTGCGACGAAAAGCTCGGTGTTCTCCCGCTCGTGTATATTTCTGCAGAGACGTAGACATTATTCTACGTGGAACTCGCCACTGACAAGGACTCAAAGCTTGGAGCATCTCTATTGAGTTGTGACTCAATGCCGCTAAGGTAATTTTTGCCTAGTTGTTTGTTAACTTCTTGATTCAATATTCATGGCCCGATCCTAATCTCTTTTGGTTGTTTTTGATTTTTATTACTTCCGCTGCGTGCACAAGTGCTGTTCCATCCTCATAGAGAAACCCAACATCCTGTACCTCCGTACGAGGGTAGAGAGCTGTGTTGAATGTAGGCCGAGAGTCCAGATAAGCCTGTACTGACCTTTTCTCCTTCGACGTACACTATCCATCCTGATTCGACACGATCACCTTAAGCATACCATGATAATGGACTTCTACTCCCAAACATCATGAAACACCCACGGGAGTTTTCTTATGGGTCGGGGTGACCCCAGCTACCTCGACAAGTCTATCCTCGATGTTCCCTTTATAATTGTGCCTGGAGTGGGGATGAGGAATCATGTGTAAGAAAAACCCTAATTTTACGCTCGAACTTCCACTCTAACTCAGGAAGTGTATGATAATTGTGCCTCTTTTTTAACTCCGGGAGATACATGTTCTGGGATACACCATACTTTCGGTGATACATCTTATTGATTAAATTTTTACCTTCTCAGATATCCTAAATCTTATTACCCATCATCTAATTTTTCGTGATCATTGTTAATCTTCGTAATTATTACGTCTTATCACCAAGTCATTATCTTGGTAATACTACAGGTCATCATTCCAAACATGTTTTTACAAAATCTTATCTTCTCTCGAATAACGTCGAATTATATCGACTTCAATCTCACTATGTTCGTTATGCCTCATTCTCTAAATTAGGTCTAAGGAAACCCAAGACAATACTAATTTACCCAATAATCAAAGTACAAAGTCCCCAATAAAACAAAAGGTAAGCCCCTAATAAACAAAAGATAAGCCCCTACCTATCTTGGGCTAAGTATCCTTGATATTACCCTATTATATTCGTCCTAGCTGGGTACACAATCCCTAGGGCATCAATCTTCACCTTAGGTTTCCACCCTGAAACTCGTCGATATACTCCATACTTTAAACTCTATGAGTCACATTTACGATTACCATATCGGGGTCAAAATATTCCCGTCCCAAATGGGTATCTTCTAAACTTGAATTCCTGTACGACCCTCGATGTTTGTCTCGGTGGTAGTCTCCTTGTAATCTTAATATTGGTACGAGGGTTTAGACTATGTGTCATCTAGCATTCTACTAATGGATTATTGGTCTCAATTCTCCTTAAAGCAGTCCTACAAGTTTGAGTAATGGACCGTAGGGTCACCTGAGTTTATGTCTTAGGTTGCGATTCTCGTGTTAAACACCTCCTTTATTCTCATTGGGTATCTCCTTACCTTAACCACTTTCATACCGAAGGTCTATTTCTGACTAGGGCATACTATAAGTTGTCATAGTTAGTCATGAGTCCTAGTGAGTTGAGTTTAACTGATTGGCTAGCGAACTATAAGATGAAATCTTCGCAGCCAGCGGTGCTCCCTGTTGGGGCAGGGTTTGCCGTAGGCTGCAAAGAAGAATTCCAATTAATGATGACGTGGACTTTTACATTTGATTTCCCTTATGGGCACACCACTACTTCCGATGCTAGTTTGTCCTCAAACTAAGCTCGTGCGGGGGTGACCCAAGGTTAGTGGACTACTACATTTCGATCGAGGTCTCCTCTGATAACACTTGTAAGACCCCATTTTTTCTTTTTAAAACCCGGGGTCTTTGGCCCAGAACCACTGCTTCGTGGTGACATCTTCACACCCGGAAGGTCGCCACTACAAAACGTTGATCCTGTCGGCCGATTCGATTACAAAATAGTAGCCAAACAAAGAAGAAAGCAAGTCCACAACAATCACATATAAAGTAAATAGTCTCCACCAAGGGAGTGTCCACGGATATAATAAAAGTATAGAAAACTGGGGCTCATGCCCGATACATCTATATCCTCACTACATATCTCTCAATCGCGGAAGCAAAACTAAAAAAACTACTAGCCATCAGGACTCACAGTCCCAGCTATCTGAACTCCGGTACTAGACTGTCCCATCTCCAAGCGTGTCGACCTTCGGGGCTTCTCTTCCATGTTGGGCTCTGCGGTCCCCTAAAATGATGTTGTTCGAAAACCGTTAGTCTAAAAGACTAAGCCCTATCGTCCCCCGCCCCTTCCACCTTGGCTCTTAGGCACCGAGTGGGGAGGAGGAAAGGAGAGGTAATGAAGGTGGAGAATGACAAATACAGGTGACGGCAAGAACTAATCTAGCAGTTCTATGAGTATATAACGCAATATAAAAGTACGAAGAACTGAAAAATTAAAAAGTAACCTTAACTTATATGGAGACACATAAGCTAAGGGGTCTTCTGCAAGGCTCCTATCATATAAAAAGTCGCATAGCATTTTATACGATAGGGTGTCGGTTTTCTAGCAAGCATACATATATATTTTCTTAATAAAAACCTTAACTTTTAAGCACGCTCGCGCGAACTTATAAACCAAGGGGTCGTTTTGCAGGTCCTATTGTATAAAGCGTCTCATACCACTTTGTACAATAGCTGTCAGGGTTATATGCAATGGTTATGCTATGACATTAATTTATGCCATGATATGAACATGCAAGTGCAACTCACCCACTCGACTCTGTGTACACATACCTTTAGTTCCCCCTTTCTGGAGTCGAACCTCCCAGGATACCTCTGTAGTGGCAAACGGAAGCGGTGGGTTGGGCCTCTCCCTCCTCTAAACCGGTAATTGCACTACCAGTCAGACCTATCGTACGCCTCAATGTTGGTGCACTTAACGGAGCTCCTGCATACTCCTTCCGGCTGACGCACTGGACTTTTATGGCGAAGTGTTAAACCACACTTGCAGAGTCGACGTATTGGCGTCGGTGCATCGACCCTCCAATACCGAAGACCCACCACCTTATACCTTATGCACATGCAACCTTATGTAATCCAAGACCCAAGTTTAACCTTGAAGTACCCCTTTCAGACATGCAAATGCTTTACAAAATTTATGATAATTACATGATTACTATTGAATAGTAAAATCAGAGTCTCCCAATTTTTCAGCAAGGTTTAGGCCTCTAAATCTAATTTTAAATACAACTACATTTATCATTTTAAAGAGACAAGTACTACAAATATACTTCCAAAAATTCTAAGAAAATTCAAGGATGATCATAAAGACATATAAACACTCCAAGTCAAGTTTCATAATTTATCAGTGAATAATGAACTCTAAACTTGATTTTCTCATAGTAATCCAAGTTAGGAGGTTAAAGAATATACAACAATTATTCATCTAAAAATTGTAATAAAATCCCCATTCAGCATACTAAACTAGGAACACTACTGATCAAATTTCACAATTTTACAACAAATAATGAGCTCTGAATAAATTATTGAATAAGTTTCCATTTGATGAGCTTGTGAAGTATGTACTGTAAATAGGTATTTAAAAATTCTAATAAAATTCATACATGAGCATAATGGACTAAAACTCCCTCTGCCTTATTTTTTATGACTTTCCAATAGACAATGAGTTCACAATATCCAAATAATTAAGTAGGGCTAACTCATGCATTACAAAGGAAGTACTAAGATTAATGTTCCAAAGTTCCAAATTAAATTTCTAGAGATTCATACTAACCCTATGACTACACCACCCAAGCTTCATCACTGTTCAATGAGTTTTAATAACCTATTCTACCACTACAAGGTTTGTGCCCTAAACTAGGGTTAGGGTTTTAAGGGTTTAACAACTTATAAATCCAATAAGATTTCTACCAGATGACTCTAACTCCCTTAGAGTCCTCTCCACCAAATTTCAAATCATTTCAAGGTCTTTTGACCACATTCCCTTCTTAAACCCAAAAGCCAAAACATAGGTTTGAACTTGGGTCCTAAGGTAATTCAATCCCAAACCACCCCATATCCCATATGAGGGTGTTATATGTCATGCCAAACCAGTTGCCCAAATACCAACCTCTGTTGAGGGGATTTGACCACTTAAACCTCAAAGTGCACTTTTGACCTAAATACCATTATTATGGCAAGGCTAGGGTTTGCAAAAATTCAATCCAAATCATCTCCGAATGAGATGAAATTTTATCCAGAACCTTATGATGACGCCAAGGATAACTCACAATAATTTGGGATGGTTTGGATATCATTTGGTCCCTTATTTAATTTAATCATGGTTTATTTAATAATTAGAAAAACTATAGGAATATTATCCCTAAAAATTCTCATTTTTTGGCAGGACCTAGATATAGACTAGGGAGACTTCTTGTCCAAATTTCAAGTCATTTGTAAAAGAGATTAAGTGGGGGCACACCTTTTAATCTCTTACTAGCCCTAGGTATAGACCTTACCAAAATGGGTGCCCTGGTCAAACCATATGTCAAAATTTATTCAAATCAATTTTAAAATAAAGTAGACCCATAGGGATACAGTTTATTTGTTGACCAATTTTTCTGATTTAGCCTCTCAGAATTTTAAATTAATTTGCAAGGTGACTGAATATGTGTGATAGAAATCATTAAAATGAAATATTAATATACTGATCTTGCACGGATCTTGACGCAGGACCCAACAGCCACTGGTCATCATCTTCCTCCAGCAACGGTTGGGATTCTCCCAACTTGGAGGTACTTCCAGCCATCACCGCCGGCCACCCGGCCACCTCCCTAGTCAGCCACTGATCCCCCTCCCCGACTGGCCACCACCACCACCACCTCTGTTGAGGTGGGGGCTATCGTCGGGCGGCGGAGGGGAAGTTTCCGGCTAACCCGGACACCATTTTCACGGAAATCCATGGAAAAGCTTCACCTGATCGGACTCATTGAGCCCGATTCTCAACCTAAAAGACTCCTAAGATCTACCCATAGAATAAGGAGTAGAGGAGGACCTTGCTTGCGGCCTGGAGACGTGTCAATCACCGGGAAGCCATTGGTGGTGGTGGTGGCGCTCGGTTTCTACAACTGCACAGTGGCCTTCCTCAGCTCCTTCAGGTAATGTGTGGAAAAGCTTGCCCTGGATCCAGGGATGCTTTTAGATGAGTAAAAAGGGGGAGGGAAGGGGGATAGATGGCGGTGGCCATTAATGTCCCTTGAAGAGCTTTTCGGTAACTTCAAATTTCCTCCCCTAGTTGCTGTTATGGCCGGGAAAACCCTTGGCCTTCCCCAAACCTACCGGGGGAGGTGATTCCAGCAAGAAGAGTGGTCCCTTGGCCTTCAGGCCATGAATGGCATTTACTCCTCACTTTCTCTCTCTCCATTAAAATGGAATTTGCATTAAACCGACTGCCACATGGCACTCTACTACTTGACCGCTATTATTGTTTAAATAAGTCCTAATAAAAGGACCGATGCCAATTAATTAAGCTTGCGCAATTCACGAGAAGATCCCAGTTAAGCCTCTTCATGCGAACCAGCAAATAAGGCTGAGAATTTCTCTAAGGCAAAAGCGTTGAGACAAGCCTCCACACTCAACACCGAAATTGCCAAAAAAATTCAAAGTTTAATGGCGTTAACTGAGCTCAGCTCGCTCAACGCAATTCAGGCTATGGTGTTGAGTGAGCTCAACTCACTCAACGCCATTCAGTCTATGGCGTTAAGTGAGCTCAACTCACTCAATGCCATGATTCCGAAAAATCCTTTCATGTTAATTAGCGTTGAGTGAACTCTACGCACTCAGATCCATTCAGCCCATGGCATTGAGTCCACTCAACGCACTCAACAACACGAGACCAAAAATCCTTCTAAGCAAAAATGGAGTCGAGTGCACTCAACGCCATTAAGCCCATGTCGTTGAGTGGACTCGACGCAATCAACGCCTGAGCTGAAAATTCATTCCAAGTAAGATGGCATTGAGTGCACTCAACGCCATTCAGCCCATGACATTGAGTGGACTCGACACGCTCAACGCCCGAGCTTAAAATTCTTTCTAAGTAAGATGGCGTGAGTGCACTCAACGCCATTCAACCCATGGCATTGGGTGCACTCCACGCACTCAATGCCCGAGCTCAAAAACCTATCTATGTAGATACTTGATCTACTCGTCGAGTCTTGTCGACTCACTCGATGCTTCCGGGACTTGAGTCAACTTGGCCTCTTTTGGTTGATCCCAATGGGTCCTTAGCGACATATTGGACTCCCTTAGGGTTAGAGGTGTCATGATGTGATCATGGAACCAAGTTAAAACCCTAAGTTCATTCCTAAAGTCGTAATTTGGATTCTACTACTAGCAGATCAAGGTGATTTTTACCTTGAGCCTTGTTCACTTGGTCTTCTTGTGCTTTCTAGGGTTTTGTCATGACTTTCTCATGACAAAACCACTCAAAGGGGTCTAGTTGGAAATGGGATGTTACACAGAAAGAGAACCTCTATTGGTTCCTCCAAGCGATCGTGACGAGCGCTGACGATAACTCCGGATAATTTTTTTATTGTGAAGCCTGTCTCTGGGAGGCTGTGAGGCTAATCTGTAAGCTACGAGCTCCTAAAGGCCATGAGAGCAATTGTGCATAATGTTGGTTGTGTTTAGATATACGGGAAAGGGGAGGCCGACCCACATCCTGTCGACCAGCCTGAGAGTGTGACTTTCGGCAGGTGGGCAAGGCGATTTGAGCAACGGGAAAAGACTGATTTGTACCTGCTCGATGTCGATTTGTTAAATAGACCTAAAGTACATGGGAGTTACTGGTGGCATTGATTGAGAGGCAGTCTTAGGCTATAAGTATAACATCCAAATTCCAACTATACCCCTAAGAGAGGTTTTTTCATGACTAGGTCATGACAAAACCTTGGGATGCTCAAGAGACCATGTGACCTTAGGCATGAAAGTGAAGATCACAATAGTCTGCAAATAGTAATTTCCAATCACTAGACCTATGGTTTGATCTTAGGGCTTTAACTTGGTTCCATGAACCCAACATGGCACCCCTAACCCTAGGGGCGGCCAATGGGTCACCAAGGACCCATTGGGTCAACCAAAAAGGGGCAAGTTGACCAAGTCAACCCAAACCTTAATTAGGTCAAACTAAGCTCACACATGGCCAATTGACCTCCCCTTAGCCAAAAGGGCAACCTAGACCTTTCCAAGCCCTAAGATAGTCCAATGGGTCACCAATGACCCATTGGGGTCAACCAAAGAGGCTAAGCTCACCCAAGTCAATCCTAACCCTAAAAAGGTCAAAGTGCCCTAAGTAAGGGTCAAGTTGCCTTCAAGGTGTAACGTCCCAATTCACGCTAGGCCCCTCGTGCATGCTTTTAAGTCAGGAGAGCTGACTTGGGCTAAGGGAGTGCTGGCAGCTAGGCTTACACTTATGTAAGGGAGGAGAAGTTGGTCCAGAGTAGGACACGGGTAGTGATACGGGCATGTCCATACCCGTGTGGGTCTCTGGCGTCTTTGGGTTTTATTTGTGAAATTTCCAGAGAAGGACAGGTGTGTGACACGGGCGTGTCCCTATCCGTGTGTGTTTGACACGAGCGTGTGCATACCCGTGTGGCTCTCGGGCAACGATGCAGATTCCTTGTTGTGTTTCCCGAGCAAGACACGGGTAGAGACACGGGCATGTCCTTACCAATGTGTGTGTATTCTTCAAGAAGAGATAGACTAACATCGTCGACCATGTTTCCTGAGCAGGACACGAGTAGTGACATGGGTGTGTCCCTACGTGTATGTGTGTGTGTGTGTATTCTTCGAGCAGAGCTCGATTAACATCAGCGACTGTGTTCCTCCCGACTAAGACATGGGTAGAGACACAGGCGTGTCCCTACCTGTGCGTGTCCACAATATTTTGACGATTCGTCGAGCAGATATCGACGATCGTCAACCACATTCTCCCGAGCAGGACACAGGTAGTGACACGGGCATGTCCTAACCCATGTCGTTCAATTTTGTGTTTTGACGAATTTTTCTGGCTGCATTATTTTTAAGGGACTCATTTACTGAGTGATTGGCAGTCTAATGAGAGGTCGATACATGGCTAAGTAGTTATCCACTTCCCACATGAAAATGGGAGAAAACCCTAGTCGTTGCTACTCTTCCCTTCCAAGCCATTACTGTAAAAAACTGCTAGAGAGGTAGAAAGCGTTGGAGCCAATCTTTTTCCCGTGAAGAACTAACATCGACCGAGGAGAAGAAGATGCCGCCAAGAAGGATGACAAGATCCATGACTGGAAATGCCCGAAATTAGGTGAGCCTCCTACCCTCTCCCTTGGTGCTAGATCTGTAGTTATTTCTAGTAGAGATGTCAACTCATGAGAGTTTTGACTTGTGATATGAAGATTTTTTAGGAAAAAACCATTCTAGGGTTTGTGCCCTAATGATATTGATGTCTTCAACCTTTCCCCTCTCCTTGAGTAGATGGTGGATTTGGTTCGTGAAGAGAAAATGGTCTCATGAGGGTGAATAAGAGTCGATAAATTTCTTGACATGGTTTGAACACATAACTTAATGAAGAAGATGACTAATGTCATTCATTTGGCTTTGAGATGCGTGCAGAAATCTGTTTTTTGCACGCAACAACTTTCAAGGACGTTTTCAGACATGATACGGCCAGATCTGGGCTTTCGACTAAACACAAAAGTCGTAGCCCTCAGAAATGACTTTCCAACGAGGGGTTAAAAGTCTTCACCGAATTCCTGTAGCCTCAGGAATCCCCGTTTGAAGTTGTTGTATAGTGATCATTCCTGCATATGTTGATCTCGTGGTTGTTTTGTATCGTCCTTGGGCTGGTAGAGAGATTGTAATACATTAATACTAATGTTTTGTTGAATGGATTCTATAAGCATTTGCAATAAAATATGTTTATGACATTAATTGGATAGACCCTATATGAACAAATGATGTGGTAAAATGTACTTGATGAACGTGATTTGGTGAAGATTGGAGAACGAATGGATTGACGAGTTGGGATGGTAGTAATGGTTTAAATATGTGAATCAATAAAGATGTACTTGACATGGGTAATGCGTTGGATAATGATGAGTTTGGCTTGAAGATACTGTAAATAATTGGTGATGACTATTATGAACAAATGATTGTATGGTTGATGAATATGTGAGGTATCTTTATGTCGTCAAAGAACCCGTAAGTGCATTTGGAACTAGATTGTGAAAGGGTGTAAGTGTGGGGTTTGACCGCACTGATTTGGTAATGTTGAGAAGAGACGCAAGTGGACGGTTGGGCTTGTTCCTCGGTGTTCATTCCTGAGGCTCCTTCCGTGCAACGATGATGTGAAATTACATGCGGTATGAGTCAACACGCAGTGTCATAATCCTTGGTTAAGGATAGTGTGGCAGGTCTACAGGCTCGCCAGTCATCACACCGACGGGAGTTGACAAATAGACTTTGGGCAGTTGGGCTTGGACCTCGGTGTTAATTTCCGAGGTTCCTTCCGTGCCAAGTGGACAATTTGGCTTGGTCCTCATACCTTTTTCCGAGGCTCCTTTCGGGTCACAGTATAGGCCAGTTCAGGGCTTGGTTCTCGGTTCTTATCTATCCGAGACTCCTGCTGAGTTGTAGTACGCATGCGAGCTCCTTTGTTGTGTTCTTATCGTTGAGGTGTACGGAGGCCTAGGTTATGTAGTGTGGATACCCGCCTAGTAGTGGATAAGCCCGCTCTACTGTCACCGTCAGGCCACGACAGAAGATGCCAGAGAGGTTAGCTACCTGCTCGAAAAATGGGAACTACAAGTATGTATCGACAAAGAAATTGCATGTGGGTAATCATGGGTGAGTCGATTCTTAACTTATATGTCTGTATGGGCATTCATATAAGTTGAGTTACTTTTTGTCGTAGCTTTACATTTTTCATATACTATTGTGGATGGTAGAACTGCTAGAGTAGAATGTTTACTCGTTCATTATACTGTTGATATACTTGATATTGCTCACTCTATACACCCTTTTTGTACTACTGCTTATATAAATATATTGTACCCTTGTTCCTTTCTTTGCCCGATGCTGAGGAGTCGCCGGGGGAGCGGATGTGAAAGCAACTTAGTCTTTAGGACTAAAAGTTGCTACGTAATCCTTTTTAGGAGGAAACATCGCAGACGGAGCAATAACTGGACAGTTAGGCCAGGACGATAGGGCCTTAAGAGACGGTGCCCTCGCTATCATCAGTGACCGATGTGAGTTTGAGAAACTCATGATGCAGCCCCTTTGGGCAAGTTTTATCCGTACTCTTATATTTTAGAAGCTGGTTGTAGCTTCTTTATTTGTCGTACTTTTTGACTATATTTACTTATGTGTGGATTGACTTCTGTTTTATATTCTTTGTTAGGTTGGCATTAGTTGATATTGGTTAGAGCTAGCAGGATAGGCGTCTTGTGGTATAGGTTAGCCCGAGTGCTAGCGCTACTGCAAGGCGGCTGTTCTGGGCATAAGACTCCACTTGTGTCGTGTTTTGTGTTCTGGGAAAGGGGTCTTACAAATGGTATCAGCTTGCTACGATCCTGAACTAAAAAAGTCATTCAACAATGGTGCCACCCCCATTCGATTAGTTAGTTTGGGGACAAATTGACTTAGCGGAAGCAGTGGTGTGCCCATATTTAATTCACACTAAGTATGTCCAACTTTGACCTTAAGATTAGCCAACCTGACCTTAGGTTTGTACTCTACGTGTAGATCCCAGTGCATGTTGAGACAGTGGGGGCACCCCCGCCCTGTCCGTACCCATACAGTTTCAGCAATCAGAGCTAAGGAAAACGTTCATAGCTATCTTGGATTCCTTTAGGTCCCAACAAGCACCTGTACAACAATAAGTTCCAGGCTCCAATTGGGTGAGCACTTTCCGAGCTCTCTCCCCTCCTGCCTACCTTGGGATAGAGTTGGCAGTGCGTATGGAAGAATGGCTCGACACCGTGCAAGAACTGCTGGCGGGAATTAGATGTCCGAACAATATGGTTGTGACCCTAGTAGTGACACTCCTGGAACAGCATGCCAAGAGGTGGTGGAAGTCCCTCATGGGATCAACCTTTCAAGGGCGAGTTTATATGGAGATTAGCTAGAGAGAGTTCTCAGGAGCCTTTTTAGAGCACTTCATTCCCTCGTCTACTCGATATGAACCCGAAGAGAGATTTGTCACGACCCGCATTTTCTGACAAATAAGATTATATCAGAGCAAGAGAAAATACATGCCATGTGTCCACGTCGTGCAGGGGATAACTGCACATGTTCAGGAAAAACTCCAGAATCTACATCTTTAAAGAAAATTGTAAGTTATTATGAGAGGAAATCAGTTAAATTTGATGGTCGTATCCCTCGGCACAGTGGATCAGCTAGTCCACAATTTAAATATATATATACGCAGCGGAAAATACTTTGGTTAGGTTGATTTGACATCCTAAAAGGGCATAAGTGTCCCGAGGGATGACTCATGGTATGCACGACTCTAAAGGTTAGTACAGTATATATAAAAATATAGTCTTTACGCTAATAGGAAAAGTAGTGCCTTAGTTTTATAAATATGATGCGCATGAGATACATATAGTAATGTTTTAGGGTTTAAAATACCTAACGTGCAACCTAGCATAAAACCTTCCCAGAAACAAGTGAACAACCTCAAATAGGCAAAAGTAGCAGTTTTAGTTCATACCCAGCAACATAAGTAAGCTACCAGTGGGCGTCAACAACCTGACACGAACCCACTGGTGAGTATGCATGTCAATACAGAAGGGAAGAAGAACTACCTCACCAGATGAGGAACAACAACCTCAGCCACCCAGGAGGCCACAAGCAAACTCCACCAGAGGACTAGCCGTCTAACTGGCTACAACTTGAACCTGAGGCATTCAAAGAAAGAACACATCAGCAACAAAAAAAACAAAGGAAGTGGAGCATTAGATTCATAAGCAATGAAAGAAGGGCTACCAACCCTACAACAAAAGGCAAACAGTAGAAGAAAAGCATGACAGTAAGAGTAAAACACTGTCAAAAGAGCACTAAAAGCACACTAAAGTGTGAGCATACATAGCAACAAGCTCTGCCAAAAAGACTGCAGCAGCACCAAGGCAAACATATGCCAAGGGAAAGCCATGAGAAAGGAAAGGAACTTACAGTCCTAATCTTTGTAAATTATTGGCCATGGTGAAAACCTTAGGTCGGAGTGGGCAGCACAGCCCTCACCAACAACCAGACCCAAAAACACTCCAGGGTGAAAATAAACGGTGGCAGCTACAGAGTCCACACACCAAACCATACCTGCCCAACACAGCCTTGGTGGTGGTGGCCACAGCTCTGTACACACAATTCACCCCTTACAGAGCCACAAAAACACACCACCTGCCATAATCCATTAGTTGGCATGCAAAAACTAGTCGATCACCCAACTCCCCCTAAGGAAAAAGCCATACTAACAATCCTAAGGAAACACACCAAACCCAAGGCAAAAGCGTCGAGTTCACTCGACGCGGCGTTGAGTGGGTTCACCACACTCAACGCCAAACAGCTTCGGCATTGAGTGAGGTCCACCCACTCAATGCCAAGAAACTTAACTGCAGCAACAAGCTTTGGCGTTGAGTGAGTCTACCACACTCGACGCCAAAATAGCCACGGCGTTGAGTGAGGTCGACTTACTCAACGCCAAAAGACTTAACCGCAAAAGCAGGCTTTGGCATTGAGTGAGTCCACCACACTCAACGCCAAAACAGCAACGGCGTTGAGTGAGGTCGACTCACTCAATGCCAAAAGACTTACCGCAAAAACAGGCTATGGCGTTGAGTGAGTCCACCACACTCAATGCTAAAACATCCATGGCATTGAGTGAGGTCGACTCACTCAACGCCAATTGACTTAGCCGCAAAAATAAACGCTGGCGTTGAGTGAGTCCACCCCACTAAATGCCAAATCAGCCATGGCATAGAGTGAGGTCAACTCACTCAACGCCAAATGACTTTGCCGCTGGGAAAAGCTGCGGCGTTGAGTGAGTCCACCACACTCAACGCCAAATAGCCACGGCATTGTGTGAGGTCGACTCACTCAATGCCAAATAGCCACGGCATTGAGTGAGGTCGACTCACTCAACGCAAAAACACTTAGCCGTAAAAACAGCCATGGCGTTGAGTAAGGGCACTACACTCAACGCCGGAAGCCTAACAGTCTAGGTGTTGAGTGAGGTACACTCACTCAACGCTTTTGACTTAGCCTAATAATCAGCTATCCCGACCCAAGCCCACTCAACGCCACTTATCCAGAGAGTTGGAAAATTAATTCCAACTCCCTCTCCTTCCTCTTTTACCAAACCACAACAATCTAAAAACTTAGACTAAACCTAATTAAGTCCACATCCGACTTCCTGCTACCATCTGGACAAAACCGAGAGTTCATGAGGAGAGAAGAATAAATTAAAGCTCGGACAACTTGAGAAAGCTCTAGCTGGAATGAAACCGCAGTACCCTAGCTTTTAGGAAGGGAAGAAAACTATTACAACAAGTATAAAAAGAGTAAAACCTAGCTTGGCAAGGTCAAAGAACGCCACTTGCCTCTACCTCCAGGAAAACAACATCTACCTCCAAGGCTTGGCACCGGCGTCAAGATCGGCCACCTGGAAAGCCAAAACCGAAGCTTAGAGGAAGAAGAAGAGAATTTTTGAAAACCCTAACTCCTAATGACAGCCCTATATCAAGCAAAACTTACCTAGGAAGGAAGATCCTGGTGAGAGCAACTCAAATCTGTTGTTACCTGAGCGAAACAAGCCCTAAATCTACAGCTATCTGGCAGCAAAACCTGCAGCTCCTCCGCCTCCTGCTTGCTTCCTTCCGCTGGAAGCTAACAAGCTGTAGCTAGCTCAGGAAATGGGGGGAAATGGGGAGGAGGAAAACAGCTGGAGATTTTAATGCATACCCTCCCACAAACTCATCCTATAGCTAATAAAATATTAACTTAGCCTAAGCACTAGCTGACTTCATATATAAACCTGCTTATATAAAATACGCCACTAGTTGACACTTATACTCATATATATATATATATATATATATATATATATATATATATATATATATATATATATATATATATATATATATATATATATATATATATATATATATACAGCTCATAACAATTTATATACATAAAAAAAACATAGCTATCTTCACATAGCCATAAAACAGCCAATCAAACAAGCCTCAAGCTCTACAATGCTCGACCACCTTACCATGCAGAGCAATAGCCAAAATCTGGTAACACACTACCAGCTACCTCAACAAACGTCGAAATGATGCGAAAACAAACGATCTCGGAATTCGACGAAACTCACACCGTAGCTAAACACCCAAGCTACGAAAACAACGGTGAAGTCGAAAACAACATCCGACGATCACAACTCGGGCTATCACTACCCGAAGCCCAGGCACAAGCATTCCCCGAGAGCCTCACCGAGTCACAAAACCAGACCCGAATTGCTAGGGAATCCTTCAAGTAGGCTACAAACAGGCAGCTATAGGAACTTAGCGAGCTAATACCACGCTCTAACAACGGCAGAAGGCCAGAAACGCGTCATCGTAACGCCAAACAATGATAAAACAAAACACAGAAAAATCGGTGGTTTTACAGTCACCACCCCCTAAAAGAAAGTTTCTCCTCGAAACTTTACACATAGCACTTCTATCAAGAAGGAAAAAAGAAATAGCTAAGCCAGGGTTATAAAAGAGAGCATAAAACATACCAGGCATAAGGTCAGGAAAACTAATGAGGGTAAGCCTTCCTCATTGCCGACTCTAGCTCCCAAGTCGCGCTTTCTACATCTTGGTTCCTCCACAAAATCTTAACCATAGGAATGGTTTTCCTCGGCAACACGCGATCCTGAGCATCCAAAGTGCAGACAGGCACCACCACATAAGAAAGATTCGGCTCCAACTGAGGCACAGAATCCAAAACATGCCTGCCACTCTGCACACATTTCCGCAGCTGACTGACGTGAAAGACATCATGCACGCCAGGAAAATTTGCGGGCAACTCCAACCTGTAAGCTGATACACCCACCCGCTCAATAATCGTAAATGGCCCCACGTACCTCGGGTCCAACTTCCTATTCTTGCTAAACCTCTTGACTCCAATCATCGGGGAAACCTTTAAGAATACCAAGTCCCCCACAGCAAATTCCAAGGTAGACCTACGCCGTTTGGAGTTCTTCTCATATCTCTCTTGAGCAATCTGAAGCTTCTCCCGAATAAGTTTCACAGCAATTTCCATCTCTTCGAGCGCCTCTGGACCCAACAGCGGTCCCTCGCCAACCTAATCCCAAAACAAAGGAGTCCTGCAGCGCCTCCCATACAATGCTTCAAAAGGAGCCATTTGCAAGCTTTCTTGGTAACTGTTGTTATACGCAAACTCTATAAGCCGCAAACGCTCATCCCACGCTCCTCCGTGGTCTAGAATATAGCATCAGATCATCTCCTCAACTATATGATTGACTCGCTCTCTCTTGCCATTAGTTTGCAGGTGGTAAGCAGTAGAATATCTCAAATCCGTACCCAAACCTTCTTGCAGGCTCTTCCAGAAGTGAGATGTAAACTGGGAGTCTCGGTCTTAAATAATGTTGACAGGCACACCGTGCAACCGGATGACCTCATTAAAATACAGCTCAGCTATCTTCCTCATCGGATAGTCGATCTTAAACGGTACGAAGTTAGCACACTTCGTCATTATGTCCACGATCACACAAACTGAATCATGCCCCCTAGGAGATCTCGGTAAGCCTGTAATGAAATCCATCGAGATGCTCTCCCATTTCAGAATCTCCAAGGAAGTCAGCTTGCCACCAGGCCTTCCATGATCGGCTTTCACACGCTTGCAAGTGTGGCACTCAGAAACAAATCTGGCTATGTCTCACTTCATCCCATACCACCAAGCAATTTATAACGCCTGGAAACTCAAAAGGGTGACGGGTGGCATTTTGAGCCAAATCTGGGTTTTGCAAGAGGTGGCACGGCCTAGGACACTGGCGTGTCCCAGGGCGTATCGTGCTCGGGTTCGGCGTTAGTCGCGTGGTCGATGATTTTGGAGTCAATGATTGTCGAGGGGGTGAACACGGCCTGGAACACGGGCATGTCCCAGGGCGTGTTAGTCACTTAGAGCCTTACACTCAATGATCGTTGAGTGAGAGGCACACGGCCTGAGCCCAGGCATGTTCGGGTCCGACACGGGCGTGTGCAATTCGACACGGGCGTGTCGAATGCCCGTGTCCTCCTCGGGTCATGCGGCGTTTTGTGCTAAGGCAGTTACACGGCTTGGGACACGGGCGTGTCCCAGGGCGTGTCTAGCACACGGCATATGACACGGGAGTGTCACATGGCCGTGTTGTGCTTGGGTTGTTTTGTACCTGTGTCATTTGGGGAACACGCCCAGCGTCACGGGCGTGTGCTGGCTGACGCGGGCGTGTCAAGCTTGACACATGCGTATCAGGTGCCTGTGTTCTTTTCGGGAAGCATCGGTTTCAATGGCGAATGGGTGACACGGCCCTGAACACGGTCGTGTTGCAACCCGTGTTCGGCCAAGGAATTCTAATTTTGGGCTGAATCGTGGTCGTCCGTTTCCTCATTTTTGTATCTAACGGCTGGGGGCTGTTCTTATTGAGATATACCCGAGAATAGGGCTTGAAAACCCTCATTTACATTAGGGTTCTCTCTTTCTAAAAGCTAGAGAGATGGGAGAGCAAGGAGGAAGAAGGAGAGCTAGATCCGGTCACCAGCGGAGCTTCGGAGCTCCAAATCGCGAGCCGACTTCGGATCCGTGGAGGCAAGAAGATTGCGGTGCTTTCCATCTGCATATATTTCCATGGCGCCAAGGAAAAACGCTAGGGTAACGATTCTTATCCTAGGACATGTGAAGTCCTCTTTTCCTTTGCATAGGATGCCCTCTCAAATGAGTGTGCGATGAGTTGAGGCGTTCCTTGGGGTAGATATGTAAAGTCCCCCTTGTGTAGAGTCCGTATGCGAGAATGGACATAGGCATGATGTGTGAAGCCTATCCCGACAAGTTGGTATGGATCAGTGATGTTGCATTGCATAATAACCGGAGAAGACTACGTTTGAATGGTTGTTTTTCTGGTTTTCTACGAGGTAGATTGTAATAGGGAGCCTTGGGGACTAACTGCAAGGTGCACCCGGAAAACTGGGAAAATGCAAGATGTTGCCAACATGGTGGTCGGGGAGCCAACTTGAATATAACCGGGTTATGTGAATTGTGTGATGGAAATGGGACTCGAGGAGTCTTGACCTGCACATATGGCTTAAATTGACATTGCGTTATGAGAACAGGTCAGGCGGAACTGTACCCGATCTATGTTGTTTGGTTGAACCATTGGCATAGATGAGGGTCTTCGGCAGTCTATGGCTTAAATTGACGTGACCAGTGCCAGGAAGAAAAAATGCTCATAAGGTTGGCCGTCCAAGGGACAGTGGTGAGACGGGAACGTCTATGTCTTAAATTGACGTGACGTTGGCCGGTTCGCCATGAATGTGCCCTGAGTGAACGGGGACTTTGGTCGTGCGTGCCTACGCCTGTGATGAACTATGTTTACACTATACTGCTTTGTTATGCTAATAATGTGCAGGGAAATAGCATCGCCGCCCCGAGGTTGGGGCGAAGTCATTTTAATTTGGTCAGCATAGCTGACTGTTGCTTTTGTTTACCACCATGCGGTGGATTGTTACTTGCAGGTGCTGCGAAGTCGAGCGATAAATAGCGGGCTAAAGCCCAAGTTGTTGTGCCGACACTCGAAGGCCTAATTTTTAGTGTTATTCTTATGTACTCATGAGTGACCGGCCTGCGTGCAAAGGTTTGGAAGACACTTTTATTGAGAAAACTTTTGTAAGGTCATAAGGACAATTTTTGTGTAGTATACATTCCTATGGGTTTATTGTAGTGGACATTCATGCATGACTGGGTTCTTTTATCAGTGCAACTTAATAATTTGCTTCCGTTAGGTGCTCTGTGTAGGAAATTGTGATTGGTTGACTGGTTTCAATAAGTAACCAACCGGTCTGTTCGTGGTATATGGCGTCGGGCCCCGGCCGGACCTACTGTTATATGTTATATGACAGATTGGGGTGTTACAATTTGGTATCAGACTACCAGTTTTGATCAAGCTTAAAAGGATTCGTGGGCGAATTCACTTTAAGGTGTGGTGAGCACATGTGTGTGCGTCATCGTTATAATGTGAAAAGAACCCATGAATGTCCACTTAGGAATGAAAATACACATGTTTGAGGAACCTATGTGTTCCTATAATTATTGTTTGTAATATTGTTTGGTCGCTTATCGGTGTTTTTCACGATTATAGGTGAGGAGGCGTGGTGATGGACCGTCGGAACGGCCAGGTTCTGAGGCAAGCAGCGCACCAAATGATGCACCTGCAACACCTCCTTCAGCCGAGACCATTAGATTGGTGGCGGAAGCTGTATTTGCAATGACCAATCCGCAGCCTGCGAGGCAGGTGCAGCAGCCTGCTCCTACTGTGGAGTAAGTACCGCTCCAAGCGGCAGAGCCTAGGAGGGTAGAACAAGTGATGGTGGAGCCGGAGTTGCCTCGGAGAGCAACTGAGAAACAACTTAAGCATGTGATGGGTTTCCATCCGCCAGTGTTCTCGGGAATGGGAACCCCGACTCAGGCAGAGGTTGGCTATCGAGATTCAATAGAGTGCTGACAGCAACGGAGACTGAAGAGTGGTAGAAGACTACGATTGCGACGTTCTTGCTGGACGGGGATGTAAGGTTATGGTGGGAAGGGCTAGAGCTACACAACCTGAGGGGAAGGCAGTTGGCTGATGTCTCTATGGAGGAATTTTCGAGGTTTTTTTATGGCTTGATACCTCCCCTCAGATCAGAGGATCGCGTTGGAAAATGAGTTTCAAAAGTTGGTGCAAGGAGACAACACCGTGGACGAGTATCTCCACGAGTTCACTCATTTGGGACGATACGCAAGCGCTACCTTTGCCGATGAGGAGCGCAAGACGAACCGTTTCTATGAAGGGTTAAGAGATGATTTGAGGTTGTTACTTTCGAGGCAAAAGGCGCAGGGTATCATGACCTTGGTCAACTCGGCCCGGTCCTTGGAAAAGGACATTAAGAATGTTCAGGCAAAGAAGGAATCCGGTGGCAAGAAATCTGAGTTTAAAGTGCCGACTACTTCGAAGTCTGGATATCGCAGGTTCTACAAGAAGGCTAAGACGTCGGGTCCAACCCCTTCTTCAGGTACCTCGGGGGCAACTACCAACCGAACCCCGAGAGCTTGTTATACTTGTTGAAAGACAGGGCATTTTGCCTGCAATTGTTGGAGCGGACATCCGAAGTCCGAGAGAAAGCAAGGAGCCACTTATGAAGAGAAGGGCAAGGCGGTTGAGTCAACTGCGTCCCACTATGCTCCGACTAAACTGAGAGTCTATAACTTGGGCTAGCAGGAGGCCATCAAATAGGCCGACGTGGGGACAGGTACGGTTTAATTTATAGCAAGTTAGCTTTAAATATTGTTACCTAGTGCTTGTTAGCTTAATACTGTTTGTATAGGCTTTGTTCTGATTGGCGATAGTCCGGCACGAGCACTATTTGATACGGGAGCTTCACACTCCATTTTGTCCGAAAGTTTTATATCGCGCATCGGAGCCCTTTCTTCGATGGCGAAGGATAAATTGGATGTGTTGCTACCGAATGGGTGTTCGATGCGTGCGGACAGAGTATGCGCCGTAAAGGTTCATATTGGAAGCCAAGAGTTTGACTTGCTAGCGTCGTTGCTGCTGCTAGAAGAGTTCCACGTTATCTTCTGTATGGATTGGCTTTCGTAGAAGAAGGCTTGTATCGATTGCAATCATAAGGAGGTCAAGCAGGGTGTTGGCTAGGAGACGATGTTTGTGGGATTGAAGGGGTCGAGCAAGACGCTGATGAATGCTCTTTAGGTGGTGAAGGCGATTCGTGCTGGAGCAGAGCTGTTCTTCACATTAGTGGAGGTTGTAAAGCCTAAGGCCACTTTGGATAGTATCCCAGTGGTATGTGAGTACCCCAACGTGTTCCTGGGTGATCTTCCCGGAGCCCCACCGCAGCGAGAGATTGATTTCACTATCGAGCTAGCGGAAGGTGCCAAACCTGTGTCACGTTCTCCTTATGGGTTGGCGCCTTAGGAGATGGCGGAGTTGAAGGTTAAACTATAGGAGTTGATGGAGCAAGGGTATGTGTGTCCAAGCTCATCGCCTTGGAGCGCACCGGTCCTCTTTCTTAAGAATAAGAACGGGAGTTTGCGGCTGTTTATCGACTACAGGTAGTTGAACAAGCTAACGGAGAAGAATAAATACTGGATCCAAAGGATTGATGATCTTTTCTATCAGTTAGTCAGATCGTCGGTATATTCGAAGTTGGATCTGAAGTCTGGGTATTATCAGCTGAGGATAAGGGAGTGTGATATCCCGAAGACGGCATTCAGCACAAGGTATGGTCATTTCGAGTTCACGGTCATGTCGTTTGGGCTGACTAATGCGCCATCGGTGTTCATGGATCTGATGAACATGAAGTTCAGATAGTACCTAGACCGTTTTGTGATCGTCTTCATTGACGACATATTGGTGTACTCGTAGTGAGAAGAAGATCACTTCAAGCATCTGCATCTAGTCTTGGAGATGCTGAGAAGGAATGAACTCTATGCAAAATTCTCCAAATGCAAGGTCTGGCTACCCTTAGTAGCATTCCTTGGTCATATTGTCAGTGGGGAAGGTATAGCGGTGGATCTTTCAAAGATTGTTGTGATACGGGAGTGGCCTGTGTTGTCTTCGGTAGCAGAAGTCCGTAGTTTCCTTGGGCTTGCCGGCTATTACAGGCGCTTCGTAGAGAACTTCTCGCTGATAGTGTTACCTCTCACGAAGTTGACAAGGAAGGATCAGAAGTTTTTATGGACGCAGGAGTGCGTGCAAGCATTTGAGGAGCTGAAGGGACGGTTGACCATGGCGCCAGTGCTAAGTTCGCCGAGTGGGACCGAGGGCTTCGAGATTTATAGTGATGCCTTAGGTAGTGGTTTGGGTTGTGTGCTGCTGCAGCATGGAAATGTTATTGCGTATGGATCACGTTAGATGAAAGTGCACAAAAGGAATTATCCGGTCTACGACTTGGAGTTGGCGGCCGTGATTTTTGCGCTTAAGCTATGGAGACATTTTTTGTACGACATAAAGGTCGATATTTATATCGACCATAAGAGCTTAAAGTACCTGTTGGATCAGAAGGATCTGAACATAAGGCAGCGGAAATGGATGGAGTTCCTGGGGGACTATACGTTAAAGATTCATTATGTACCCGACAAAGGCAATGCAGTTGCGGATGCGTTGAGTCGAAAGGCTCCCGCCCAAGCAACCTGGTTGTCGGTTCATGATGAGAGGTTAATTCAGGAGTTAGAGGCGTTCGAGATATGTTGTGTGGACAAGCAGACTAGCGCCAAAGCAATGTTGAACTAGACGGAAGTTCAGTATGACCTGACTGATCGCGTTCGGCAGGCATTGGAGTTGGATGGTAGCATGAAGGAGCTTATGGATGCAGCGTTGGATGGGTCAAATTCCCAGTTTTTAGTTGAGAATGGGCTGTTAAGGAAGGACCATCATTTGTGCGTCCCAAGAGGGGGAAATCTACGGGCGGAGTTGATGTATGAGGCTCATAATACCAAGTACTCAATCCACCCAGGGAGCATGAAGATGTACCGGGACCTAAATAAGCTGTTTTGGTGGCCAGGGCTCAAGAAGGACGTGGCACTGTTTGTAGCTAAGTGCCAAACGTGCGCCTTGGTAAAGGAGGAGTGATAAAAGCCTTGAGGATTCTTGAAATCCTTGCCTATTCCGGAATGGAAGTTCGACGACATATCGATGGACTTTGTGCATGGCTTGCCAAGGTCGCAGAACGGGAACAACACCATCTGGGTTATCGTAGACCGGTTGACAAAGATGTCGCACTTTATTCTGCATAGGAAGGATGATTCAGTGGAGAGACTGACGAAACTATATGTGGATAATATAGTCAGACTACACGGTGTGCTCCACAGCATCTTGAGTGATCGCGATGGGCATTTTACGTCCAATGATTGGAGGTTGGAGCAACATATGCTGGGTACTAAATTGAAGTTCAGCACGGCCTTCCATCCGCAGACGGATGGGCAGACCGAGAGGGTCAACAGAACTATGGAAGACATGCTCCGCATGTGTGTTCTAGACTTCGGGAAGCATTGGGAAGACCACCTGTATTTGTTGGAGTTTGCGTACAACAACAACTACCAGGCGAGTATTCAAATGGCACCCTTCGAGGCCCTATATGGTAGGAAGTGTCGCACGCCGTTATTGTGGCTAGAAACGGGTGAGGCAAGGTTGTACAAGAAATAGGAACGTAGAGAGTGCTACTTCTTTGGTGCAGATCATTTGAGAGCGTTTGTTGATCGATCAGGACAGGCAAGCAAAGTACTACAATGCCAAGTACCGGAATGTGGAGTTCACGGTCAGCGATTGGGTGTACTTGAAAGTAAAGCCGTTCAAGGGTGTTACGCGGGTGAGACGCTTGAAGAAGCTGAGCCCAATATACCTTGGACCATTTGAGATTCTGGAGTAGATCGGCGAAGCGGCTTATCGTCTGAAGATATCAGTAGAGTTGAGTGGTCTACACGATGTATTCCACATTTCAGTATTGCGGAAGGCGGTGCAAGAGCCTTCGCAGGTCATCGCAGTTGATCAAGTGCCGGTGGACGAAGGGTTGACGACTAGGGTCAAGCCCGTTCGTATTGAAGACTTTGAGGTTAAGCGAATACGTAACAAGGAGATCTGGATGATCAAGGTCTGGTAGGACAATTGCGGTCGGGTGGTGCTCTCTTGGGAACGGGAGCAGACAATGCTGGAGGAGTACCCAGAGTTATTTCTCTCAGGTAATGCTTTTGGTTTTTGCTTATCTTTCCTTTGGTAATTTCGTGGACGATATTCTTTTAAGAGGGAGAGAGTTGTAACGCCCCAAAACTCGAATGGGTTACGGGTGGCGTTTTGAGCCCAATCTGGGATTTGCAAGAGGTGACACGGCCTGGGACACGGGCGTGTCCCAGTGCGTGTCATGCTCGGGTTCGGCGTTGGTCGAGTGGTCTACGATTTTGGAGTTAATGATCGTCGGGGGGGTGAACACGGCCTAGGACACGTGCGTGTCCTATGGCGTATCAGTCACTCAGATCCTTACACTCAACAATCGTTGAGTGTGGGGCACACGACCTGAGCCCATACGTGTTCGGGTCCAACACGGGCGTGTGCAATTCGACACGGGCTTATCGAATGCCCGGTTCCTCCTCGGGTCGTGCGGTGTTTTGTGCTAAGGCAATTACATGGCCTGGGACACGGGCGTGTCCCAGGGCGTGTCTAGCATACGGCATGTGAAACGGGCGTGTCACATGGCCGTGTTGTGCTCGGGTTATTTTGGACCTGTGTCATTGGGGGAACATGCCCAGCGACACGGGAGTGTGCTGGCTGATATGGGCATGTCAAGCCTGACACGGGCGTGCCAGGTGCCCGTGTTCTTTTCAGGACGCGTCGGTTTTGACCGCGAATGGGTGATACAGCCCTTAACACGGCTGTGTTGCAACCCGTGTTCGGCCCAGGAATTCTAATTTTGGGCTTAATCGTGGCCGTCCGTTTCCTCATTTTGGGATCCAACGGCTGGGGGCTATTCTTGGTTTAATATACCCGGGAATAGGGCTTTAAAACCCTCATTTCCATTAGGGTTCTTTCTTTCTAAAAGCTAGAGAGAAGGGAGAGCAAGGAGGAAGAAGGAGAGCTAGATCCGGTCACCGGCGGAGCTTCGGAGCTCCAAATCGCGAGCTGACTTTGGATCTGCGGAGGCAAGACGATTGCGGTGCTTTTCATCCGTATAGATTTCCATGGCACCAAGGAAAAATTCTAGGGTAACGATTCTCATTCTAAAACATGTGAAGTCCTCTTTTTCTTTGTATAGGATGCCCTCTCACACGAGTGTGCGATGAGTTGAGGCGTTGCTTGGGGTAGATATGTAAAGTCCCCTTTGTGTAGAGTTCGTATGTGAGAACGGACGTAGGAATGATGTGTGAAGCCTATCCAAACAAGTTGGTCTTGATCGGTGATGTTGCATTGCATAATAACCGAAGAAGACTCCGTCTGAATGGTTGTTTTTTAAGTTTTCTACGAGGTAGATTTTAACAAGGAGCTTTTGGGACTAACTCCAAGGTGCACCCGAAAAACTAGGCAAATGCGGGATGTTGCCAACATGGTTGCCGGGGAGCCAACTTCAACATAACCGGGTTATGTGAATTGTGTGATGGAAACGAGACTCGGGGAGTCTTGATGTAACATCCCATTTTTGGCTAGACCCCTTGGAGTCGGTCTGTCGTGGCAGAACCCTAGGAAACCCAAGAATTGAAGTCCATCAGCTCTGAATTTTCAGTCGTGGGTTGGTCACGCCCGTGACCTACCTGTCTCGCCCGTGACCTAGAGCGTGACTCCTTCGACGATCGTCGATCTCAGGGAGACGATCGTCGAGTGAAGAATTTACAACCCGGGCCTTTCACGCCCGTGACCTACGTGTCATGCCCGTGACCTAGGGCGTGACCCCCTTCGACGATCGTCGATCTCTGCGAGACGATCGTCGAGGGCAGAATTTGCATCAAGGCCCCGTCACGCCCGTGACCTAGGGCGTGACCCCCTTCGACGATCATCGATCTCAGCGAGACGATCGTCGAGCACAGAATTTGCATCATGGCCTTGTCACGCCCGTGACCTAGGGTGTGACCCCCCTTCGACGATCGTCGAACTCAATTAGACGATCGTAGAACTCAGAACTTTCCACAAGGGCATGTCACGCCCGTGACCTACGTTACACGCCCGTGACAAGGGCCGAAACGTCAGCCAGGCTGGAAATTTCTGTAACCGAAGTCATAATCAATTCTGATTATGAGAATTTACAGCAGGAGTATTTATGAGCCATTTCTTTCTCTAAATACTTAATAAAATGAGGAAGAGTTGACCAAATAGGAAATCGCCACCTGGACCAGTCTTCTCATCTTCCACTGTTTCCTTCCCTGCACCATAACTGAAATATTATTAAGAGAAAATATTCATGGCCATGAATGTTTCATCCTTTCCCCTCCCCAGTTGGAGATCTATAAAAGCCCCCTTAGAGCAAGAGGAGAAGGTTACACTCTAGACCAAACGAATTCAGATTTCTGCTCTTGCTGTAGGAGAAGTTCGGGAACGCCACCACCGCGCCATGACAATCCGACGTTCATCTCGTCTTCAAACCGCGAACAAGGTCCTCCTCTACTTCTTCTCTTATGGGTAGATCTTAGGATCTTAGAAATGAAGTTCGTGCTCAACGGAGCCGAACCTATCTCGAGTTTTCATATAAAACCATGAAAAATATATTTTTCGGATACGCCGGAAACCGCCACCTCCGGCGTCCAAACCATCGCCGACCGATAGCCATCGCCTCGACGGAGGTGGTGGTGGTGGCTGGCCAGGGAAGTGACCGGACGGCCGGTGATGGATCGCGGAAGAGCTACAGGAAATGTATTTTTTTTCTGGGTGCTGTTACGGGTTTTGTTTGGTAGGGAAGATGAATAGTAGAGATATTTTTATAATATTAAATTAAGTATATATTATATAAGGTAGATATATATTAAATGGATTATTTTGATGCTGTAAAACGAGGCATTTAGAGGCCGTTTTAAGAAAGATGGCTAGTCACGAAAGTTGTAGCCCTTCGAGTCTAAATTAATTTAAAATTGTTTTCAATTCGTTTGGGTAAGCGGTTTGACAACAACACCCGTTTTAATGGTGGCTGTACCTAGAGTTAGGCAGAAACTAAAATGGATGTCCACTCTTCTTCCTTTGTCCAAATGACTTGAAATATCGGTAGGGGGTTACCCTTATCCATATCTAGAGTCTATCTAAAAATGGGAATTTTTGGAGATACTTTGCCTAAAGTTTTTGTTTTAATTTAATAAACTTAGAGGAATTTATTTAGGTGGTCAAATGACCTCCAAACCCTCCCAAATTTTGTTGAGTGGTCCCTGGCTATAAAACTTAGCTCTGTACAAATTTTCAACTCACTTGAATGAGTTTTGGATAGGGAGTCACCTATTCTTAACTAGGCAAAAGTGAGGCATTTTTGAGTAAAAAATGCACTAGAGGTTAGAACAGTCATATCACCTCAACAGAGACTGATATCTTGACAACTGACTTGGAGGGGTTAGTACAACCCACTTGGAGAAAATGGTATGAATTAGGGTTGGTTTACCCTAGGATCAAAACTCAAACCCTAAATGGAGGGTTTTGAGGGTCGTGAAGGACATGGGGGCAATTGCTCTCGAATTACCTTGAAACTCTGTAGAGTTGACATTAGCATGATAAGAATTATCTGGATGGAATCTTGGAGGATTTGGAGACAAGTATATACCTTAAAACCCTAATCTTAGCTTTAGGGTAAAATACTAATTAAGAACAATCCGTCACTAAACATTATCTAAAGGCTGTGAAACTCGGGTAGAGTGAGTTTTGGAGTGGGTAGAATCTATAGAAATTTTACTGGAATTTTATGATGGTTATTTCCAGCACTTCATTTGTAAAGTTGATTATAGCCCTAATTGAAGTTTTAATTATTTGTATCTTTCTGATCATTGCAATCTCATGAAATCTTGAAAGCAAATGTTTTAGGACAGAATGGTTACCCTTGAATTTTTGTATAATTTTTAGTTGAGTAAATCCAGTACTTCCTTCACAAATGTTAAAAAGGGGTTCTATGCTTTGGAAATTAATTATGGATGATATTATTACTGAAAAATTATTAAATTGGTCAATTCTATTTTTAAGTCTTTATCTGCATAGTATAATTTATTTATAATTTTTGAAGAATATTCTCTGTACTTGATTCACAAATAATGAAATATAGAAGCTATGGCTAAAATAGTTTTAGTGCTCTTTTGATGATAGAAAAATTATGATACTTTGGATTTAACATATTGAGATAATAAATTATTTATTATAATTTTGTTGGACATCTTGCATGAGAACTTAGGGTAGTTCATGTTCAAACCGGTAGCCCTTAGAATTTTTTAGGAAATTAGTTAAATGCCTGATAAATTAGGAAAATTACCATTTTCTGGATTTAGGTTTATTATATCATGATAAGTCTCCAGTAAATAATTTAGGGCATTTGGATGAGTTTTGGATCATTACATAACCGGTTCGACATATAGTCTAGGTTGGTCTGCATGTAGCAAATTGCTAAATTGTAATAGGTCATGATCTGGGAAAGTGGTTGGAGTTAGTCATTTTGTCTGGGTGAATAGATGTGGATGATATCGCAATAGAATGATATGAAGAGTAGTGGGAAGTGGTGTTAGCTAGAGTTAAGAGGTGCTCGGGTTCGACGAAAGATCATCTTTTCCAAAGAGAGGATGGTTAAAAATCACCCTAGGATAGTTTATCATAATATGAGAAGGGAATGGGTAAAGGGGATCAACCAATAACTATAAGTGCCTTGCGAAAGGGAACGATGGGCTTCAGCTACCATCATAGTTCCTAGTGCCCTTTGAGAGCTCTTCACGGGGAATACCGGGGGCAGTCCATGGTTAACGTAAACTGTAATAACAAACTGATAAGAGTAACTTAGTAATTAGGGTTGTACGTTTCACAGACACTGCTAGCACCGGAAGATGGTTGGGAGCTTCGGCTCAGTTGGTTAAGAGACAGACGGAATGGTCCGGGGAGCTTCGGCTCGGTTGGTTAAGAGACGGGCGTTTTGGTCCGGGGAGCTTCGGCTCGGTTTTCGTGTGATTACGATTAAATTTGCATGTGCATAAAAAGAATGAAAATTAAGGTGGTGGGTCTTCGGTATTGGAGGGTCGATGCACCGACTCCAATACACTGACTCGGTAAGTGTGGTTAGCACTTCACAAACAGAAGTCCGATGCGCCAGCCGGCAAGAGTACACAGGCGTCCGCTTAGTGCACCAAGCGTTGAGGCGTACGATAGGTCTGACCGGTAGTGCTTTACTAGTTTAGAGGTGGGCGAGGCCCAACCCACCGCTTCCGTCTGCCACTACGGAGGTATCCTGGGAGGTAATTGCTCCGAAAGGGGGAACTAAAGGTCTGTGTGCACAAAGTCGGGTATGTGAGTTGCACTTGCATGTTTCATCATACCCACTTGCATGTCATAGCATAATCGATTCATTTAACCCTGACAACTAAAGTATAAGTGGTATGGGACGCTTATAAGCTTGTGTGGGCAAGTTTATCAATTAAGGTTAAATTCAATATATATATGCTGCTGTTTGATAACCGACACCCCAACGTATAAGTTGTATGGGACACTTTATACGATGGGAGCCTTACAGAAGATCCCTTGGCTTATGCGCTTCTGCACATAAGTTAAGGTTACTTTACCTATTTTCTGTTTCTGTCATATTAATTATAGAATGGCTAGATTAGTTCCGCTGCCACCTGTTTGCTTTTGATTTAATCTCCACCTTCATGTCCTTCCCTTTCTTCCTCTCCGCTCGGTACCTAGGAGCCATGGGGGAAGGGGTAGGGGATGATAGGGCTTAGTCTTTATGACTAACGGTTTTCGAACCGCATCATTTAGGGGATCGTGGAGCCCAGCATGCAGGAGCAGCCCCAGAGACCGGTGCGCTTGGAGATGGGGCAGTCTAGCTCTGGAGTTCATACAGCCGGGACCGTGAGTCTCGACCTTGAGTAGTTTCTGTTTTTGCTTCCGCATGAGTGATTTGTAGTGAGGACATGTTGTACCGGGCATAAGCCTGCATATTCTATTACTCTGATGTATTATTCTGTGGACACTCCCTTCGTGGAGTTTTATTTCTATATATGTGATTTATTTCAGTGGACTTGCTTTTACTTACTTCATTTTGTGCTACCTTTCTGTGATCGAATTGGCCGGCAGAATCGGCGCCTTGTGGTGATGACCCTTCAGGACGTGAAGGTGTCACCGCAAAGCGGCGATTCTGGGCCTAAGACCCCGGTGTCTAAAAACGAAAAAAAGGGGGTCTTACACTTGACCTGCGTATATGGGTTAAATTGACGTTGCGGTATGAGCACGGGTCAGGCGGAACCATACCTGATCTATGTCGTTTGGTGGAACCGTTGACATAGATGAGGGTCTTCGGCGTTCTATGGCTTAAATTGACGTGACCAATGCCAGGAAGACAAAATGCTTATAAGGTTGGCCTTCCTAGGGACGGTAGTGAGACGGTAACGTCTATGGCTTAAATTGACGTTACATTGGCCGGTTCGCCGTGAATGTGCCCTGAGTGTACTGGGTGTATGGTCGTGCGTGCGTATGCCTATGATGAAGTATGTTTACACTATACTGCTTTGTTATGCTAATAATGTACAGGGAAAGAGCATCGCTGCCCCAAGTTGGTGGCGGGGTCGTTATAATTTGGTCAGCATAGCTGACCGTTCCTTTTGTTTACCACCGTGCGGTGGATTGTTTCTTACAGGTGTTTCGGAGCCGAGCGGTAAATAGTGGGCTAAATCCCAAGTTGCTGTGCCGACCCTCAAAGGCCATATTTTGAGTGTTATTCTTATGTACTCATGTGTGGCCGGCATGCGTGCCGAGGTTTGGAAGACACTTTTATTGAGCAAACTTTTGTAAGGCCATAAGGCCAATTTTTGTGTTGTATACATTCCTATGGGTTTATTGTAGTGGACATTCATGGTTGGCTGGGTTCTTTTATCAGTGCAACTTAATAATTTGCTTTCGCTAGGTGCTCTGTGTAGGACGTTGTGATTGGTTGATTGGTTTCAATAAGTAACCAACTGGTCTGTCTGTGGTATATGGCATCGGGCCCCGGCCGGACCAACTGCTATATGCTATACGACGGATAGGGTGTTACACAATCTTCTTTAAATCATGATACATCTTAGTAGATCCATGATGGAAGGCAACACTAGATCCTTGGGCTTCCCTGCACACCATCACCCGGATATCTCCAACGGCGGGGATGCAAAACCTGTCGCGGTACCTCAAGGTACCCGCATCATCAATAGAAAAAACTGGCTATTAACCTTTCTCAACTCGAAGAACCAAATGCAGAAGATCGAGATCATCCTTCTAATGCAGTCTCGTAGGCGAAATCCATAAAGGTTCTGCCACTGCCAAACTACTCTGTAAATCGCAGCTCCCCACAGAAATGCCCATCAAAAGAAACTCCTCTACTAAAAGCTCGGCGGAGAGACCAAAATTCTTCTCTGACTTCTAACTCAGGGAGTCGGCCACCATATTGGCCTTGCCCGAATGATACTAGATCTTAACGTCGTAGTCGGCCACATACTCCAACCATCGCCGCTGGCACAGATTCAATTCCTTCTGGGTGATGACATACTTTAAGCTCTTGTGATCAGTAAAAATCTTGCACAGCGCGCCATAAAGCAGATGTCTTCACAACTTCAGCGTATAGATCACCTCTGCAAACTCCAGGTCATGCGTAGGGTAGTTCCTCTCATGAGTCTTCAGCTGTCTCGACCCATACGCAATCATTCCTGCACATGTAGATCTCGTGTTTGTTTTGTATCGGCTTTGGGCTGGTAGAGAGATTGTAATACATTAATACTAATGTTTTATTGAATGGAGTCTATAAGCATTTGCGATAAAACATGTTTATGACATTAATTGGATAGACCCTTAATGAACAAGTGATGTGGTAAAATGTACTTGATCAATGTGATTTTGTGAAGGTTGGAGAACGAATGGATTGACGAGTTTGGATGGTAGAAATGGTTTAAATATGTGAATCAACAAGGATGTACTTGGCAAGGGTAATACGTGGAATAACGATGAGTATGGATGGAAGATACTGTACATAATTGGTGGCAACTATTATGAACAAATGATTTTATGGCTGATGAATATGTGAGGTACCTTTTTGAGAACGATGAACCCTTAAGTGCATGTGGCACGAGATTGTGGAAGGGTGTAAGTGCGGGTGTTTGACCGCACTGGGTTGTTAATGATGAGATGAGACATAGGTGGACGGTTGGGATTGGTCCTCAGTGTTCATTCCCGAGGCTCCTTTAGTGCCACGATGATGTGAAATTGCATGCGGTGTGAGTTGACATGCGGTGTCGTAATCCCGAGTTAAGGATAGTGTGGTAGGTCTACGGGCTTGTCAGTCGTCACACCAATGGGAGTTTGCAGATAGACTTTGGACGGTTTGGTTGTGCCCTCGGTGCTCATTCTGAGGCCCTCTCTGTGCCACAATATAGGCCAGGTTGGGCTGTGTTCGTGGTGCACATCTACCCGAGACTCCTTCTGAGCCATAGAACGCATGTGAGCTCCGCTGTTGTGTTCATAGAGTTGACGCGTACGGAGTCCTAAGCCAGGAAGTGTGGATGCCCACCTAGTAGTGGAGATGCCCGCTCTACTGTCACCGTCTGGTCATGATAGATGACACCTGAGAGGTTAGCTACCTGCTCGAATAGTGGGAACTACAAGTCTTTGTCGACATAGCAATTGCATGTGTACAATCATGGGTGAGTCATTACATTGCATTCATACCATTACATACATTTCATACACAAGATCCTCATCGTATAAGTTTGTATAAGCACTCCTATACGATGAGTTACTTTACTGTTAAGCCAATCCTTAACTTATAAGTTTATATGGGCATTCTTATAAGTTGAGTTACTTTTTGTCATAGCTTTACATTTTTCATATACTGCTGTAGATGATAGAACTGCTAGAGTAGAATGTTTACTCGTTCATTATACTGCTGATATACATGATATTGCACACTCTATACCACCTATTTGTACTAATGCTTTATGTATATATATATATATAGTACCATTGTTCCGCTCTCCGCCCGGTGCCGAGGAGTCGTCGGGGGAGTGGATGTGATAGCCACTTAGTCTTTATAACTAATGGTTACTACATCTTTCTTTTTAGGAGGAAACCCCATAGACAGAGCAGCAGCAGGTGCTTGAAGGGACTGTGCCTTCCCTACAGTTAGTGACCGATGTGAGTTTGACAGACTCATTATATAGCCCCTTTGGGCAAGTTTTACTCGTACTCTGATACTATAAAAGCTTGTTGTAGCTTCTTTATTTGTTGTACTTTTCGACTATTATTACTTATCTGTTGATTGACTTCTATTTATATTCTTGGTTGAGTTGGCATTGGTTGATATTGAGTATGGCTGGCCGGACAGGTGTCTTGTAGTACAGGTTAGCCTATGTGCTAACGCTACCGCAAGGCAGCTATTCTGGGCATAAGAATCCCCTCATGTCGTGTTTGTGTTCCGTGAGGGGGGATCTTACAAATGGTATCAGCTTGCTACGATCCTGAACTAAAGAAGTCATTCAACAATGGTGACAGCCCCGTTCGATTAGTAAGTTTGGGGACAAACTGACTTAGCGGAAGCAGTGGTGTGCCCATATGTAATTCACACTAAGTATGTACAACTTTGACCTGAAGATTAGCCAACCTGACCTTAGGTTTGTACACTACGTGTAGATTCCAGTGCACGTTGAGCCAGTGGGGGGCACCGCCGCCCTGTCCGTACCCACGCAGTTTCAACAATCAAAGCTAGGGCAGCCTCTCAAAGCTATCTTGGATGCCTTTAGATCCCAACAAGCCCACGTACAACAATAAGCTCCGGGCTCCATTTACGTGAGAACTTTCCGAGCTCTCTCCCCTCCTGCCTGCCTTGGGACAGAGTCGGCAGTGCATACGGAGGAATATCTCAACACCGTGAAAGAACTGCTGGCGGGAATTAGATGTCCGAACAATATGGCGGTGACCCTGGTAGTGACACTCTTGTAACTGCATGCCAAGAGGTTGTGGAAGTCCCTCATGGGCTCCACCTTTCAAGGGCGAGTTTATACGAAGATTAGCTGGAGCGAGTTCTCAGGAGCCTTTTTACAGCACTTCATTCCCTCCTCTGCTCGAGATGAACTCGAAGAGAGATTTTTACAGCTAAAGCAAGGATCGAAGTCGGTTACGGAGTATCAACGAGAGTTCCAACATCTCGCGAGATTTGATGACTCATATGACTTGGATGACAGAGGGTACGCTAAGCGCTTTTACAAAGGGCTACGGGACCCCCTGAGGCGGGCCCTTTTGTTTATAGCGGACTCCAGCTTGGTGGAAATAATTGACATGGCGAAGAGGCTAGAAGCAGACCACTTGGGAAGTGGTAAGAGACTTGCTGAGGGTGTGATGGAATCTGTCCCTAGCAATAGAAGAAGACATGACTACGGAGGAGGAACGGGAAATTAGAGAGGTGGCAGGCATTTCCACCGAAATTTTAGAATGGAGCACTCGGTTCCACAGCCGCCAACATTGCCTCCACCTCCACAGCTTCAACAGTTTTAGCAACCCAAAGGGCGGAATGAGCGAGTGTGCTTCCAATGCAACCAACCGGGCCACATTCAAAGTTTCTTCCCACATATTTTTGGAATGCTCCTCCTGCACTCCCTCCAGCAGCTCCGCGAGGGCGGGGACATATGCGTAGTCGAGGACGAGGACCACGAGGAGGAAACCCCAGACCTGCTCGAAATCAAGGGTTCGTGTTGGACATGACACAGAAGCGGAACCCTTAGGAGGTGATTGCAAGTATGTTACAGTTAGTTATCTTATCTTCATTATTAACCTTAAGTTGCTTAAGACGTACTAGATATCTAGCTTTGAGTATTGTTATTGGTAATTAGGCACCGTGGTGGTAGGCGGGAAACCGTCCTATACGTTTTTGGATACTGGTGCCTCGCACTCATTTGTGTCTGCGGACTTCATTAAAGACCTAGAAGGAGTGAAATCCTTCACTTGTATTGCTCGAAGAGTACGCCTCCCAGACGGCTCTTAGATGACCTCAACCGCTAAGTGCTAATTGGAGATACTTATTGGGGGAAAGACCTTTGATACCCCTACCACAGTTTTGAGAATGCTAAAGTTCGACCTCATTCTTGGCTTGGCATGGATGGATTGGCACTACGCAAGAATTGACTACGCGGAGAAGTGAATTTACTTGAGACATGGGGACACCGATGTCATTTTCCAAGGTATATAATTTGCACCACGTTTGTTATTGTCTTCGATTCAGGCCTTGAAAGCTCACATGAGAAGGGATGAAGTTTACATGATATGTTTCGAATTGAATGAGAGGACAATAAATATAAAGGATGTGCGAGTGGTGCGGGATTTCCCCGAGGTATTTCCTGAGAAATTAATAGGATTATCCACGCATAGAGAGGTGGATTTCCAAACTAAGCTAGTACCGGGTGCCAAGCCCGTCTCTGGGACCCCGTACCGAATGTCCCCGAAGGAACACGCAGAGTTTAGAGTTCAGTTGCAAGAACTGGTGGAATCAGGGTTTGTTCGCCCCAGCTCATCACCTTGGGGAGCCCTAGTTATGTTCGTTAAGATGAAGGATGGAACACTACGATTATGCATAGACTATCAGGAGCTCAACCGACTGACGGTACGGAACTCCTATCCGCTATCCCGGATCAACGAGTTGTTCGACCAATTGGTAGGAGCGCATTGGTTTTTCAAGTTGGATTTGCGCTTGGGGTATTATGAGTTGAGGATACAAGAGGAGGACATTCAGAAAATGGCTTTTAGCTTAAGGTACGGTTTGTACGAGTTCACCGTGATGCCGTTTGGGCTCACAAATGCCCCTTCAGCTTTCATGAGTTTTATGAACAAAGTGTTTTAGCCTTATCTAGATATCTTCGTCATCGTTTTCATCGATGACATATTGGTCTACTCAAAGATAGAGTAAAAGCATGTCGAACATTTGACCTTGGTACTGAGGAAGCTAAAAGAGCAAACCTTGTTTGCCAAGTTCCGCAAGTGCGAATTCTGGCTCCAAGAGGTTGCCTTCTTGGGCCATGTGATCAGTGCGGCTGGACTAGATGTGGATCCGACAAAAGTGTATGCCGTGAGGGAGTGGTCTCCTTGAAGTCAGCGGCCGATGTGCGGTGCTTTCTTGGACTTGTCGGGTACTATCGCAAGTTTGTAAAAGGGTTCTCAAAGATTGCCCTTCCTCTTACTTATCTGATAAAGAAAGGTGTACCATATGAGTGGACACCCCACTGTGCAGTTGTGTTCTAGGAACTGAAGGAAGAACTTACATCCGCACCCATCCTAGCCCTCCCATCCGGAAGGAAGGATTTCAAGTTTACACTAATGCGTCGTATCAAGGGATGAGAGCGGAATTGATGCAGCATGGGCATGTGATTATATATGCTTCAAGATAGCTGAGGAAGCATGAAATCAACTACCCAGTACATGATTTAGAATTGGGAGCGATGGTGTTCACCTTGAAGATTTGGAGACACTATCTTTATGGTGTCCACTGCGAAATTTTTTCGGATCACAAGAATTTAAAGTAGGTTCGTACTCAGAAGGAATTGAATTTGAGACAGCGGCGGTGGTTAGAGTTTTTATGTGATTATGAATTCACCATGAACTACCACCCCGGAAAAGCAAATTCCGTAGCTGATGCTTTGAGCAGAAAGTTACCGGAATCTAACTCTGAGTCCCGATTGTTGAGAATGGAGTTAGCTTGGATGCTCAAAGAGAAGGAGATCACCCTGGTATATAAAGACCAATAAAAAGGGTATACGGAGAACTTAACCGCGATGAGCATAGTCTGTGATATTCGAGGCTGAATCCGGGCGGAGCAAGGAAAGGATGCGGCTCAGGCCCCGACAATCAAGTCAAATAAAGATGGGACTACTGACGAGTATTCCCTAAAAGACGGCCTCGTTCATCTCCGTGGTCGGCTTTACATTCCCAAAGGCGGTAAAATTCGGGAAGATATCCTGAGAAAGGCACATTGCACTCAGTATTCTGTACATCCTAAGATTTCCAAGATGTACGCCGACCTGCGGAAGACCATGTGTTGGCCGGGAATGAAGAGGGACGTCAGATATTTTGTTACGCACTGCGAGGCCTGTCAAAGGGTGAAGGCAGAATGCAAGAGCCCCAGTGGATTATTGTAGTCATTGCCCATCTCCGAGTGGAAGTTTGAGGATGTCTCCATGGACTTTTTCCACGGATTGCCTCACTCATGCTCAGGAAATTATTCAGTGTGGGTAATCGTTGACTTCCTAACAAAGGTAGCTTGGTTTATTCCTATGAAGAAAGAAGCTCATGTGGATGTTTTGGTACGCCTCTTTGTGGAGCAGTTTGTACGGTACCATTGCGTGCCAAAGACAATTGTTTCTGACCGGGATGGTCGGTTTACTTCTAAATAATGGAAGGCGATACAGACGTATTTAGGCTCGCGCCTTACTTTTAGCACCACGTTTCATCCTCAGACGGACGGGCAGTCTGAGAGGACCACTAGAACTTTGGAAGATCTATTGAGACTGTGTGTGTTGGATAGAGGAGAGCTGTGGGAAAAGCTCTTACCCCTGGTGGAATTTTCATATAACAACAGTCACCAGGCCAGTATAGGGATGACACCCCATGAAGCCCTTTACGAAAGAAGGTTTAGAACCCCCTTGTTATGGGTGCAAGATGAAGACCTAAAGGTTTTAGGAAATGAATACATTGATGGTTATAATATGGTTTTTAGACTAATACGGGACCACATGCTTGAGGCTCAAAGTCGGCAGGCTAAATATTATAATGCAAAGCACCAGGTGGTAGAATTTCAGGTGGGTGACAAAGCGTTCCTGAAAATACGGCCGATGCATGGAGTGTAACGGGTACGTGGTGTGAATAAGCTCAGACCAAGGTACGTTTGGCCTTACACCATATTGGAAAGGATTGGCCCTTTGGCCTACCGGTTGGAGTTACCACTAGAGCAGGAGAATCTTCATGATGTATTCTATGTGACATCTCTCCGGAAGGTGCTGTTGCGGCAAAATCAACATATTCCTACCATTGATGGAGAAGTAGCAACCGATAGATCTGTACGACTAGAGCCGGTGTGGATAGTAGACAACGAGACAAGGACTTTGCGCCGCAAGAGTGTTCCTTTAGTAAAGGTGTTGTGGTCTAATCATGGGACGAAAGAGTATACATGGGAGCCGATTGACTTGATGCAAAGGAGCTACCTGGAGTTGTTTCCACAAGTTAATTTTAAAAGAATATTTTATTTTATTTCATTCTTTTCTCTCCCTATAGCCTTAGCCTGATTTTTGGGACGAAATCTTTTATTTTGTTTATAGGATTTGTAAAGTCCCAATTCGCGCTAGGCCCCTCGTGCGCTCTTTTGAGTCAAGAGAGCTGATTTGGGCTCCGGGAGTGTTGGCAGCTAGGATCACACTTGTGTTAGGGAGGAGAAGGTTGTCCAGAGTAGGGCACGGGTAGTGACACAGGCGTGTCCATACCGTGTGGTACTCTGGAGTCTTTGGGTCATCTTTGTGAAATTTATAGAGAAGGACACGGGTAGTGACACGGGCATGTCCCTACCCGTGTGTGTGTGTATGACACGGGCATGTCTATATCCGTGTGGCTCTCTGGCAACGATGCATATTCCTTGTTGTATTTGTCGAGCAGGACACGGGTAGAGACAGGGGCGTGTCCCTACCCGTGTTTGTGTATTCTTCAAGTAGAGATCGACTATCATCATCGACCGTGTTTCCCAAGCAGGATACGGGTAGTGATACGGGCGTGTCCCTACCCGTATGCTTATGTGTGTATTCTTCGAGCGGAGCTCGACTAACGATCTTCGACCATGTTCCTCCCGAAAAGTACACATGTAGAGAAACAGGCGTGTCCCTACCCGTGTGTGTCCACAGCAGTTCGATGATTCATCGAGCGGAGCTCGACAATCAATGACCACATTCTCCTGAGCAGGACACGGGTAGTGACATGGGTGTATCCCTACCCGTGTCGTTCAATTTCGTGTTTTGATGAATTTTCCGACCGCGTCGTTTCAAAGGGACTCATTTACTGAGTGATTAGCAGTCCAATAATATGCTGACATGTGGCTATGCAGTTATCAACTTCACACATGAAAAGGGGAGAAAACCCTAGCCATTTCTACTTTTCCCTTCCAAGCGATTGTTGTAGAAAACTTCTGGAGAGGAAGAAGGTGCTGGAGCCGATCTTTTTCCCGTGAAGAACAAAGACCGACCGAGGAGAAGAAGATACTGCCAAGAAGGATGACAAGATCCATGGCTGGAAATGGTAGAAATGCCAGAAACGAGGTGAGCTTCCTACCCTCTCCCTTGGTGCTAGATCTATAGTTATTTCTAGGAGGGATATCAACTCAGAAGAGTCTTGATTGGTGAGAAGAAGATTTCTAGAAAAGGCCACGCTAGGACTTGTGTCTTAGGGATTAGATGTCTTCAACCTCTCCTTCCTTCTATGTGAAGATGGGGACTGGTTTTGTGAAGGGAAATGGTCTTATGAGGGTTAATAAGGGTGGAGAAATTTCTGGACATGGTTTGAACATATAAATTGATGAAGAAGATGAACCGATGACGTTCATTTTGCTTTGAGATGCGTGCAGAAATCTATTTAATGCACGCAACAACTTTCAAGGCTATTTTCAAACATAATACGGGAAGATCTGGGCTTTTGACTAAACACAAAAATCGTAGACCTTGGAAATACCTTTCTAACGAGGGGTTAAATGTCTTCACTGGATTCCTATAGCCTTAGGAATCCCCGTTTGAAGTTGTTGTATAGTAATCATTCCTGCACATCTAGATCTCAGGTTTTTTTTGTATCGGCCTTGGGCTGGTAGAGAGATTGTAATACATTAATACTAATATTTTGTTGAATGGAGTCTATAAGCATTTGCGATAAAACATGTTTATTACATTAATTGGATAGATCCTTAATGAACAAGTGATGTGATTAAATGTACTTGATCAATGTGATTTTGTGAAGGTTGGATAACGAATGGATTGACGAGTTGGGATGGTAGGAATGGTTTAAATATGTGAATCAATAAGGATGTACTTGGAAAGGGTAATGTGTCAAATAACGATGAGTTTGGCTGGAAGATACTATACATAATTGGTGACGACTATTATGAATAAATGATTGTATGGCTGATGAATATGTGAGGTACCTTTTTGTTGACGATGAACCCTTAAGTGCTTGTAGAACTAGATTGTGGAAGGGTGTAAGTGCAAGTGTTTGACCACACTGGGTTGGTAATTATGAGATGAGACGTAGGTGGATGGTTGGGCTTGGTCCTCGTGATGTAGGCCACTCCCTAAAGAAATTAAAACACGAAAAGACAAAAGGATTCCTATGGGGAATTTAAGCAAACACGTGGTGTGCGCGCAAAACTGGAAATTTCGGCAGAGTTTTGTTTAAAATATCGCGATCTCACAAGGGGGAAATTCCCACCCAAACCTGCACGAACATACACATATACTAATATCATAACCTAACCATACATCTAGCATCGCATCACAAACATTTTCCATCCACATGGAGAGTGATTTGGACTAAAGCTTCGATTCGGTAAATAGTCCAAATGTATCCCTCAAAACAAAACCGTACGAGGATATACCAAATCCGCTTGATCCATTCAAAACCAAAGGCTACACAAACCCCGGTTTGCAAATGTCTAAAGGGACCTACCCTTGCAAAATCTTCGCGGAAAATTCGGATGAACACAATACAAATTTCAGATTTTATAAATGCAAATGTGAATCAATAATTAGGATAAAACATGAAATCACAAGTCTCCACTAACTCACAAAATAAAGAAGAAGATCACACAAAATTAGGGGAAGAAAATCGTTACCCAATAATCTGAAATGAGAGAGGAGGAGAGGAGGAGGAGCAAGAGAACTACGGAAGAGTCACACTTCCATTAATTCACCGGAGTCACACCGGATGAGGGAGAACCAAACCGCCTTCTTCGGAGTCACACCGGAGTAGGTTGGAGGTCGCCGGAGCAGCAACAGTACACCCAAAGAGGGGCGGCAGCAGCAGCCAATTGGCGATTTCCTGGAGGTGTCGGGTGCGGGTTTCAGCAAGGCCGAGAGAGGGGCTGGGCAAACCGTGAGGTTTAGGGTTTTCTTTTTTCTTCTTCTTCAATTCCTTCTCCCACTCCACATATATATATATATATATATATATATATATATATATATATATATTATATATATATATATATATATATATATATATATTGTTGATGCACGAAAATCGACGGGGAAGACGAGCACCACCAGCTAACCGTTCGAGCACTGGGGGAGGAAATGGGGAAAAGACTGTCGGCTAGTCGGTTACTGGCGGCTAGGAATGGCGGATAAAACCAGGCAGAGAAAGGAGAGAAAGGGCCGCTACCAGCGGCAACACCAGAGTTCGCCCGCCGCGGCCTGAATGCCTCTCCTGCGGCGGGCTTTCCTTTTATAAGAAAATAAGCGGTTACACTTAGCGAAGAAGAAAGAAAGGAGGAAGCCGGCCGGACAATAGACCGCAAAGGACTAGAATCGAGGCCGCAGCTCTTAACGAGCGAGCTCTTGGACTCGAGTCAGCGTGCTTTGGGTGTACTCCCGCCCCCTATTTATAGGCTTGGGGGCCTGCCCAAACGGGCAGGGCTAAAATTACCAGCTGCCCGGGGTACAAGAGAATCGGGCAGCGGTGATGGGAATCGAGAGGAAGAAGAAAAACCAAGAGACAGGCCGCGCGGACTGGCGATCTTCTTCTGCCGAGCTGCAGGACTCGGCCACTGGGCGCGGGGGCTGATCTGGACCTCTTCTGACGAGGACCTGGGGCACAGGTCGCGCCCCTTGGGATTGGATAGACCGACCCCTAGATGACGGCTGGACTGGAGCTGGAGGCTGTCCGATGTAGAGGCCGCCCGGCTTGTCTGACGGTAAGCCGGCTAGCTGATAACGGCGGCTAGAATGAACAAGCCGCCCGGACTTGAAAACCTGGAGAACTAGTCGCGGATTCCGGTTTAACATAATCCCCGCACATTTTTAAGTTTTATAAAAAACTTCGAAAATGTAGAACTAAGCCGGAGACCGCGACTGCCATCAATGCTTCTGCGTCTATAAAATGCCGAGGGCCCTGCCATTTCGCCAAGATTTCTGTAAAGCCACGGGTCGCTACTCGCCTCTTGCGGTTAGAATCCTTCAAGCCGACAGAGACTTACACAAGATGGATGTCATGTCCACTATGCTAGCTCGCGAAAAGAAGTCGTCTGGGGCTAAGAAGAAGGGCAGGAAAGCGGACAACTCTGACCAGCAGCCAGAGAAGCCGATCCCACCGGTGGCACCTGGTTCTGGAAAGAAGCCGATGGAAGTCATCGGAGAATCCTCGCAGGCCGTGGGCAAGGTCGAAGAGATCCCTAATCCTGCTCTCCCACAAGCCGGAACTACCAAATCTTTCGATATCACCTACTCACCATCTGGTGAGCCTCTCTTGAAGATAGCCGGGATGGAGGAGAAAAGTGTTGATTCCTCTAAGCCGCGCGAGCTGTCCAAATCCGCTGACCTGATCATAGTCGAGGAGGACGACTCAGAGAAGCCATTGGAGACCGAGCGGTCTCTGACCGAGAAGCGGAAACGGACAGAGTTAATAGTCGGCCACTTGAAACGACGCAAGAAAAAGGCCGAGACTCTTGAGGAAAGGATGGAGAGGAAGACGCGGAAGATGCGGGTTGATAACCGCAATGTTTCTGTGAAGACCGGAGCGGCCAGCCTCCAGCATAAGCCGCGGGAGAAAGAAGCGCCCGAAAGTCCATTGACTCCATCTTCTAAGCCGGACGAAACGGACAGCTCGCCGGCGGCCAGCGAATCCTTGAGCGACATCCTGAAAGGTATGGAGACCTTCCAGCAGCAGGACAAGCTGTTGTCAACCCTGCCGGCTTCTGAGGAGACCGCCGACATCGATGTCGAAGTTACCGGAGAGAAGCTCGGCGAACCGACTCCTGCGGTTTCAGAAGGAGCTGAAAAATTAAAGCTTAAAGAGAAGATAGAGGAGATGAGGAAGCTAATCGCCGGGAAGCAGGTGGCGACCGCATCTCCTCCCCTGCAAGGTAAACAGGAAGAAGTTAAGCGCATTGTAAAATTCTACAAGCCGCGGTCACGGAAGAAGGGAGCGGACACGATTTTTAATCCGCCAGCGAGCTTCTTCCTGTCCACGGCACAACTGAAAAGCAAAGCTAAGGAGACCGCGCGGTTATGGAAAGAAAAGCTAAAACGAATAGACTCCGAGCGGTTTAGGCGACCAGCGCTTAGGTGCGGCACCGCGGCTTTGCAGGGAGAGATAATCCCGAACTACGGTCTCGTTCCACTGAGATCCTTTGAAAAGTGTCGGTTATGCGATTAAAATCTGACCGCTTGTTTGTTTGCTGCAGGTGCACTAGAAACCGATAGCAGGCCGGGCGATCTGATAAGCTTCTTGCCTCCACTGATGCCCCCGCTATCTTCAAAAATCGGTGACCAACGGGTGGCCGAATTCCAGGAGGAGGTCGCCACCCTGCAGGCTAGAATAAAGGAGCATGCCGAGGCCCTTCGAGCCAAGGAAGAAGAGTGGCGGCTTCAAGAGGAAAATCAGCGGTCTATGCTGGAGGCCGCTGAAAAGAGAACTCAGGAAGTGCTGGAGGACTTGGCGCAGGAGAGAGAAATGATGCGGTCTGAGGTGGAGGCCGCTGAGAAAAGGACGCAGGAGGCCTTGGTCAGCTTGGAGTTGGCGAAAGCGACGATGCGGATTACGCAGGAGACCGCTAACAAAAGGCTGCAGGAGGCACTGGCCAGCGCGGACATGGAGAAAACGGCGAAGCGGACTGCGCTGGAGGCCGCTGAAAAAAGGATGCAGGCGTCCCTGGCCAGCTGGGAGGAGGAGAAGGCGGCGATGCGGACTGCGCTAGAGGCCGCTCAACAAAGAGCACCGGCGGCAGTCACTACCTTGGAAGAGGAAAGAACACTGATGCGGACTGCGCTAGAGGCCGCGGAGCAGAAGACTCAAGAGGCGCTGGCCAACCTGGAACGGGAGAAGGCGGAGAAGCTTGACATGCAAGCCTTGGTGCTGATGGCGGGCCGGATTGAGAGAGACAGGACGGACATTGCTCGATCTGGCGAGGGAAGGGAACAGCGGCAGCTACCAAGTCGCCCGGCTTCTGGAGAGACTTCGGACTCACCACTAGCCGCGGCGGTTGGGCAGGTCGCTGCTGCTGGCGACCTGGAGAATCCGCGACTAGTTCTTCCCAAAATTATTATTTTTACGGACCACTCGGCCCTCAAATACCTTCTTGCTAAAACGGATGTCAAGCTGTCTTGATTCGCTAGGTCTTACTCCTCTAGGAGTTTGACTTAGAGATCCGTGATAAGCGAGGGGCCGAGAATTTGGCCACTTACCATCTCTCTTGATTAGATAATCCGTTTATTGAAAATTTAAATGAAAAATCTTTTAATGATTTCTTCCCCGATGAGAATCTGTTTTAAATTAACACATCTCCTTCTCCTTGGTTTGCATACATAGCCAATTATTTAGTGGCTCGTGGGCTCCCAAAAGAGTTCTTCTCTCAACAAAGAAAGAAATTCTTTTTTGAGTTGAAGAACTATTTTTAGGAGGACCCGCATCTTTTAAGAGTTTTTGCGGACCAAGTGATAAGGAGATGTGTTTCTTTTGAAGAAGGTTTATATATTTTAAAACAATTGTATGAAGGACCGACTGGTGGTCACTATCAAGTTGCTCGCACTGCCCACAAAGTGCTTTGCGTGGATTTTTACTGGCCTAGTCTGTTTAAAGACGCGCAAGCCTTTGTGAGTAGGTGTGATAGTTGCCAACAGTCGGGAAATATTTCCAATAAAAATGAAATGCTGCAAAGTTATTTCAAAGTTAACGGCAGCGTCTTAAACTCTATTTTTCTGGTGATGATGATTTCAGTCCAAACAATATTAAGTTTCTTCTGCACGAACTTTAAATAACTTAAAAAAATTTGGTTTTTGTTAAAAACTTTAATTATTATTTTTGGACAAAATATTTTTGGATAATATTATTTTGTTGCGTTGACCTAAAATGACGTTTTAAATAATGGACGCTCTTGGGAGGCAACCCAAGATATCTTTTCTGTTTTCTTTATTTTACAATTTTTGCCCCGACGGCTCCGACAAGCTGAAGCTTCTGCGATTGCCTGCCCCAACATTGTTGTATCCATCACGAAGTCCAAAGAAGATCTAAAGCGCAGGCATGGGGGAGTGGCATCACTCAACTTTCGCGACGCATAAATCCGAGGAAGTACATGTTTTTCAATTCTGTACTTTCAATTCTGTTTTAAATTCTCTCTCTCTACCCTCCTTTCTCCATTGAGGACAATGTCCATTTTAAGCTTGGGGGAGGATTTCCTCCTTTTTTCTTTTTGTGTATATTTTAAAAATCTCAAAAAAAGATAATATCTTTAAAAATCCAAAAAAAGAGAATATTTTAAAAGAAAAAAAATTATTATGCTAATTTTGGTATTTCAATAGTACCCCTTATTTTTGTTTTGTTTTTCCCAAAATTCCATATAAATAACTTAGCTAACTATAATTTTTCTAATCGGTCTTTTAATTATGTTTCACAAGTAAAATATTGGTCATGTTGTGTTTCTAATTCACGGTAGTATGTTAACGTGAAACGTTTTATCTAAAACTCGCATTTTTATTATGGTTTTCGTTCTTTATTTTCTTTACTTTTTTAGAAATATTTCATCCACTATTTTCCTTTTCATTTTTGGATTATTTTTGTAAAGTCAACTTTTGATTAGCATAGTAGATGTGAATGATCCAAGTCACATATTATTTCTATTTTCAAGATAATGTCATCAATCTTCTTTTATTATCTAGGACTTGCTTTTTGAAATTTTTCAAAACTATACTTTAGATAAATTTAAAAGCTTGAAAATGATTTAGACTGTTTTTGTTTTCGTTTGAGCCTTCTTGCCAACCTCAAAATTTTTACCCCTAGTTAGTCGCTTTTGAGCCTTTTCATATTTCAATTGATAGCTCCACTTATCATTTCATCTTTTCCAAAGCCAAATTTTCCAACCTATCTAAATCACACTAGCCTTTTTGAGTTTCATTTAAAAAATTTTCGTGATAGGGTTATTTTGTGATATATTTGGAGAAGTTTAGTTTTTGAAAAAGTGTGCTCAAAAGAAGTGTTTACTTTTGTTTGCCCAATTCTAAAACTAAAAGAAAAATTAATTATGGCCTTTATTTTGAAAAAGAAGAAAAAAATGAAAAAGAAAAAAAATGGAAATGAAAAAGAAAGAAAAATATTTTACTTATAAAATTTTTAAAACTCTTTATTTGGTTTTGTGTGGTTTTAAGCCTCTTTGTTTATCTTTGAATTCCACTCCGAATCATAATCCTAAACCAAATGTTTCGGTCCTATTAAGTCCTTTTGATTCATGCTTTTGATATTTTTTTATCTAAGTAAAGAGGAAAAGTAGATTGGTAAAGTTTTGGATTTATTTTTAGATTTTTGTTATTTAATTGATATAGTCATAATGCGTTGTTTGGATCTAGTAATAACTCAATGCATTTTTCATTTTGTGGTTTTGCTTAAATCTATATAAAGAAACTTGTTGAAATTTTTGAAGATTTATTTTTGTTAATAAAGTTTATAAATTGTAAACCATGTTTAAATAATTGTTTTAGGTTTACGTTTCACCTTCTTCCTACTAAGAATTTCGCATAGTACTTGTGTAAGCATAATTAGAACTTTTTTTGATTAGTTACCTTTTTATGGTTATCTAGTTTTTATATCTTTGCTTGGGACAAGCAAAGCTTAAGCTTGAGGGAATTTGATAGTACGTTTTATAGTCTAAACTATTAGGGTATTTTCTAGTTTAAAATGTGCAAATTATGTCTTGTATGCTTATATTTTTACTTACTTATGTATATATTATTGCCGCTAATCTTTTCTTCTCTTTTTGTAGGTTTCTAGAAATTTTTGCCAAAAATGCCCTGACACTCCCTCCCTGGGCATGTCACAGGGTGTGTGACCCAATCCCGAGGAAGTTTGCTGCCAGAGCCAACATAATGAGAAAAACTGCTATCACGCCCCCCTGACACGCCCTCCCTGGGCATTTCACAGGGCTTATCACCCTCATCCCGAAGCCTGCTGCCGCATTTAAAGATTTTCCGTTGCTGCACGTCAACAGTACTAACACGCCCCCCTACACGGGCGTGTCCCTGGGCATGTTCAACCTTTTCCGAAGACTGATGGATTTCAGACCAATGATTTCGACGCGACATGCGTGTCACGGCCCCCTAGATGGGCGTGACCTAGGGCTTGTACACCATCGTATAGAGGCAATCATCCTTCCTGCCAAAATCCAGAGCTCGAGGTCAACCCCGTACGTGTCACGCCCCCCTGACATGCCCTTCCTGGGCATGTCACAGGGCGTGGCCAACCAGAGATTTTTTCCTGTAAATACAAGGCCACCCCTTGAATTCATGAACAGTTTTGGTTTTAGAGGGGAGGTGCTGCCCTTTTATTTCTTAGTCTTTTTCATGCTTTCTCTCTCTCTCTCTCTCTTTCTCATTTTGTGCTTTTCTTATCCCAAGCTTAGTGTAAGCTTTTGTTATAGTTTTTGTACTTCCTTTAGTTGCTAAATGTAATGCTAGTTTTGGTTTTCAGTTCATTGCAAGTGTAATTTTCTATTCCAAGTGTAGCTCTCTTTCAATATTAATATAAAGTGCTCTTTTAATTTGTGTTCTTAAATCTTTTGTACTCATCCTGTTAACCCGGAATCCGCGACTAGTTCTCCAGGTTTTCAAGTCCGGGCGGCTTGGTCATTTTAGCCGCCGTTATCAGCTAGCCGGCTTATCGTCAGACAAGCCGGGCGGCCTCTACATCGGACAGCCTCCAGCTCCAGTCCAACCGTCATCTAGGGGTCGGCCTATCCTAGCCCAAGGGGCGCGACCTATGTCCCAGGTCCTTGTCAGAAGAGGTCCAGACTAGCGCGCCCAGTGGCCGAGTCCTGCAGCTCGGCAGAAGAAGATCGCCAGTCCGCGCGGCCTGTCTCTTGGTTTTTCTTCTTTTCGATTCCCGTCACCGCTGCCCGACTCTCTTGTACCTCGGGCAGCCGGTAATTTTAGCCCTGCCCGTTTGGGCAGGCCCCCAAGCCTATAAATAGGGGGCGGGAGTACACCCAAAGCACGCTGACTCGAGTCCAAGAGCTCGCTTGTTAAGAGCTGCGGCCTCGATTCTAGTCCTTTGCGGTCTATTGTCCGGCCGGCTTCCTCCTTTCTTTCTTCTTCGCTAAGTGTAACCGCTTATTTTCTTATAAAAGGAAAGCCCGCCGCAGGAGAGGCATTCAGGCCGCGGCGGGCGAACTCTGGTGTTGCCGCTGGTAGCGGCCCTTTCTCCCCTTTCTCTGCCCGGTTTTATCCGCCATTCCTAGCCGCTAGTAACCGACTAGCCGACAGTCTTTTCCCCATTTCTTCCCCCAGTGCTCGAACGGTTAGCTGGTGGTGCTCGTCTTCCCCGTCGCTTTTCGTGCATCAACAGTTAACACGCGACCTTCAGATCTCGGTTAGTCGCTGAAGTTCAGCGGCCATACAATGTCAGACCGGCAGCCTGTTCAGAACAACCTCAGCCCCAGCGAAGTTCTGCTCTTGGAAGCTCTTCTGCAGTCCCGCCGGGAAGAAAGTCAAACTCGCCAAGAGATGATCCGGCAACTCGCCGCGATCAATTTAAACCTAGCCGCAATCAATAAGCGGTTAGACTTGCAGTCCGCAATCATTCCGGTTACGCCAGCCAACCAGACCCCAGCGGACAGCAAGCAGGTCGATCCGCCGGCCTACTCGCCTACCTTCCCGGGCTATTCGCCGAGCTATTCGACCTCCTACCCGGCCTGGCCGCCCGAGTATTCGGCAACTCGGCCTCCAGTTTCGAAGAAGCCCCGTGTTTCGGAAAAAGGACAAAAAAGTTCGTCAGATCTCCCCCAGATCGAACAACGGGAGGAAGAGCCAAGTCACAAGAAACCCGCTCGAGCAGCGCGCGGGCAAGTCAGGTGCATGGATCAATATTGCGAATATCACAAGGAAAGAGGTCATCTAACAGAAGATTGTAGAGCTCTCAAATAAATTGTGAAAATGCAGAAATCAAAGGAATCCCGTAGCATGATCTAAAAAAGACATCTCATTCATAGGCTGGCAGACGCGTCAACATCAACGACAAAAGCGATCTTAAATCAATCCCTTAACCCAATATGTTTTTCTGTCTTTTGTTTCTTCTCATTATACTCTATTAAGAAGGATTATGATTCATTGCTATATTTTGTTTCAGAGATTCTATATCGGTACTCTCACCTGGCAAGTCATCATTCTTATGGGTTTATAACCCAAAAAATTAAAAGATCACTGAATCAAGAGATATCGCCGAGTCTAGCTACATCCCCCTTTAGAGCCGTTGTCATTAGCGTAACACCACGAGGACCACGTGTTGCGGGGAGATTTCGCACCGTGTAGTGGGAGCTTACCGGCTTTGATGCGGTGGAGTTCTAGATTGCGGATCCTGGCTAGTACCTAACCCCACTTCTGCATTATGGAGGAGCGGAGTGGTGGTCAGCTCTACCACGCCACGTAAGGGATATCGTTGCAACTATGATGCGTCTGTGCGGGAAGCAATACACGCATGCCCCGCAGATCGTCTTAGCATGCGACCCTCGAATACTCTTTGATACTCTCAAGCAGTGCCTGCAGGAGACCCACAGTCTTGTCGATCTCTGAGGAAAGCAATGTGACTCCGGCCGCACCTGCCCGGAAGATCGACTTGAACTGTACTCCAGGCAAGAGAGCAGTGTATTCTTTTCTTCAAGCAGAAGCCTAGTCGGCGGTCAGAATTCAGACCGCGCGGTTATCATATCCTGGCTAAAGAGAGTATCCGCCCGGGTAACTTGATATCATAAGGCTGAATAGAAGTTATCCAACAGCAAGTTGCGGATATTATTATTCTTACCGCTCGGTTATCTCTGCGACCAATTGGTTTTCTTAAATTGATCTCATATTTGAAGTCGCCAATATTTATTCTTACTGCGCGGATATCGTTATTAATCGGGCGAGTTATTTGGCTATCTTCAGCTCAATACAGCAGACATTATTAATCATGCGAGCTTGTTGGTTTCTTCAGTTCACTATAGCGGATATCAGTATTATTCGTGCGAGTTATGCATAAATCACTTATCAGATATATTCGCGCGAGTTATTCTTATCTCCACATCCATTCTGCTTGTGTATTGTCCGGATATCTCATGGCATATTATTATAATCGATCGAATAGAAATACAATACCGAGCGAATAAAGCATATTCAGCAAAATCAAACAGTATCATTTTTATATTGTCAGAAATTGCAAAATGTATTATCCGCGCGGCTTACAAAGATCATGCCGCCGGGTCAAAGGAGTATCATAGCATATCAACTTTTCCAGTTATCCTATCCGCTCAGTCCGCCGGCTTATGGTATTCATTCAAATCAATTCGCGGCTTGCAATGTAAAGAAGTCGCAATATGTTTATCTCTATCGCTAAGTAGTTTTCCCTATTGGAAGCCAGTTTCGTATTAAAGCTCGGACAGGCCGCCACATCCGGCTTGGTTTTTACAATATCAGTCCGGTTTATCTCCTTAGCCGAGCGGCTTGTCGATCGCCATTTGAACTGTCTTATCTTCTTGGCAAATAGTCTCCTAACCGCCCGGCTTATTGCTCTATGTACGCTCAAGGATGATCGGATTATTATAATTTCGCAGACTAGTATATCTGGTTAATGGTATTCTACTCGAGTTAAACCGCAGCAAGTTAGTTATTATTCGGTGAAGTCATAAATAAGATTTCTCAAGTCGGAAACGAGTAAGAATGATTAAACCGCATATTCAAACAAGCAAGTAAAATTACAATAGATTCTCACAAAAGGTAAAACGTTTTCATTTCTAATGACAAGTATAAGGGGTAGACCGCGCGGTTTACAAAATCTTACCGTCGGTCTCAAAAAAATATATAAACTTTTACAAGTAGTCTACTCTAGCCATTCGGCCTCTATCTGTTGGACGCAGGAGTACCGGAATCCGGTTCACCGTCAATATCGATGTCAGAAGGCGAGTAGTCACCACTGTCAGACGACGATGAACGCGAACTGCCGGTGCTCCTGGTCTCCGACGAGCTGGCATCAACCCGCGCGGACTCAGACGCTTGACCGCCGGTCTTTGAAGAAGCGCTCTCGCTCCTGCTGTCCTCCCCTTCCTCTTCTGCCTCGCCCTCTCCATCAATCTTCTCCTTGCCTTTCAGCGCGCGATAAACCGCGGCCACCCTTTTCTTCAAGGGTGGATACAGGTCGGCGCAGGTGAAGTCGGTGAATCCCTGGGCGAGGCCGCCCTGATCTCGAAGGCGTTTCAGCGCTCCGTCAATCCCCTGGACAAGCTGGGGAAAGACCGCGTCTTGAAAGGCTGAGTTCGCCGGATCGTACATTTTCTGCAAAGGAAAGAAAAAGGTTAGTTCGGGCGGCTTGAAGAATTAAGCCGCAAAAATCAGGTAATGTCTTACCGCATGTGACTCCTTTAGCCGTGCGATTTCTTCATCTTTCTCGGCGAGTTGCCGCTTCAGGTCGCCTTCACTTGCAACTAACCGCCTATGGGCTAGGCCCATATAGTGGTTGGCTACAAAGCTTCTCGCGCTGACCTGCGCGGCAAACCGTGAGAAGTCTTCTGCAGGTATCTTCTTCAGCGCTTTCAAGTTGCGCCTGCCGTACAAAGCCGCGCCAGCCACGGAGGCATGGCGGCTTACAGTTTCCTTTCCCCAGTTCGGGAGAGCGGTGGAAACCTGTACCGACTCGCCGTCGGCACTCCACTGCATGGTGGGGTTGCCGTGGAGATCTTTCAAGCGGCTACCCATACCATGCAGGGTGAAGCCGCTAGAGGAGTCCGATTCATCCTCCTCTGCAGCCCGCTCCGGCCTGGCCCTTTTTGCCCTTTTCTCCCTTTGTGTAAGGGTCAGGCCGCCTGGAGTGAGCGGCTTGTTCAGCGGGACCGCGACAGCAGCTGCAAGGCAAAGTTAGCAAGTCAGTCGGTAAGCCGCGCGGCTAGCATAGCAGTTCGGCCGAGTGATACTTACTGTCCTCCGCATGAACGTCCTCCAAAGTCGGGAGCAGCGGGAGGTAGTGGGTGACGTCGAGCCGCTCCCCCTTGAAGAAGTTGAAGATCTCCTTCTCCACGCCGTCCAGTCCGCTGCTGCCAAAAGCGGCTTCGTCGCGAACTTGCGGATGGACCGGCAGGAGTCCGAGGTTGCCCTCGAAGATAAGGTATCTTTCTGACCAGTTCGCGATTTTGTTCGCCAGGTTTACAACTTTCAGGCCGCGGCAGCCGAAGTAAAGATGGCCTCTGAAGATCTTCGTTCCCGAGTCCGGGATAGACCGCACAGAGAAGCATTCTCTGAACAGCCTTATCGAGAACCGAACTCGCTCCGACCTCAGGTAAGAGAAGAAGCTGTAAATCGCCGCTATCGAGTTCGGGGGCAGCTGCCCCGGCACTACTCCGTAGTGGTCGAAGACCGCTACGGCTTCCATCAGTACCGGGAACCGAAAGCCGCAGTCGAAGTGGTCGACAGGGATTGCGATTTGGTTGGCGGTGGAGGAGTTAATCCGCTCGTGAGGAAGCGGAAGCCGCGCGAGCAGCGGGCTATCTTTCATGTACTTCTCCACAAAGCTATCTAGCTCGGCTTGGGTAAGCCGGCCTTCCTTGTGGTCTGCGGAGTGAAACGCCGAAGCCGCATCGGTCCTAACGGCTGGAGCTTTGTCAGACCGCATCGCAATCGCTTTAGCTCGCATTCTGATCTCCTGTGCCGAAATCTCCGGGACCGTCTCAATTTATAGATTTCCTGTGCTGCTTCAGTGGTGGTTGTCAAATCGCGGTTAGACATCAGGCCGCACGGCTCAACCTGCAAGGTAAAGTATTCTAACCGCATTCTAGTTCGGCAGGTCGAACGATTAAAATTCCAGTACTTGGCAAAATTTCCAAAGAAGAAAAGACAGCGACTAGAAGTAATTAAACCGCACAAAGCCGCATGCAATTCAGATTAATGTACAAGCAGATACACAGCAATTGTTCAGAACATTCAAATCGTCCGGCATCACGAGTTGATGCTTATTACAAAACCAAATAAAGTGTTCGAAGTTATTTCTCTCCGCCCTCAGGAGCTTCTCGCCCTACCCGCGCGACTTGGTCGCCGGCCTGTACAAGCTGAACGTATACTTGACTGACGAGGTTGTGGATGGAGTGTAGAGTTCGGTGAACCCGCGAGGTATCACGCTCTACACGGGCAAATGGAACCAGCGGTAGAGGTCGATCTCCCAGGTCGCCAGCAGCAGCGACCTGCCCAACCGCCGCGGCTAGTGGTGAGTCCGAAGTCTCTCCAGAAGCCGGGCGACTTGGTAGCTGCCGCTGTTCCCTTCCCTCGCCAGATCGAGCAATGTCCGTCCTGTCTCTCTCAATCCGGCCCGCCATCAGCACCAAGGCTTGCATGTCAAGCTTCTCCGCCTTCTCCCGTTCCAGGTTGGCCAGCGCCTCTTGAGTCTTCTGCTCCGCGGCCTCTAGCGCAGTCCGCATCAGTGTTCTTTCCTCTTCCAAGGTAGTGACTGCCGCCGGTGCTCTTTGTTGAGCGGCCTCTAGCGCAGTCCGCATCGCCGCCTTCTCCTCCTCCCAGCTGGCCAGGGACGCCTGCATCCTTTTTTCAGCGGCCTCCAGCGCAGTCCGCTTCGCCGTTTTCTCCATGTCCGCGCTGGCCAGTGCCTCCTGCAGCCTTTTGTTAGCGGTCTCCTGCGTAATCCGCATCGTCGCTTTCGCCAACTCCAAGCTGACCAAGGCCTCCTGCGTCCTTTTCTCAGCGGCCTCCACCTCAGACCGCATCATTTCTCTCTCCTGCGCCAAGTCCTCCAGCACTTCCTGAGTTCTCTTTTCAGCGGCCTCCAGCATAGACCGCTGATTTTCCTCTTGAAGCCGCCACTCTTCTTCCTTGGCTCGAAGGGCCTCGGCATGCTCCTTTATTCTAGCCTGCAGGGTGGCGACCTCCTCCTGGAATTCGGCCACCCGTTGGTCACCGATTTTTGAAGATAGCGGGGGCATCAGTGGAGGCAAGAAGCTTATCAGATCGCCCGGCCTGCTATCGGTTTCTAGTGCACCTGCAGCAAACAAACAAGCGGTCAGATTTTAATCGCATAACCGACACTTTTCAAAGGATCTCAGTGGAACGAGACCGTAGTTCGGGATTATCTCTCCCTGCAAAGCCGCGGTGCCGCACCTAAGCGCTGGTCGCCTAAACCGCTCGGAGTCTATTCGTTTTAGCTTTTCTTTCCATAACCGCGCGGTCTCCTTAGCTTTGCTTTTCAGTTGTGCCGTGGACAGGAAGAAGCTCGCTGGCGGATTAAAAATCGTGTCCGCTCCCTTCTTCCGTGACCGCGGCTTGTAGAATTTTACAATGCGCTTAACTTCTTCCTGTTTACCTTGCAGGGGAGGAGATGCGGTCGCCACCTGCTTCCCGGCGATTAGCTTCCTCATCTCCTCTATCTTCTCTTTAAGCTTTAATTTTTCAGCTCCTTCTGAAACCGCAGGAGTCGGTTCGCCGAGCTTCTCTCCGGTAACTTCGACATCGATGTCGGCGGTCTCCTCAGAAGCCGGCAGGGTTGACAACAGCTTGTCCTGCTGCTGGAAGGTCTCCATACCTTTCAGGATGTCGCTCAAGGATTCGCTGGCCGCCGGCGAGCTGTCCGTTTCGTCCGGCTTAGAAGATGGAGTCAATGGACTTTCGGGCGCTTCTTTCTCCCGCGGCTTATGCTGGAGGCTGGCCGCTCCGGTCTTCACAGAAACATTGCGGTTATCAACCCGCATCTTCCGCGTCTTCCTCTCCATCCTTTCCTCAAGAGTCTCGGCCTTTTTCTTGCGTCGTTTCAAGTGGCCGACTATTAACTCTGTCCGTTTCCGCTTCTCGGTCAGAGACCGCTCGGTCTCCAATGGCTTCTCTGAGTCGTCCTCCTCGACTATGATCAGGTCAGCGGATTTGGACAGCTCGCGCGGCTTAGAGGAATCAACACTTTTCTCCTCCATCCCGGCTATCTTCAAGAGAGGCTCACCAGATGGTGAGTAGGTGATATCGAAAGATTTGGTAGTTCCGGCTTGTGGGAGAGCAGGATTAGGGATCTCTTCGACCTTGCCCACGGCCTGCGAGGATTCTCCGATGACTTCCATCGGCTTCTTTCCAGAACCAGGTGCCACCGGTGGGATCGGCTTCTCTGGCTGCTGGTCAGAGTTGTCCGCTTTCCTGCCCTTCTTCTTAGCCCCAGACGACTTCTTTTCGCGAGCTAGCATAGTGGACATGACATCCATCTTGTGTAAGTCTCTGTCGGCTTGAAGGATTCTAACCGCAAGAGGCGAGTAGCGACCCGTGGCTTTACAGAAATCTTGGCGAAATGGCAGGGCCCTCGGCATTTTATAGACGCAGAAGCATTGATGGCAGTCGCGGTCTCCGGCTTAGTTCTACATTTTCGAAGTTTTTTATAAAACTTAAAAATGTGCGGGGATTATGTTAAACCGGAATCCGCGACTAGTTCTCCAGGTTTTCAAGTCCGGGCGGCTTGTTCATTCTAGCCGCCGTTATCAGCTAGCCGGCTTACCGTCAGACAAGCCGGGCGGCCTCTACATCGGACAGCCTCCAGCTCCAGTCCAGCCGTCATCTAGGGGTCGGTCTATCCAATCCCAAGGGGCGCGACCTGTGCCCCAGGTCCTCGTCAGAAGAGGTCCAGATCAGCCCCCGCGCCCAGTGGCCGAGTCCTGCAGCTCGGCAGAAGAAGATCGCCAGTCCGCGCGGCCTGTCTCTTGGTTTTTCTTCTTCCTCTCGATTCCCATCACCGCTGCCCGATTCTCTTGTACCCCGGGCAGCTGGTAATTTTAGCCCTGCCCGTTTGGGCAGGCCCCCAAGCCTATAAATAGGGGGCGGGAGTACACCCAAAGCACGCTGACTCGAGTCCAAGAGCTCGCTCGTTAAGAGCTGCGGCCTCGATTCTAGTCCTTTGCGGTCTATTGTCCGGCCGGCTTCCTCCTTTCTTTCTTCTTCGCTAAGTGTAACCGCTTATTTTCTTATAAAAGGAAAGCCCGCCGCAGGAGAGGCATTCAGGCCGCGGCGGGCGAACTCTGGTGTTGCCGCTGGTAGCGGCCCTTTCTCTCCTTTCTCTGCCTGGTTTTATCCGCCATTCCTAGCCGCCAGTAACCGACTAGCCGACAGTCTTTTCCCCATTTCCTCCCCCAGTGCTCGAACGGTTAGCTGGTGGTGCTCGTCTTCCCCGTCGATTTTCGTGCATCAACATATATATATATATATATATATATATATATATATATATAATTACACCTCTCCATCAAACCCTTCATCACATTAAATTGAATCCTAGGCACTCCATTAAAGTTACAAAATTAAAAACAACAAAATAAAGAGACTTATGAAAATAACTTATGAAAATAAAGATAGGAGGATTATAATATTATTTCAAAATGAAATAATCATTATAATCATAATGACGTGACGAAATGCCGGTGGCGGAGGCGACGACGGTTTCGGCAACGACCATCAATGTCCACGAACATGTAGCGGCGACAATCAAAAGAGAGATCCATGTGGTGGAGGCGACAACAGTTGCGGCAACGACCATCAATGTCCATGAACATGTAGCGGCGGCGATCAAAAGAGAGGTCCATGTCAGCACGAGAAAATGGCAGGGCATCCTCGCCATTAATCCTCCCCCGCTCGAAATCACTCATCCCTAATGAGTGGCTCGGTTAAGAATTGCAAGGGACATCAGCATCCACAGGTGGCATCGCAAGAGCGGGCAACCACAGGGTAGGACAAGCAGTGCGGGCGTCCACAATAGAACAGAACTTGTCCTGCGCAAGAATAACAGAAAACCTCATAGATGTGTCAGCATAAAGAAAAGCAGTGCAGGTCTTACCATCCAATGTGAAAACCAGGAAACCCAAATGGAAGAGTGACACGGAAAGAATCTCACATCTCAACCCAAGAGACTCTTAAGTTGAAGAGAGAAACGTCGAAGAAAACCGCTCATGTGGAGACAAGATTTGCAAAATTAAATCCAAATAATTGAGACACGGTGAAAAACCGATTGCATCGTAAAAATCCAAAAGAATTGCATTAATCCCAAAATTCTTGAAAATCATGAAAGGATCGGCGCTCCAATGTAATAATTTTGTTACAGAACCCGAAGGTATCCACTCGGGGGCTAACCAGACTAAATTAGAATCAACAATTCTGCAGTCAGAAGCTCTCGAAGGTGAACGGACGTGAAAGTGATGCAACTCATAGACACTGGCATAAGGCAATGATATGTGTATATGCAGTTCGTACTAGGATGGATGAAAGATATGTGCAATTTGATTTGGCGGGTAACAATGTTGTGAGGACACCAAATCAATAGGCACAGTCGCCGTGAAATCATACGCAGTCGCAAATGAAAACATGCCCGCTAGCAAATACTCACTAATACATAGCCCACTAGTCATATCAAACGGAGTTTCTAATAACGATTGTTTAACTAAGTGGATCGGACTAGGTAAAATCAATTTGTGTCCTAACAAGTCCGCTAATCGATCCAAAAGTACGGCTCCCTCGCAAGGTAAATCTTCCAACTCAGCAGGTATGTCAGCTAACTCTGGGCCATCGTACAGTTCCTCAACTATCATAGGAGACGGGCCTGAAATATGGTCGAGGGGAGGTGGGTTAATCCCAAGGAGGGATACCTCAGAGGAGACATCATCATCCAGGTCACTAGGATATCCAATCTCCTCATCATCACTACAATCGTCAGAACAATCGGCATCGCCCTTTATGGTGGGCTCAGACGTCAAAGCTAAAAGAGCCAAATCCCTAGGCTTTGTGGGGCACTCCACGGCATAGTGGCCAATCACTCCACAAGCATAACATGTAGCATTCTCCTTACAACTCTTAACTATTTTCCTAGGTTTGACCCACGGTTTTATAGCATCCCTAGTAGCGACAATGACAGGTGGCGGGACAGAGGACCTAACCTTTTCCTTCTCACTAACGGTAGGTGTACAAGTGCTCGAAATAGTCAAATCTTGGCGGAGCAAGGATCTAGCGTGAGGCTTATAGTCACTCTTATAATCAGAAATGGGTCTAGTGCCCTAGCGGGGAGAAATAAAATTAGTGGACGTCCTTGTATGAGAGTACGTGGGGACGTACTTGTTCGATGTAGGCAAAGTCTTAGGAGGTGAATCACTCAGATAATCAGAAAACTTGGATCGATAGTAGGGAGGGTAATACTCATCCGTTAATAAATTCTTCATAAGTTGCCAACCTACACGTGAGCCGGCAAAGGATGGTCCAAAACGTCTCTCCTCATTGAGCCAGAAGGTCTGAGCTCGACCAAATAATTGTAGTTTCGTAACGGGAATCCTGTGGGGGTCCACAAGATTATATTGCTAAAAATAAAGTTCCATATCCTTCACCCAACATAAAAACACTCGCAGTTCTCCTAGCCCATCATAGGTCGGAGCAGGAATTCTAACATGCTTACAGGTGCGCGGTGGAGGTGTCATAATTGCCTGACTAACCATACTGGTAGGAACACTGTTTCCCCGCGGGCTCATGGCATTCCTAGCAATCTCATCTATCAAACTAGGAACAAGGGTCCAAAGCTTCTCCTTTCTGCCATTGGTAGGCACGGGTGTCCTATGGGTAGCTCTACCAGCCTGGGGTCGCCTAGGGGCATCAAGATGAGGCGTCAGAAGCTGACCTTTAAGTGTGTTAATAAACCCTTAAGGTCTTCACATTGGTGGTTCATCTCCTTGCAAAATGCACCAACCGAGGAAAGTGAGGGAAGGGGACTCCCAACGTGCGCCATGACAGACCAACAGAAAAAAAACTCAAAATAAGTAAACACGTAAAAACCTTTTTTTTGATATATTTTAAGAAACACAATTTTTTTTTACTAAAAATAAAATAGAAGACCAACGAACGTGCCTAAGTGCAAAAAAAGGGGTAGCTCGGAACGAGCGGATCATTGCCAAGTTGAGAAATTGGCAAACCTGCCTCTGATACCAAATTGATGTAGGCCACTCCCTAAAGAAATTAAAACACGAAAAGACAAAAGGATTCCTAAGGGGAATTTAAGCGAACACGCGGTGTGCGCACAAAACTCGAAATTTCGGCAGAGTTTTGTTTAAAATATCGCGATCTCACAAGGGGGAAATTCCCACCCAAACCTGCACAAACATACACATATACTAATATCATAACCTAACCATACATTTAGCATCGCATCACAAACATTTTCAATCCACATGGAGAGTGATCCGGACTAAAGCTTTTATTCGGAAAATAGTCCAAATGCATCCCTCAAAACAAAACCATGCGAGGATATACCAAATTCGCTTGATCCATTCGAAACCAAAAGCTAAACAAACCCCGGTTTGCAAATGTGCAAAGGGACCTACCCTTGCAAAATCCTCGCAGAAAATTCGGATGAACACAATACAAATTTCAGATTTTATAAATGCAAATGTGAACAATAATCAGGATAAAACATGAAATCACAAGTCTCCACTAACTAACAAAATCAATAAGAAGATCACACAAGTTTAGGGGAAGAAAATCATTACCCAATAATCTGAAATGAGAGAGGAGGAGAGGAGGAGCAAGAGAACTACGGAAGAGTCACAATTCCACGAATTCACCGAAGTCACACCGGATGAGGGTGAACCGAACCGCCTTCTTCGGAGTAATACTGGAGTAGGTTTGAGGTCGCAGGAGCAGCAACAGTACACCCAAAGAGGGGCGGCAGCAGCAGCTGATCGACGATTTCCATGAGGTGTCGGGTGTGGGTTTCGGCCAGGCCGAGAGAGGGGCTGGGCAAACCGTGGGGTTTAGGGTTTTCTTTTTTTTTCTTCTCCAATTCCTTCTCCCACTCCACATACATATATATGTATATATATTATTACACCTCTCCATCCAACCCTTCATCACATTAAATTGAATTCTAGACACTCCATTAAACTTACAAAATTAAAAACAACATAATAAAGAGACTTATGAAAATAACTTATGAAAATAGAGATAGGAGGATTATAATATTATTTCAAAATTAAATAATCATTATAATCATAATGACGTTATGAAATGCCGGCGGCGGCGGTGGCGGAGGCGACGACGGTTGCGGCAACGACCATCAATGTCCACGAACATGTAGCGGCGGCGATCAAAAGAGAGATCCATGTGGTGGAGGCGACGACGGTTGTGGCAACGACCATCAATGTCCATGAACATGTAGCGGCGGCAATCAAAAGAGAGGTCCATGTCGGCACGAGCAAATGGCGGGGCATCCTCGCCATCACCTTGATTTTCATTCCTGAGGCTCCATCCATGCCACAATGATGTGAAATTGCTTGCGGTATGAGTCGATACGTAGTGCTGTAATCCCGAGTAAAGGATAGTATGGCAGATCTACGGGCTCGCCAGTCATCACACCGACGGGAGTTGGCAGATAGACTTTGGACGGTTTGGCTGTGCCCTCGGTGCTCATTCCCGAGGCCCTCTCCGTGCCATGATATAGTCCAGGTTGGGCGGTGTTCTTGGTGCACATCTACCCGAGACCCCTTTTGAGCCGTAGTACGTCTTTTAGCTCCGCTATTATGTTCATAGCATTGAGGTGTACGAAGGCCTAGGCCAGGTAGTGTGGATGCCCGCCTAGTTGTGTAGATGCCCGCTCTACTGTCACTATCTGGCCACAATGGATGACGCTTGAGAGGTTAGCTACCTGCTCGAATAGTGGGAACTACAAGTCTATGTCGACATAGCAATTGTATGTGTACAATTATGGGTGAGTCATTACATTGCATTCATACCATTACAGACATTTCATACACAAGATCCTCATCGTATAAGTTTGTATGGGCACTCCTATACGATGAGTTACTTTACTGTTAAGTCAATCCTTAACTTATAAGTATGTTTGGGCATTCTTATAAGTTGAGTTACTTTTTGTCGTTACATTACATTTTTCATATACTGCTGTAGATGATAGAACTGCTAGAGTAGAATGTTTACTCATTCATTATACTGCTTATATACTTGATATTGCTCACTCTATACCACCTATTTGTACTACTGCTTTATGTATATATATTGTACCCTTGTTCCTTTCTCCGCTCGGTGCCGAGGAGTCGTCGGGGGAGTGGATGTGATAGCCACTTAGTCTTTTTGACTAACGGTTGCTACGTCTTCCTTTTTAGTAGGAAACCCCGCAGACAGAGCAACAATAGGTTATGCAGCAGGACAGCCAGGCCAGGGCAACAGGGCCAGAAGGGACGATGCCTTCGCTACCTTCAGTGATCGATGTGAGTTTGAGAGACTCATGATATAGCCCCTTTGGGCAAGTTTTACTCGTACTCTGATACTATAGTAGCTTGTTGTAGCTTCTTTATTTGTTGTACTTTTGGACTATTATTACTTATGTGTCAATTGACTTCTATTTATATTCTTGGTTGGGTTGGCATTGGTTGATATTAAGCAGGGCCGGTAGGACAGGCGTCTTGTAGAACAGGTTAGTATGTGTGTTAATGCTACCGCAAGATGACTGTTATGGGCATAAGACTCCCCTCGTATCGTGTTTTATGTTCCGGGAGGGGGGTCTTACATGATCATAGGCATTTGAGTAGTAGGTAACGATTCTTCTACTATATCAAATATTTTGTATGTGAAAAGTTTAAAATACAATTTGATTTCTACATGTCAGTTATGTGATATTGGTCTAAATTTTCTATTTGAGTCTTCTTCAAACCTTTGCAAAAATTTTTATTCTAAAACAAATGATATTGTTTTTACTACACCAAGATCTCAAAATATTTATATGATAAAATTTCATGATCTTTAAAATTCATCTTTAAAATGTTTTATGCCCAAAAATGAGGAGTCTGAATTATGACATAAGCATCTTGGTCATTCTTTTGCAAAGTTAATTTTAAAATTATCAAAAGATAAATTAATTAAAGGATTAACTACCTTAAGTGGAAATTTATTTCTTTATGTTCGCCATGTCAAAAAGAAAAATTTTCAAAGTCTTCATTCAAAAGCAAAAATTTTATTTCTACTATTAGACATTTATAATTAATTCACATGGATTTATTTTGTCTATTTACTACACAAAGTCTCGACGGTAGAAAATACACTTTTGTTTTGATTGATGATTATTCACGTTTTTGTTGGACTATTTTCTTACATTCAAAATCCAATGCATTTTTAGAATTTACTAAATTATGTATATGTATTTAAAATGAGCTTGACTTAAAAATAAAGTGCATTCGTTCGGATCATGGAGGTAACTTTGATAATGATAAGTTTGTTACTTTTTATAATGAGTTAGGAATTAAGCATGAATTTTCTGCTCCTCGCACACCACAACAAAATGGTGTGGAAGAAAGGAAAAATAGGAATCTTCAAGAACTAGCTCGTACTATGTTATCTGATTACAAATTACCTAGATTGTTTTGGGCTGAATCTATAAATATTGCATGCTATGTTATTAATCATGTTATACTTCGACCATTTCTGAAATTAACACCTTATGAACTATATTTTCAAAAGAAACCGAATGTATCTTATTTTAAAGTTTTTGGATGCAAATGTTTCATTTTGAACACTAAAGATACATTAGGAAAATTTGATGAAAAATTTGATGAAGTTATATTTATTGGTTATTCTTCAACTAGTAAACTTATAGAGTCAATAATAAGAAGAAAAAAAAGTTTAAGAATCAATTTTGATAAGCTTATTTCCTGTATAGAAACTAATCCTAAAAGTAATGATGAAGAACCCCTTCCACCACTGAAATCAGATGATGATGATGAAATACTTGGAGGTCAAGAAGATAATAAAGAAGAAAGAGAAGAAGAAGAAGTGGAAGAATATGTGTCTCCAAGTGAACTAAGATTTTCCAAAGATCAACCACAAGATTTGGTCATTAGAGAACCATCAAGATGGGTAAGTACTCATTCTTCTTTACAAGATATATTTTCAAACCTGTGTTTTGTTTCTAATATAGAACCAAAAGATATTTCAACAGCTTTAAATGATGAATCTTGATTTTTAGCTAGGGTTGGCGAACTTAATCAATTTGAATGTAATAAGGTTTGGAATCTTATAGGGACATTCTTATCATCCTATTGTAGGAGTTAAATGGATTTTTAAAAATAAATTAGATTGTGAGTCTAGGATCATTAGAAACAAAGTTAGGCTTATAGTAAAAGAATATGCTCAAATTGAAGGAGTAGAGTTTGATGAAACTTTTGCACTTGTAGCACGTCTTGAAGAAGTTACAATTTTCCTTGGGTTATCTCTAGTTTCAATAGACTCAAACTATTACAAATGGATGTGAAAACTACATTTTTGAACGGGTATATCAAGGAAGAAGTTTATGTAGAACAACCGCCTGGTTTTGTGAATGAGGAATTTCTTAATCATGTTAACCGATTAGAAAAAAAATGCTTTACGGTTTGGAATAAGCGCCTCGTGCATGGTGTGATAGATTAACTTAATATTTGTTGAAAAATGATTATAAGATGGGTAGTGCTGATTCTGCACTCTTCATTAGGCAAATTAAAAATGAATTAATAGTTTTGCAAATTTATGTTGAAGATATTATTTTTGGATCCACTAATGAAGAGTTATGTAATGATGATGTCGTGATTATGAAAAATGAATTTTAAATGAGGAGGTAGGAGAACTTATATATTTTTTAGGTTTTCAAATTACACAAAAACATGATGGTATTTTTATTTGTCAATCTAAATATATTCATGATGTCCTTAAAAGATTTGGATTTGAAAATCATAAGCAAGCAAGTACTCCTATGAGTGTTTCATTAAAGTTTGAAAAAGATGAAAGTGGAATATAATTGATCAAACTTTATATAGAAGGATGATATGTTCTTTATGATATTTAACTGCATCTAGACCTGATATTATGTTTGTAGTTTGCTTGTGTGCTACATTTCAGGCTAATCCTAAATAATGACATTTAAAAGTGGTTAAACGAATCTTTAGATATCTTATTAGTACTTCTAAACTAGGATCGTGGTATCCTCATAGTGATGATTTTTTACAGGGTTATTACGATTCAGATTATGCTGGTTTTTTGTTAGATCATAAAAGCAAAAGTGGTACTTGTCACTTTTTCATCCCTTCGCTTATTTCATGGTCGAGTAGGATACAAACCTTTGTTTCCCTCTCCACCAATGAGGACAAATATATTGCACTAGGTAGTTGATGTGCACAAGCTTTATAGATGAAACAAACTTTAGAAGATTTATGAATACAACAACAAACCATAGAATTAAGTTTCGACAATAAAAGTGCAATTGATCTTACTTATAATCCAATACATCATTTGTAACACCTCCGTCTGTCGCGTAAAATATAACAGAAGGTCTGGCTGGGGCCCTGCGCCATATTCCACAGATAGTCAATGGAGTTACAGGTTAATATCAAAAAGACCAAACAAATCCTTCTCAGAGAATTCTAGTGGAAGCTTCATGGGTTAATTGAACACAAGTAACACAAATGTCCACTATATTAAACACATAGGAGTGTTTACAAAATACACTAAAAAGTGCAGCCTTAAGGCATTACAATTATTTTTCTTCACAAGAGTATTTCCAAACATCGGCACGCAGGTCGACCACACATGAAAATAATAAAATATCTTCGATTTGGCATTCAAGGACCGGCATAGCATAGAAGGGCTGTAACCTGCTATTTCCCTCTCGGCTGTCCAGCACCTGCACATGGACATTCCACCAGCAAGGTGGCAAACAAGGCAATGGTCAGCTTTAGCTGACTAATTTAGAACGACCCTACCCAATACCCCGGGCTGCGGTATTCCTTCCTTCCAGGCATAGCATTCATATAAAGATATATCACATGAAGGCACAACTCAATCACCATTCATAATATCACAAACGTTTGCATTAACTGCCAAACATTTCGTGCACTCAGGCCACATTATCGGTGTACTGGAAATACCCAGCCCCACCATCGTTCAGAGGTCCGAGACTTGACGGTCAAAAATGAGCATTTCTAGTCTTTATGGCTCATGGCCTAAGACTCTCATTATGCCAACGACGACAACCTAATTACTTTAGGGAATTGAGCCCGAAGTGACATAACGCCCATTATGCCAATTAAGATAGCCATTTACTTTAGGAAATTAAGCCTTGAGTGACATAACGTAGGTTATAGTTCAGCACTTTTCCCATTTCTCATATCACCATGTCATTGACGACAGCCGAAGAAATCAAGCCCCATGTCAAGATGCGGGTCAGCTTACCCTTGTCTTTATTTTCAAAATGGTTCTCACGACCACCAAAGCTGGGCACAAAGGCTCAAAGCTCACCTGCTAGCCACACATTCTCCGTGAGACTTGCTTCACAAGCATAATTCTATATGGGAGCTATGGCCAGCGACATCCACTATTGTCTAGCGTTAACAACAGAACTTTCCTTTCTGTCTCACGACACAACCATAATTGGAACCTCTTTCAAAAAAAACCTGCAGCCTCTGGTAGTGCCAGAAAACTGGAGTTCCACACAAATTAGCTCACAAAGAGCTATCGCTAGTGATATCCACTATTGCCGGACGATATCCAACAATTATCCAAAACCGTGGTATTTTCTATGTATTTTCCTAGAGCGCATCCCTAGTACTTCTAGATACTCAATTCAAAGGCACAACCCCTTTGACTCCGTGAACTACACATTTATACTCGGAGTCTTCTCCGGCACGCAAATTAAAATATCACCAATCCAGACCAACCTATATGGATGGGCTTTACAATACATTTTTATTTCGTACTATGATTTCCGGATTCTATATGAAAAATTACCATAGGATATCACGTATCAACCCATCAGAATTCCCTCCTCTTTCCACCTTTTGGTGGGGGATTCCATGCATATGCAAAAGTAGGAATTCACTTGTCCAAGAAGGAAAATCATTACCCTCATAGATCATTTCGGAGCCATGATCAAGTCTTCTATCTTGATGGAAAGGATCACCACTCTTTCCTCTTCACGGATCTTGCTTCAACTCTTTATTCCGACCACAAAATCTCCTTCTCCAAGCTTGCAAAGCTCGGACTTCACCCCTTGTACTTCCTTTCTTCTAAGGAGATGATGGAAAGGATGAGAGAGAGTCAAAAAGAGAAATGACTCTTCTCTTTACCTCTTCTCTGCTTAAGTGACTTCAGGAATAATCCCAGCCACAGGATCCTCTCTTTAATAGGAATGAAGGGCCATGATTTCAGCTGATAAGTCAAACTTATCGCTAAAGGAAGGCGATAGCAGCTATCGCTTGGGAAATATCATCGGTAGTCGCTTTAACCCCAGTCAACACCGCTTTTCAGCCGCTTTTAGGCCATCCGACACGTGTCCTACTATCGTCGAGTGATATCTCACTATCTCTACGCAATAGTCTACTCAACGATTTGTCGAGTGTGTTGAGTGCGTTGAATTCGTCTAGTGGTATCGCTAGCAAATGATTGCCTGGCAATAGCTACCTTTCAGTTCTATTTTCTAATTTCTAGGGTGTTACTAACCTCCCCTCCTTAATGAAGTTTCATTCCAAAATTTTATTCAGTTAAAGGAAAATAGTACAAACTTTTAAAACCCTACTTTACAAAAATAACTCGGGAAACTCATCTCGCATGGTTTGTTCATGCTCCCATATAAGTTCTTCACGGCCAAAATTGTCCCAACAGACTTTGAACATCGTGATTGCTTTTTTCGTAGTTATCAGATCTCTGTATCCTCGATACGAATGGGTCTGACCATCGTCATCAGCCCACTATCTTCCAGTACCTGATTGTCCGCAATCACTTGTGTAGGCTCTTGTAAAGCCTTAAGTAACACCGAGATATGAAACACATCATGCAAACTAATTAGCTCCACTAAAAGATCAAGACAATAAGCAGCTTCACCAACCCGTTCAATCTCTTCAAACGGACCAAGGTACCTCGGAATCAGCTTTTTCAAGCACCGAATCCTCGACACACCTTTAAATGGCTTTATCTTTAGATATACCTAATCTCCCACCGCAAACTCCACGTTTCGGTGCATGGCATTGTAGTACTTTTCTTGTCTATCCTGATCCATCAATAATTGCTCTCGAATAGTGCGTATAGTCGAATTTGCTTATTTGACCTCATTACGCTTATACAACTTCGATTCGCATGTTTCCGCCCAAGATAATGGAGTACGACACTTCCTACCATATAAAGTTTTGAAGGGCGCCATCTGAATGCTAGCTTGATAGCTATTATTATAGGCGAACTCGATCATATAGAGATGGTCCTCCTACCTCTTCCCGAAATTCAAGGCACACATACGGAGCATATCCTCCATTATCCTATTTATCCTCTCGGTTTGACCATCCGTTTACAGATGAAATTTCATACTGAACTTCAGTTTAGTGCCCAACAACTGGTGGATTAACCTCCAATCATTCGAAGTATAGTGCCCATCTCTATCATTGACGATGCTTCGGGGCACACCGTGCAAATGTACTATGTTGTCAACATACAACTTAGCCAATTTTTTAACTGAATCGTCTTTCTTATTCGGTATGAACTGTGACACCATTGTCAATCGGTCAACGATCAGCTACATGACATCGTTACTGCTCTATGATCTCGTCAATCCGTGCATGAAATCCATAGATATGTCATTGAACTTCCATACCGGAATTGGCAATGACTTTAGAAAACAACCATGTTTTTGACATTTAGCTTTTACTAAGGCACAAGTATATCACTTTGCCACGTAATAAGGTATGTCCTTCTTCAAACCCGGCCACCAGAACCTCTTTTTCATGTCCTTATACATTTTTGTGCTTCCTGGATGGATTGAGTATTTCGTGAAGTATGCCTCATACATCAACTCCTCCCGAAGTTTACCCACATTTAGGGCGCACAAATGACCGATCTTTCTCAAAAGACTATAATCCAAGGAGATTTCGGAATTTGACCCATCCGCTGCATAGCGCTTCATACTCTCATCGAGTTCCATTGCTCGTCGAACTCTATCTGTGAGGTCATAATGCACCTCAATCTAGTTCAAACACGCATTTGCATTGGAATTCTTATCAACCGAAGAAATATCTAAGGCTTCCAACTCCTTAATTAGATGCTCATCATGCATCTGTAGCCAACTTGCCTGTATAGGAGTCCTATGTCTCATTGCATCTACGACCATATTTCCCTTCCCAGGAGTGTAATGTATCTGGAAGGTGTAGTCCCCAAGGAACTCCATCCACCTCCGTTGTCGCATGTTCGGATCCTTCTGATCCATTTAATACTTAAGGCTCTTATGGTCCGTGAATATATCAACTTTTATGTTATACAAGTAGTGACTCCACAACTTAAGTTCAAAAATCACAACTGTCAGTTCCAAGTCGTGAACTGGATTTTTTCGCTCAAGCACTTTCAACTGGTGTGAGCCATAAGCTATAACCTTTCCAAATTGCAGAAGAACGCAGTATAAGACGCTCCATGAAGCATTACTATATATCACATAGCCGTTCGTACCACATGGCAAACACAAGATAGGCCCCGTGGTCAAACGACTTTTTAACTCCTCAAAAGCTCATGCACACTCAAGCATCCAAAAGAACTTCTGATCTTTTAACATCAGTATAGTGAGAGGTACGGCTATCAGTGAAAAGTTCTCCACGAAGCGCCTATAGTAGCCAGTAAGTCCAAAGAAACTCCTGACTTACGCTACCGTAACCAACACAGGCCATTCTCGTATCACAACAATCTTCCCCAGATCCACATCAATACCCTCTCCACTAATCACATGGACAAGAAAAGACATTAATGATAGCCAAAACTTTCACTTTAAGAACTTTGCATAGAGTTTATTTCTTCTCAGGGTATGCAAAACATTCCTTTAGTGATATGCATGATCTTATTCTAATCGAGAGTCACCATGTTGGAACACCCTATTACTAATTTGGGCAAGGATCACTATGTCTTTAGGGAAGTGATTTGACCTTTGTTGTATAGTTGAAAAGGTCAAATTAGAATGATTCTAAGGGTTAGAACTTTGGTTTGAAGCTGCCCCCAAGACCATTCAAAGATCAAGATTCAGTGCGCAGACTAAGACAATTTTTGTCGAGCTCAGGTCGACGAAACGTCGAACTCAGTTCGACGTTCTCTGAGCTCAATTCTGTAAGTCGTCGAACTCCGATCGACGATCTTCGAGCTCAGATCGACGTTTTGTCTTAAGCTATTTTCCAAGTTGCTTAGCTCAGTTTGACGATCGTTGAGCTCAGGTCGACGTTTTCTGTTCTCTAGTATAAATCCAATCTCTGAGCTCAGGTCGACGATAGCTGAGCTCAGGTCGACGATTTTTGTGAGAGATCGACGCTTTCAGAATTCAAATTCAAGAACAGTTTTGGAATTCTTTCAAAGTTATTTCCTGTATTTATTGCAAAGGATTATGTAGCCATTTCAAGCAATCCAGAGCAAGTTTCAAGGAAGGATAAAAGGAATGTTACTTAGGACTTTCCCCAGAGACAGTTGTCATTTATGGAAGTCATTTATGACTGAGTAACGGCCATCTAAGTCAGAATCTGATATACTCCTACAGAATATGTTTTTGACAATATAACAGATCAATATAATAAGATAGGCAAGAGATATACAGGATCATTGGATTGAGAAAAAGAGTTACAGAAGAGAGATCAAAATATACTCTGATCAAGAACTCATCTTTTGGAACATATAGATTCACTGATTAAAAATCTTCAAGAACACAAGAAAGTTTTCTGTGCAGGAAATCATCTGCTCCTCCAAATCCTCAAGTGTTCAAAAGCTTCAACATCAAGGACTCCAGACAACACACATTTCAGCATCTGCTGAAATCATCTTTTGCTGGAGATTTGAAGTACCTGAAGACCTATCACCCTAGCAAAGCTTACCTTCCTGAACCTTTACAGATCTCAGGTGGAGCTTTAGCTTCATCTTCCACTTATCTTCTCTCAGACTGTTGACAGAGAAGAACAACTCAACTCTTTCTTTCTTTTTCCGTTCCCTCCTGTAAAAGGGTTTTTCAAAACTCCCTTCAAAAGTTCTGAGACTGGTTTCTGAGACCATGTCAAAACTCAGTGGTGGCAAGACACCTTATCAAAAAATCTAGTTTTGGTTTTTGAGCCCCTTATCAAAAGCTCATTGGTGCCCAGGACACCTGATCTACTATTCCTGCAGTGGATTCCTACCTAGGGTGGTAGAAGAGTGGATGTACCAGGGTTATTGGGGAACCACTATGGATCCTTGTGTCATCTGGTTGCTGTGTGTTTGACTTTGCTGTCTGTTGTGTGATTCCTTGGTTCTTGCCTTAGTTTTTATTTCATCACAAGCACCTTACACATATACATAAATTAAGTCTTCCACTGCTTTATAGTTTTAATTGTAAATTATTTTAAAAATACTCTATCCCCCCCCCCTCTAGAGTTAAGGTAGATCTTTTCCTCACTTTCAATTGGTATCAGAGGGACGTTTGTTATTCAACATCTGAATCTTCAACAGATTGGTTGAATTGGCTAACACCTGAACAAAAAGATCCTTGATAAGATAAACCTTCTATAGAGGATAGTTATTACTTTTTTATTATATTTATTTTCATACAAAACCATGGCACAGAACAAAGATTATGCTAGCACCAGACCTCTAGTGTGCAACCTCTCTAAGTTTGCACTTTTGAAGGCAAGGATTAAGCTTTACATGAATTCTATTGATGAGGACATTTTTAATTCTGTTTTGACAGTTTGTCGAAGACCCCCAGTGATCACAAGTACAAGTGTTATTCCACCTCCTTCAGGAACAGATGCAGAAATAAAGAAATGGAAAGTTGCAGATGCAAAGGCTATGAATATCCTTGCTCAGACCATGTCTTATGAGATATTCCAAAAGGTGGCTGAATGCAGTTCAGCAAAAGAGATATGGGACAAGTTATCTGAAATTGTCTAAGGATCTGCTGATAAAAGGAAGGACAGGAGATCCCATCTCATAAGCCAATATGAGAACTTCAAGAAAGGAGAAACTGAATTAGTGGCTAACATGTACAACAGACTCAGCCTAATAGTCAGTGAACTAAAAACACTGGAAAAGGAAATCTCTCTAACTTAACTAAATGACAAGATCCTTATGTGCTTACCTAGCACTTGGGACTCAAGGATCTGGCCAATCAAGGATGCCAGAAGCCTAACTGAGATTACTACTGAAGCTTTGTTGGGCAAGCTCAAGTCTTATGAGCTGCTCATCAAGAATATAGAAGAAGAACAAAAGATTGGTTCTCCAGCCATCAGAAAGGAGAAGACCATAGCATTCAAAGCTATAGAAGATCTGCCTGAAGACAATGTCACAGGCAATGAAGAATTGATGAGTTTGCTGGCCAAAAGATTCTATAAGATGGCCAGGAAAGATTTCATAAAGAGGTCATCCAGAGGGCATGAGAAGCCAAGGTATGACAAGTCAAATAATAAAGAAATAATCTGTTTTGGATGCGGGAAACCAGGCCATATTGTGCCTGACTGTCCAGAAAATCAGAATAAGGACAAGAAGGACAGGAAAGATAGGAGAAAAGACAAGGACTCTAGAGGAAACAACAGCAACAAATCCTCCTCCAACAAAAATAAACATACAAGGAAGGGGTTTGTATCTGAAAGCTGGAGTGATACTGAAGAGGAATCAGAAGCCACATCAAGCTCAAGTGATGATGAGGATGATGCTAAGAAAAGGAATTCTGCATGATGGCTATCAATGCCTCTCAGCAAAATTCTGATGCAAAACAAGGATCAGATTCAGAATCTGAAACTCAAACTGAAGAAGACCAGGTAATAGACTCCTTTGACTTTGACTCAGAGGACTTTAGGTCTGAATTTAATGCACTTTGTTTAGACCTGTTAAAATTTGAGAAAGAAATTATCTCTCTCAGAAATCAATTGTCTGAACATAGCACCTTAAAATCAGACAACCTCAAACTCTCTGAGGAGTTAGAATACTGTAGGGAGGAGATAGCTTCACTGAAAAGTGAGTTATCCCAGGCAAAGAAGTTTGAAGCATCCCTTAATGAGAGAAGCATCAGACTGATGGACATCACAAGCACAGTGAACTCAAGATTCAACAGTACACTGAGCTTGGGTGCTTCATCCAGCCAACCTATAGTATTAACAACCCCAATTAAATTTATTTCTGATAAAGGAAAGGGTGTTGTAGAGGTAGATAGGAAGAATCTAGATTTACCTAAGGAAAATCAAGCTCAACAGAAAACGCCGAATAGAGCTCGACGATCGTCGAACTCAGATCGACGACTTCTAAACTCTGAACTCTGGTATAGTCGATCTTCGAACGGAGATCGACGATCTGACCCAAGATCGTCATACTCAGGTCGACGATCGTCGAACGGAGCTCAGAGCTTTGAACTTTCTTTCAGAGGTAAATCTCAAGTCAATCCTAGAAGTCCCTCATCCCAAAGCTTCAACCCTTATACTGAATGGATAGTACCTCCTTGGAGATACCATTCTGAAGGATATAAGAGTCATCCAGAGATGTCTTTCATTTTTGAATTTAAAGGTTGTCAACCTAGACCCAACATAAACTTGGTATAAAAAAAAATTTTTTATGTGTAGGTGAAGACCTATCCAGCAATGAACCAACAATGGTATCTGGATAGTGGGTGCTCAAAGCACATGACAGGGAGTAAGGACAATCTCATATCCTTCATAGCAAAACTTGGACCCAAAGTGATCTTTGGAGATTCAAACTTTGGTCAAACAAAAGGATATGGTGCGGTTCAGATTGGCTCAGTCACATTCAAGAAGGTGGCTTATGTGGAAGGACTGAAGCACAACCTAATCAGCATCAGTCAACTCTGTAATGAAGGATATCAAGTGACATTTAACAAATCCTTATGCAAGATCAAGTCAGAGGATAACACAACAATGTTAACAGGTATAAGGAAAGGTAGCATTTATCTTATAGATTTCCTTTCAACCAACATAGATATCTGCTTATTTAATTCAGTCTGCAAACCAAATGATTTATGGCATAAGAGACTAGGACACTTAAACCTTAGAACCATTGCTAGGTTGTCCAAGGATAACCTTGTTAGAGGACTACCTTCTGCCCCTACAAGAAGGAAGGACTCTACAGGGCTTGTCAATTAGGCAAGCAAACTAAAAATAGTTTTAAGTCACTTAATAAGAGTGATTCACCTAGGATTTTGTATCTGTTACACATGGATCTTTTTGGACCCATTACTGTACAAAGCTTAGAAGGGAAATCTTACACTTTAGTGATTGTAGATGACTTCTCTAGATTCACTTGGTTATTCTTTCTGAGGAAGAAGTCTGATAACTTTAAATGTTTGACAGATTTTCTCAAATGCATACAGATTGAGTTCAATACTCACATTGCCCTGATCAGAAGTGATCATGGGACAGAGTTTGATTCTCTTCTCATGCAAGAGTTCTGTCAGAGTGAAGGGATCAGGCATACTTTCTCAGCTCCTAGAACTCATCAACAAAATGGGGTAGCTGAAAGGAAAAATAGAACCCTAATTGAATCTGCTACTACATTGTTGACAGATAATCACCTTCCTCTATCTTTTTGGCCAGAGGCAGTGAACACCTCCAACCATGTGTTGAACAGAAGTTTGATACATAAACTGAAGGGAAAGACTCCCTATGAATTGCTCAAAGAGAAGAAACCTAAAGTAGACTACTTAAAAAAATTTTGGCTGCATTTGTTATATTCACAATAATGACAAGAAGTATTTAGCAAAATTCCAAGCTAAAGCTGATGAAGGAGTGTTTCTGGGATACTCCATGATCAGTAAAGCTTAAAGGATTTATAATAAAACTTCTCTTAAAATTGAAGAATCTGTTCATGTATCTTTTGATGAGACTAACATGTGTTACAAGGAGAAGTCTACTTCTACCATAGAACCATTGCAGGTACACTCTCTTTCAGAAAATTTGGAAAGGTTACACATTGTAGAAAAGGATTCAGTACATTCACCTATCCAACAAAGAGCTGAAATCAGTGAAGATGAAGAGGATACTCAACATCTTGATGTTCAACATCTTGGAGAAAACAATTTTGAAGAGCCAGTTGCTGTTCCACAAGAGGAAACAACAACACAGGTTGGTGAACAATCAACACCCCCTGTTGATTTAGTAACAACAAGAGATCACCCAATCTCCCAAGTGATTGGAAACATCTCAGCTGGTGTGCAGACCAGAAATCAGGTCAACTAGAACCTGATGCACACCTGCTTTTTATCTCAAGTTGAGCCTCAATCCATTCAAGATGCAGAACAAGATCCACATTGGATCATTGCTATGCAAGAGGAACTACATCAATTTGAGAGGAACAAAGTTTGGGAGCTAGTACCAAGGCCTAAGGATCACTCAATTGTTGGAAAAAAGTGGGTGTTCAGAAACAAGTTTGATGATCAAGGAGTTATTGTAAGGAACAAGGCAAGGCTAGTTACTCAAGGTTATTCTCAATAAGAAGGGATAGACAATGACCAGACCTTTGCACCAGTGGCAAGGTTAGAAGCCATAAGAATATTCCTTGCTTATGCATCTCACCAAGGATTCAAGGTATACAAAATGGATGTGAAGAGTGCATTTCTCAATGGAGACATCAAAGAGGAAGTCTATGTTAGACAACCTCCAGGTATTATCTCTCAAACTTATCCTGACTATGTTTTCAAATTACATAAAGCATTATATGGTCTCAAGCAAGCTCCTAGAGCATGGTATGAGACCTTAGCATACTTTCTTCTAAAAAATGATTTTATAAGGGATAGAGTAGACCAAACTCTCTTTATTAGAACTCATAAGTCTCATACCCTACTAGTTCAAATATATGTAGATGATATCATATTTGGTTCTACTGATTCAAATTTGTGCAGAAGGTTCTCTAACTTAATGCATTCTAAATTTTAAATGAGTAGCATGGGTGAGCTTTTCTTCTTTCTAGGATTGCAAGTCAAACAACATGCTGAAGACATATTTATTTCTCAAACCAAGTATGCAAAAGAATTGGTTAAGAAATTTGGTATGTCTAAAGCATCTTGTATGAAGACACCTATGCCTACCAATGCTATATTAGATACTGTTGAACATGGTAAACATGTTGATCAGACAATATATAGAGCAAGATTGGCTCTCTATTGTACCTTACAACTAGTAGACCTGATATAATGTTTGCTACATGTATATGTGCTAGGTTCCAAGTAAGCCCTAGAGAGTCACACCTAACATTAGTTAAGAGGATTCTTAGGTATGTGAAAAGTTGTCCAAATCTAGGACTCTGGTATCCAAAAGACTCGGGATTTGAATTAACTGGATTTTCAGATGCTGATTATGCTGGATGTAGAGTAGACAGGAAAAGCACCAGTGGAACTTGCCAGTTCCTTGGTGACAGACTTGTCTCCTGGTTCTGTAAGAAACAAACATCTGTGTCAACTTCAACTGCTGAAGCTGAATACATGGCAGAAGGCAGTTGTTGCTCACAGATTCTTTGGATTCAAAATCAGCTCCTAGACTATGGCTACAACTTAGAAGGATCAAAAATATTTTGTGATAACACTAGTGCTATCTCTATAGCACAAAATCAAGTCCTCCATAGTAGGACAAAACATATAGAGATTAGGCATCACTTCCTAAGAGACAATGTGGAGAAAAATAAAATTGAAATTCAATATATCCCAACTGATTTGCAAAGGGGAGATATTTTCACCAAACCTTTGGATGAAAAGAAACACACCTTCTTCCTAAATTAGTTAGGAATGTTAGATGGAGGAAGTTTAAAATAAATCCCAAGATTTTGAAAATCTAAAAACAGACCAAGACTAGGCTAAAAACTTGTATTTTCTAGTGTCTGTAGGTTCTGTTTTGTCTCTTAACTGCGCTCGACGTTTTTCCCAAAAAGGGTCGAACGGAGATCGACGCTTTCCAATAGCGTCGACTAGAGTTCAGCGTTTTCCAGGCAGCACTAGGCTATCTTCTTCTGGTCAGCGATCGTCAAACGGAGATCGACGCTCTCTAATGTCATCGAACGGAGATTGACGATATTGAAGACTCTTCAGATTCCACTAGAAGCCCAGATCGTCGAACGGAGTTTAACGATCCTTCCTTTTCGGCGTCGAACCCTAATATAAAATCATTCTTTCGGCCATTATTTTTCTTTTGTGCTTTCATATTCTCTGAAAACTTTTTCGTTCCCTCCAAACTCTACTGCACTTGGTTGTGTTTGTTGCTTTTTGCAGGTATACAATGGCCATTAATGTTGCCGCTCTTGCCAAGATGAAATTTGATACAGGATTTGATATAGATATGGACTCGTTTGATGGCAGCGATCAGGTTTTCAAAGACATTCTGGAACTCTTCCGAGAACAACAGTTAGTGCACATAATGTCCACCAAGATTAAGATTGTTGCAGATGAGATTAAGGAATGGGTGTTTACAGCACATAATCTGGATGAGAATACCCTCGTTGGTACTATCGGCGGGACTCAGGTATCATTATCACCTACTCTTCTAAGTGAAGTATTTCATCTGAGTACTGGAGATGACTCTGTTGAAATGTCGGGAGAAGAATCTGCGAATATGTTAGATAGAATGGGACACTCTGCCGCTAACCCTAGCAAGTTATTGAAAAAGAACTTATCTATTGAGTTTAGATTTCTGGCTAATGTTGTTGGGAAAGTGCTTCTGGCAAAGCACTCAGCTTATGATACCATATCCAGGTATCAGTTCTGTTTGATGGGAGCCCTGGTAGATAAGAACCACCTGAATTGGGGAAAATTTTCTTTGATTTGATAAAGAAAAAAATAAACAAAAGTTTTTTGAACTTTGGGAGGATCTTAGGGGTATTCCTGCACTCCAGGTGCCCTGATCTGCTAGTCTCTAATGGGATGCACATCAATGCATCAAAAAGGCTATTCTGTGCCCTGTTTGGGAAATGGGACAGGCAGATAATCAAGCCTACCAGGACTACCAATGCTTCAGGCACAAGGACTATTGCAGTCTCTTCCCCTCAGGCTCCTGCCCTCATTGAGAAATTTCCTTCCTCCACCTCCTCTCCTCCTTCTCCACCTCCTGCTATTTCTACCTCCACCTCCACATCAACCATCTCCACATCCATCTCTTCCCCCATTACCATTTCATCACCAATCTCACCTCCAGCCACCTCAGAACAATTCCATCCACTCCACTACTATCCACCTCTTGACATTCCATCCTTCAATATCTTGGAAGACTCCTTCATGGATGCTTCCACTTCCTCACCCGCTGAGCTTTCCTCTACCTCTTCATATCAATAACTCCTGTATGATATTCTTACTCAACCATCCTTCACACCATCCATCTCCACACCAATATCATCTATCTCCACCATCCCAATCTCTCAACCAACCATCCTACCATCCACAATACCATCTACCATAGTCCATCCATCACCAGCCCAAAACATTCCCTCCTCCACCTCTACTCAAGTCACACTTGAACAAGTGGATCTATCAGCTTTGGCAGATAAGCTATATGGGATACTGGCCCCCAAGCTAGTAAGCCTGCTGGAGACCTCCATGGCTCCACTCCTGAACTCAATAAAGGATCTATCTGACAGGCTAACCTCTCTCTCCTCTCCTCGGGCAATCCCTTCTATGGGGTGCCTTGATCCAGTTATCACTGAATCAAGGCAGGGGGAGATGCCCTATAAAGCTGAGGTAGTGGCTGCTGCTCCTGAAGAATTGCTGCTGCCAGAGATTTTTACTCCAGCCCCAGTACCAGTACTCACAGTGGACTTCAGGTCAATGCTGTCTGAATTAGATTATCTTCCCAGAAGCTGCTTATCAACTCAGGGAGTTAAAGACCTTACTAAGGCCATTGTGCCTATTACTGTTTGTGATCCCAGCCTGATTATCTCTTATATTAATTCTCTTAAGGCTGTTGAAGTTTCAGCTTGTGTTGCTGCTGCTGCTGAAGTTGCTGAATCTACTGATATTGATATGTTGCCTGCTGATCCTGTTGATGTTGCTGCTGCTGTTGAACTTGTTGTTTTTCTAGAAGAACCTGTTGTTTCTGAAGTTCTTTCTGCTCCTGCTGCTACTACAATTGTTTCTGCTCCTATTCTGTCTGCTGAGAAGTCTAAACAAAGAGAAGAGTATATCAAAAGCATTGATGATCTATATGACAGACTCCAGAGTTCAGAAAGTGATCAATTCAACACTGACTCTGATGATTCTGCTGGCACCATTGCCAAGAAAAGGAAAGCCATAAGCAAAGCAATGATGAGAGTCCCTCCTGCTCAAGCCAAAGATTTCAATGATATACCATATTACATTTTGCATGATTGTCAGATAACAGAGCCTTGGATGCAATACTCTAACAATCAGCTAAAGGCTATGAAGAAAAGAAGAAAGCTTGACAAATATGAGAAAGGATCTTCCCAGTTTCCTCCTCGTCCTCCTCCAGACTAAGGATCTGGTGGAGGCTCAGCTTTTCAATCATCTGCTTCAAAGCACTGTTCTTCTCAATCTTCTCAAAGATATCAACCAAGAGGTCAACATCAAAGAGGCTATCATTCTAGAAGAGGTCAGTATAGAGGAAATCAGAGAGAGTACGAAACTTATTCAAGATAACAAAGGTAAGGACTAGGTCTTATTGATTCTACTCAAGGTCCTTTCCCTTACAAGCTTAGAGATTCAGTTGTCACCAGGACTCCTACTGATTCAGAATCTATCAATAGATATGAACCTCCAGTCCCTTTGGAAGATCCTGAAAACAACCCAGTGTCATGGACTGCCAGAATGAAAGAGCTTGCTGCACTAGATCAAATGAAAAAGGCCAAAGAGCAAGGCAAAGACATTTCCAACATTACAACCCTATCAGATCAAAGAAAGACAGAGTTAGAGAGATATTCTTCACGAAAATTCTTTGATCCAGAAAGTTACATGAAGCTGCACCCTGAGGCTGTAGTTCCAAGGCCTAGATCCCAAACCTCCTTAGGTGCAGATGATGACAGAAGATCAAAGAAAGAAGCCCTCAATCCTAACAGGGAAATTCTGTTTAAAAATGGAAATGAGAAGAAGTGATTTCTGTAAGCTGAACAAACACCTATCTCTGAATATTTGCTGATATTCTATCTGTGATCTGCAATGCTGCTATGCCTTGTTAGTTTAGCTTTTGCTTTATCTGTATGCTTATTTATTTCCTATTTTATCTTGTAAATAGTAATCCTAACCCAAATAGGGGGAGATTGTTGGAACACCCTATTACTAATTTGGGCAAGGATCACTATGTCTTTAGGGAAGTGGTTTGACCTAGTTGTATAGTTGAAAAGGTCAAATTAGAATGAGTCTAAGGGTTAGAACTTAGGTTTGAAGCTTCCCCCAAGACCATTCAAATATCAGGATTCAGTGCTGAGACTAAGGCAATTTTCGTCTAGCTCAGGTCGACGAAACATCGAACTAAGTTCGACGTTCTCTGAGCTCAATTCTTCAAATCGTCGAACTCCGGTCGACGATCTTCAGGCTCAGATCGACGTTTTGTCTTCAGCTATTTTCCAAGTTGCTGAGCTCAGTTTGTTATTCGTAGAGCTCAGGTCGACGTTTTCTGTCTCTAGTATAAATCAAATCTCTGAGCTCAGGTCGACGATAGCTGAGCTCAGGTCGACGATTTTTGTGAGAGATCGACGCTTTCAGAATTCAAATTCAAGAACAGTTTTTGAATTCTTTCAGAGTTATTTCCTACATTTATTGCAAAGGATTATTTAGCCGTTTCAAGCAATCTAGAGCAAGTTTCAAAGAAGGATAAAAGGAATGTTACTTAGGACTTTCCCCAGAGACAGTTGTCATTTATGGAAGTAATTTATGACTGAGTAACGACCATCTAAGTCAGAATCTGATATACTCCTACATAATATGTTTTTGACAATATAACAGATCAATATAATAAGATAGGCAAGAGATATACAGGATCATTGGATTGAGAAAAAGAGTTACAGAAGAGAGATCAAAATATACTCTGATCAAGAACTCATCTTCTGGAACATATAGATTAACTAAGTCAAAATCTAAAAGAACACAAGAAAGTTTTCTGTGGAGGAAATCATCTGCTCCTCCAAATCCTCAAGTGTTCAAAAGCTTCAACGTCAAGGACTCCAGACATCACACATTTCAGCATCTGCTGAAATCATCTTTTGCTGGAGATCTTAAGCACCTGAAGACCTATCACCCTAGCAAAGCTCACCTTCCTGAGCCTTTACAGATCTCAAGGGGAGCTTTAGCTTCATCTTTTACTTGTCTTCTCTCAAATTGTTGACAGAGAAGAACAACTCAACTCTTTCTTTCTTTTTCCTTTCCCTCCTGTAAAAGGGTTTTTCAAAACTCTCTTCAAAAGTTCTGAGACTGGTTTTTGAGACCTTGTCAAAACTCAGTGGTGGCAAGACACCTTATCAAAAAATCTAGTTTTGGTTTTTATGGATCTTATCAAAAGCTCATTGGTGCCCAGGACACCTGATAAACTATTCCTGCAGTGGATTCCTACCTAGGGTGGTAGAAGAGTGGATGTACTAGGTTATTGGGGAACCAATATAGATCCTTGTGTCATCTGGTTGCTGTGTGATTGACTTTGTTGTGTGTTGTGTGATTCCTTAGTTCTTGCCTTAGTTTTTATTTCATCACAAGCACCTTACACATATACATAAATTAAGTCTTCCACTGCTTTATAGTTTTAATTGTAAATTATTTTAAAAATACTCTATTCACTCCCCCCCCCCTCTAGAGTTAAGGTAGATCTTTTTCTCACTTTCACACCAATATATCATAAGTAAAGACGATCACAAATTAATCTAAGTACTCTCGAAAAATTTGGTGCATCATGTTCATGAATACCGATGGCGCGTTTGTTAGCCCAAACGGCATTACAGTGAACTCATAATGACCATAACGTGTACCGAAAGCTGTCTTGGGAATGTCGCATTCCCTAATCCACAACTTGTAATAGCCAGACTTGAAATCTACCATTGAATAGACAGTCGATACCACCAACTGGTTAAATAAGTCATCAATCAGTGGAATTAGATACTTATTTTTCTCCGCTAGCTTGTTTTATTCTCGATAATCAATGCATAGACGCAATATTCCATCTTTATTCTTCACAAAGAGGACAGGTGCGCTCAAAGGAGACATACTTGGATGTATATAGCCTTGCTCTAGCAGTTCTTGCAATCGAACTTTTAATTCCGCAATCTCCTTTGACGGTACATGGTACGGTGAGCGGGCCATAGGTTTTGAACCTGGCACCAACTCAATAGCGAAGTCAATCTCTCGTTGGGGCGGTAACCCATGGAGATCTTTAGGAAACACATCTGCATAATCCAATATAATAGGAACGCCACTCAAACTGTACTTCGGCTCAACAGCCTCCAACAACGTGAAGAACAACATCGCGCCCTTCCAAACATCCTTGACTACTTGGGGAGCAGACATCAATATCTTGCTTGATCCTCGCATACTAGAGAACCTAGTTTCTTATTTGGTGTTTTGTCCTAGTGTGACTTCCTTAGAGTTGCAATCTATATAGGAAAGCTGCTCCGAGAGCCAGTCCATACCAAAGATTACATCAAATTTCGATATCGGTAGCACAGATGCTTCTAATCCAAAATCCTGACTTCTTATCCGAACCTCAACACAGCAAGACCTATCCACATGCATCAATCATCCGTTAGGTAACAACACATTTAATCTATCTGACAACTTAAGAGTAGGCACTCTGATTCGAAATACGAATTCCTCAGATAGAAATAAATGAGAAGCACCTGTATTAAACAGTTCTCTCACTGGATAGTCCCGATGACCTAGGCTTCATTCTCCACTTCTTTTGGTACTCAGATTTTGTAGCATGTGGCACATTGACCTCTAGCTTTATCACATCGAAGTCCCTCTTGCCCTACACTCTCTTCATGTCCTTCTACAATGAACGAGTTGTGTTAACGTATGCTTGAAATCCTTGATTTGGACCCGAGAGAAGCAACTATAGATCATCCTATAGTCCCTCGTAGAACCAATTGGTCTAACTCTCCTCGTAAGCCAAAGTGGACCCCGCATAACGTCCCAATCTTGTAAACTCAAGAAAGTAGTTATCCACACTACTCTCGCCCTGAGACAAGCATTGGAAATCATTCTCCATGGTAATCCGCTGCGACGAAGGCAGATGCTTTGCCAGGAATAATCTCGAAAATTCCTCCATCGAGATCTCAGATAGTCTTATGCTCGCAAAGTTTTGTAACTCCAACTCATCCAACCGAAGCTGAGCCACTCCCTCCAATAGGAAAGTGGCCAAGGTTACCTTCTGCCCCTCCTTTGTTTCAATCACTGTCAATAATCTCTTGACACGCGAAAGCCAGTCCTCTGCCTGTGTTTGAGATCCTGCACCGATGAATGTAGGAGGACTAAAACTCATAAAATGCTTCAACTTCCTTTCACTAGCTTGCCTTTCAACGAAAGCCTCAATAGGACCTTGCCTAACAGCTATAGGCTCAGCCACACCAACCTGGTCTTGGACCATAGCAGGACGCACCTGCTCAGTCGGTTGCGCATTTATCATAGCAAACACTGCCTCCGTTACTAAGCATATCATTTTCGTAGAAGGGGGGAAGGGAACATCAGCTGATGTTGAACTCTCCATAGAACATTTTGGTTCAAATGGCCCCGCACCACTTCAAGTTACCTAAAAAGTGTAAAATACACAATTTAGCAACCATATACAAGACACACAATGTCTAATAGGAACACATAAGTTCCACAAATGTGTGTATTTTCATTCCTAAGAGAACATTCTTGAGTTCATTTTGTTAGAATAGTAAGCACATACACATGCTCCATCCCCCAAAAGAATTCGGCCACGAATTCGTAGATGGAATACTGAGAAAAGTAGTTAATACCAAATTATAACACCTCCGTCCGTCACATAAAAAAAATAGATAGTCCGACCGGGGCCCCATGCAATATTCCACGGACAGTCAGCGGAGTTACAGGTTAATATAAAAAAGACCAAATGAATCCTAACTCAGAGCATTCTAGCAGAAACTTCATGGGTTAATTGAACTCAAGTAACACGAATGTCCACTATATTAAACACATATGAATGTTTACAAGAAAACCTGCAGCTTCCTACAGTGCTAGAAAACTTGACTTTCACACAAATTAGCTCACAAAGAGCTATCGCAAGTGATATCCACTATCGCCAGACGATATCCAACGATTATCCAAAATCGTGGTATTTTCTGGATATTTTCCTGGAGCGCATCCCCAGTACTTCTTGCTACTCAATTCATAGGAACAACCCCTCAAACTCTGTGAACTATATGTTTATACTCAGAGTCTTCTCCAACACGCAAATTAAAACATCACAGATCCAGACCAACTTGTCCAGATGGGTTTCACACAACATGCCTATTTCATACTGCGATTTCAGGATTCTATATGGAAAATTACTCGGGGATATCACGTATCAACCCATCAGAATTCCCTCCTCTTTCCACATTTTGGTGGAGGATTTCATGCATATGCAAAAGTAGGACAACACTTATCCAAGAAGAAAGATCGTTACACACATAGATCGTTTTGGAGCCACAATATAGTCTTTTATCTGGATGGAATGGATCGTCTCGCTTTCCTCTTCACGGATCTTGCTTTAGCTCTTGACTCCGACCGCGGAATCTCCTTCTCCAAGCTTGCAGAGCTCAGCCTTCAGCCCTTGTTCTTCCTTTCTTCCAAGGAGATGATGAAAGGATGAGTGAAAGTGAGAAAGAGAAATGACTCTTCTCTTTACCTCTTCTCTGCTTAAGTGACTTCAGAAATAATCCAAGCTATAGGATCCTCTCTTCAATAGGAATAAAGGGTCACAATTTCAGCTAATAAGTCAAATATATCGCTATCGTCGAGTGATATTAGTTATCGCCCTGGTGATATCAGCTATCGCCTAGGAGATATCAGCTATCTCCCAGGTGATATCAGCTATCGCCCAGGAGATATCAGCTATCGCCCATGCTATATCAGCTATCCCCCATGCGATATTAGCTATTGCCCAGGCAATATCGTCGGTAGCCTCTTTTACCCCAGTCAACATCGCTCTTCAGCCACTTTCTGGCCATCTGACACATTTCCCTCTATCGCCAAGCGATACCTCACTATAGCCAAGCAATACCTCACTATCGCCATGCGATATTCTACTAAACGATTCGTCGAGTATGTTGAGTGTGTTGAGTGCGTTGAGAGAATTGAGTTAGTCGAGTGGTATCGCCAACGATAGTCATTATCGCTTGGTGATTGCTACCTTTCAGTTCTTTTTTCAAATTTCTAGGGTGTTACAAACCTGTCCTCCTTAAAAAAAATTCGCCCCGAAATTTTATTCAGTTAAAGGAAAACAGTACAAACTTTTACAACACTACTTTACAAAAACTACTTGGGAAACACATCTCGCATGGTTTGCTCACGCTCCCATGTCAGTTCTTCACAGCCACAATTGTCCCAACAGACTTTGACCATCCTGATTGCTTTATTTCGAAGTTTTTTGATCTCTATATCCTTAATATGAATGGGTCTAACCTTCATCATCAGCCCACTATCGACCAATACCTGATCGTTCGCAATCACTTGCATAGGCTCTTGCAAAGTCTTCCGCAACACCGAGATGTGAAACACATCATGCAAACCACTTAGCTCCACCGAAAGTGCTAGCCAATAAGCAGCTTAACCAACCCATTCAATCACTTCAAACGAACCAAGGTACCTTGGACTTGGCTTTTTCAAGCTCTGAATCCTCGACACACCTTTAAATTGCTTTATCTTCTGATATACCCAATCGAGTGCGTTGAGTGAGTCGAGTGTATTGAGAGCATTACATCATTCATGATATAAACATATAGATGTTCGTCATCATTTTATTATAGATCACATAAAAATGGACAACATTACAGTCAACTTTATAAGAACCGAGTCACAGATTGCGAATATTTTCACCAAACCTATTCCAGATTCTCGATTTTCTATACTTAGAATAAGTTATGAGTCTTAGACATTTCAAATTAAAAATCTAAATCTTTTAACCAGAAAAATTATGAATATTTTCAAAACTTAACCAAGCTCAACATTAATTCAAATAACCAAATTAATCAAAAATACTACTCATTAAAATCAAGTTCAGCATTTGATTAATTATCCAGATAATAATTGAAACAGATGCAACAAAATATCTTTATTACAATACTAGTCAAGGTAAATAAAGTACAAAATGAAAATACTAAATATCTTTATCGTTAGGCGATAGCTCACTATACATAGGTGTTAGCTCCATATCGCTAGGTGGTAGCCCTCTGTAGCGAGGCAATATCTCCATTTCAGCAACCCTATATTAAATCTTATCAAAAGTCCCAATCCTCACTGGTTGGTGGCTGGTCAACACTTGAACTCTATCCTCTCTCCCTCGGTCATCTTACATGATAAATAGAATGATGAGGAGGATCCACCACTGGACTCTTCCAGTCATATACCTCCTCTGGGGTCGGGTTCAAGTTCATTCCTTTAGCTATAAACTTCATGAACTTCTTCAATTCAGTCAACATCACTTTAGTTTTAGCCTTATTCTCTTCCACTAAATCAAAAAGCTCATCCACCCTTTCTCGGAGAGATCCTCCTCAAGGAAGTGGTTGTCTAGTAGATTTGGAGGCTTCACCTCATATCGGTCTTGCTGATGAGGATGCTTCACCTCACCCTGATGGATATCATGTCATCTCTGAACTATAGATGGGAGGAATGCAATCATTGATGTAAAGTTCTTGGTGAATCTATTTGTATTTTTTATAAAGTACCCGCTGAATGATACTTCCTAATGGAAGTGTGTTTAATTTCCTCCTCAAAGGATCATTCATCCTAAATGTATATCGGATCACCGATAATACCAAATCTGCCACATCAAATTGCTCTTTTTCTATTACTAGATAAGTGACTAGGCATGTTTATGTGGTGATCTTTCTCGTATCACCATCCTTCAGCAACACAGTATTTCTAAATATATCTTGTACTAAATAAGCCTCAGGAGTGAGTGTAGTTGTGTTCTGAATGAAATTTTTAGTAGATGTTCCGTGAAGGACTTGGTTAATCTGTGTCCAATCCCTGTCTTTCCTATAATTGTTTGCAACATCCAAGACATTCCCACTTGCAATCAAGCCAAATTCATTTCTCAAATCGTCATTTGTTATATCAACAATTCCACTTTGTAATCGTTATCTCACCCCTCCATTTAGTCCCGTATAAGTAGGATCTTCCAAATGATTATAAAATTCTCTTATTAGTACTGAACTAAACATATCAGGAAGTAGCAGAGATAATATAGTTGACTGTGCAAACATTTCATAGATCTGAGACTAACGATTAATGTCTAGTTCAACGATCTTTGCTATTCTTATAGAGGCTTTTTCAATCCCTAGATATGATTAGTACGATGAATGCAGATTTCGTGCAATTCTCTTTCGTGCTCGGGAACTGTAGGACATTTCCTAAAAAATTGAAATGATAGGTTTTTCTCACTATCGCCGGTGATAGTGTCTATCGTCGGGCGATAGCTGAAAACCTTCATCAAGCCCGAAAATTCATCTTAAAAATTTTAGATCTACTCTGTAGATTCTACGTAAACTATTTTAAAACTTCTCCAAACATATAATGCTCTAAATCTACAACATTCATGAAGAAGGCTCTGTTTGGGGCAACTTATGATGATAAATAAGCCGCTAATTGAAAATTGATGTTTGCATAGAGATTTTATAAAATCAATGATGAATAAGCAATCGACTGTTTGGATAGTTTGGTCATAAGTGCTTATCTAAATTTCTCATTTATTCATAAGAGTCTGTTTGTTTGGACGTGTTTTTTTTCGTCCGTGCACGATTTTTTTTGCCTGCGGGCGGTTTTTCGCTCGGGCGTGTTTTTTCGCCCGTCACGATTTTTTTCGTCCGATCAAGATTGTTTTCGCCCAAGCTCGATTTTTTTCACCCAGAAGTGATTTTTTTCGCCCGGGCGCGATTTGTTCGCTCGGGCGTGATTTTTTCGCCAGGATGTCTTTTTTCGCTCGATCACGTTTTTTTTCGCCTACCCGATTTTTTTCAACCGTGCGCATTTTTTACACGCAGATGCGATTTTTTCGCACAACCGCGATTTTTTCGCCCGGGTGTGTTTTTTTCACTCCAGCACATTTTTTTTCGCTCAAGCGCGTTTTTTTTCCGGCCAATCGTGGTTTTTTCGCTCGGTCGCGGTTTTTTTCGTCGGGGCGCGTTTTTTTCGCTCGGGCGCGATTTTTTCGACCTGCCGCGTTTTTGTCTCGGACGCAATTTTTTCTCACAGGCGCGATTTTTTCCCCAACACAATTTTTTCACCCTGATGCAATTTGTTCTCCAAGACAAAAAAGAAAAAACTCCCTGATGAAAAAATCATGCCCGGGCGAAAAAAAGACGCCCGGGCAAAAAAATACGCGTCCAAGCGAAAAAATAACTTCTCACCGCGCATGGGCGAAAAAATCACTTTTGGGCAAAAAAATCGCTTCCGGGCGAAAAAATAGCGCTCGGGAGAAAAAATTCGCGCCCTAGCGAAAAAAATGAGCCCAGGCGGAAAAAACGAGCCCGGGTGAAAAAATCGCGCCCGGGCGAAAAAATCGCTTCCGGGCGAAAAAATCGCTTCCAGGCGAAAAAAATCGCGCCCGAGCGAAAAAAATCGCGCCCGGACGTAAAAAAAAACGCGCCCGGGCTAAAAAAATCGCGCCGGGCGAAAAAATCGCGCCCAGGCAAAAAAACCGCGCCCGGGCGAAAAAACCGCGCCCGAGCGAAAAAATCCCGCACGGGTGAATATCGCGCCCGGGCGAAAAATATTGTGCATGGGCGAAAAAAACTCTTCTGGGTGAAAAAACGTGTCATAGCGAAAAAATCGCGTCAGGAAGAAAAGATCGCGTCCGGGAGAAAAGATCGCGCCCGGGCGAAAAGATCGCGTCCGGGCGAAAAAATCGCGCTCGGGCGAAAAGTTTGCGCCCGGGCGAAAAAATCGCGTCTTGGTGAAAAAATCGCGTCAGAAAGAAAAAAATCACATATGGACAAAAAATCACTCATATGACTTTTTTAAGAGATAAGCGCTTATGAGAAGCCATAAGTTGGACCCGGATAGCTTATTAAAAATCAACTTATAATCAATTTTAAAATAAGTGATTTTATATAAGCTGCACAAACAAACAACTATAAAACTTCTTTTGCGTTTTAAATAGAGATTATTGATCAGCATAAGCTGTCCAAAACAGAGCCGAAATCAAACATGAAAGTGATGTTTTACCCAGGCATGAAACCTTCATCAAAATCCACAAATTTTCATCAAAATATGTTTTTGATCACATTGAATCTCTTCTTTTAACATTTCACACAAGATCCCTAAAAGAAATAATATGAAAAGTATTAATTAGCCTTAGATCAGGGATTTTCGGAGGTGTACGGTCGTCTTCTTCCATAAGAGTTACAGGAACACACAGAAATTTTGAGAACTGGAATCAGATCCGACCTTTTTATATAAAATGATATTGCAAGTGAAAGCACAGTATCGCGGCGTGATAGCGAAAAATAATCCAAAATTACCCCTTCTTTATGTACTCATCTTTATGTTGAGTTTTCTTCAGGGTTGCACAACAGTTGTGCATGCAGCGGGAACAATAAAACCAAGAACAACCCAAAAGAGATTTGGGATCGGGCCATGAAAATTGAATCAAGAAGTTAAGAAATAACTAGGTAAAATACCTTGGTGGTGTTGAGTCACAACTCAACAAAGATGCTCCAATGTATGAGTTCTTGTCGGCGGCGAGTCCCACGTAGAATAGAGTCTACGCCTCTGCAGGAATCCAAACGAGCGGGAGATCGTCGATCTTCGTCGTACGAAGAACGGGAGGGAGATCGATTTCACCTTGCACTTCCACGGACTTCTAGGTCCGCTCTAGGAAGACAAGCACCGGCGACAATCGTCGGAGAGGAGGTCAGCGGAGCGAGAGAATCGGCGGAACGAGCGAATCGGCGGAACACTTCCGTCGGGTCGGCGGGGATCTTCCTTCCTTGACTCTCAAACCAAAGTCCTAATTTATACCCGAAGCATAAACAAACCTAGAAAAATTGCTATCCGCAGACCACAGAGAATTAGGGTTTCTGGAATAATTCGTCGGGAATCAGCATTCGTCGATTATCGAACAGTTCGATTCTCGACAATTCTCGACGATTCTCGACGAACTATAGTCGACGATTCTCGACGAACCATAGTCGACGATTCTCGACGAACCATAGCCGACGATTCTCGACGAACCATAGTAGACGATTCTCGATGAACCACAGTCGACGATTCTCGATGATTCTCGACGAACCTCCTTGGCAACATTTGCCGGACCCCATTCTGTATTGTGATTGGTAACCTTTACCAACACAGTCAATCTTCCAACTTATCAACATGCTCTTATGTGCGACCCTGCAGGCTCATATCGCGTTGGCAGTGAGATTACATGTTTGAAAACTTCTAGATCACCATGGTAACTCAAACAGTCTCCCACTTGATCTTGAAAGTATCAAACCAAAAACCTCACAAACAATGAGCAGCATCTAGCAAAGAATCATTGCTACCTAAACAATAAGAGTTCATTACTCAAAAGCCTTTATGAATAATGTTCCAGCGTTGTTCTTGTCCCTTTGTCCCTTACATCCGGAAAGAACTAGAGGCATGGACCGTGTCACCCTCATAATAGCTCAATCCAAGTATCTTGATCTAGAATGGACTTCCAGAGAATGGTGAGTCCAATATCACATATTGACTACACCAAGCATGGCCATGCATTTCTCAGTCCTGTTCCATCAAGGGGCCCATGGATGCAACCCCTGTCATATAGGAGGACAAATCCCATATCTGATCACACACGAACACCTAAATGATTCGTAACGTGCCCAACAACCACCCTTATCATCAACCTTTCTCAAGGAAGACTTTAGATTGTATCAAAGCACGCTATTCCTCACTTGATGAATACTGTGACTTCAGGTCAAAGGACGACAACACCATTGTCAATTGAGACCTACTCGTGACATGTTTAGATAACAATCCACAAAGTAGTCTCAGGTTGGGTCTGTCTAGTATAACTTGTTCATTAACAAGTACCCACGTGATGACTTGATATCACAATATCATGACCTGTGAGAACTGGTCATCAGTCAACACACGTGTTAGTCTTAATGTATCATCATCACCCTTAGTTTCTATGATGATACTACGACCAGGGACCTTTCAAGAATGAAGCTTCAAATAAATCATAGGCTCTCACATTCAAGTCACGTACTTGATGTCCTATGGAAGCGAACATTCTAAGGGTATTTATTATGTTAATATTTAACTATCGCATAGAGAAATCATAATAAAAGAACTTGCCATTAATTGTAAAAGAAAAATTTTGGTACACAATTCATCATATGAATAAATAACAAATAGCCAATAGAATATATATTTACACGCAACCCACAAGACTCTCACTAGAGTTGATCATTTAGGTATCGTATACCCATTGATCTAGTATGACCATCATGCTTTCTCTGCGCGAGAGGCTTTGTCAGTGGATCCGCAATATTCTCCTCAGTCGGCACTCTGCAAATGTTCACATCTCCTCGTTCGACAATCTCACGAATAAGATGGAACCGCCGAAGTATGTTCTTGGAGCGCTGATGGGATCTAGGTTCCTTAGATTGTGCAATTGCACCATTGTTATCACAGTAGAGAACTACGGGACCAACAATGCTAGGAACTACATCAAGCTCGCCGATGAAATTCCTAATCCATACAGCCTCCTTCGCTGCGTTAGCTGCAGCGATATACTCGGCTCTTGTTGTAGAATCAGCAACTGTCTCTTGCTTGGAACTCTTCTAGCTCACAGCTCCTCTATTAAGGCAAAACACAAACCCTGACTGAGACTTTGAATCGTCCCTATCAGTTTGAAAGCTAGCATCCGTGTAACCACTTACAATGAGCTCTTCCTCTCAATAATACACCAAGAACACATCCTTTGTCCTTCTCAAGTACTTCAGGATATTCTTGACTGTAATCCAGTGACACTCACCGGGGTCTGACTGATACCTGCTAGTCATGCTTAAAGCAAAGGAGACATCGGGTCGAGTACATAACATTGCATACATGATTGATCCAATTGCCGAAGAATATGGAATCAACTTCATGCGGTCCTTATCTTCACAAGATTTTGGACACTGGTCCTTAGAGAGATTCACACCATGAGACATGGGTAAAAATCCTTTCTTGGACTCAAGCATGTTGAACCGCTTCAATACCTTCTCGATGTATATACTCTGGGTCAAACCTAGCAACTTCTTCGATCTATCTCTATAGATCTTAATACCGAGTATATAAGTCGCTTCACCCAAGTCCTTCATAGAAAAGCAGTTCCCTAGGTTGTTCTTAACAACTTTCAGGGTAGGAATGTCATTCTCAATCAACAGTATGTCATCTACATACAATATCAGGAAGACAACAATGCTCCCACTGATTCGCTTGTAAACACAAGGCTCATCTTCATTCTTGATGAAACCAAACTCTTTGATTTTCTCATCAAAATGAAGATTCCAACTTCGAGAGGCCTTCTTCAGTCCATAGATGGACCTATTCATCTTGCATATTTTAGTGGCTTCATTTGGGGATACAAAACCCTCGGGTTGGGTCATGTACACTTCCTCAAGGAGATTTCCATTAAGGAAAGCCGTTTTGACATCCATCTGCCAGATCTCGTAGTCATAATACGCAGCTATAGCAAGCAATATCCTTATGGACTTTACCATGGAAACAGTGGAAAAGTTCTCATCATAGTCAATACCATGAATTTTCTTAAAACCCTTAGCCACCAGTTGCCCTTTCAATGTTTGTACATTCACATCCATGTCGGTCTTCTTCTTGAATACCCATTTGCACCCTATGGGTCGTACCCCTTCAAATGGTTCCACCAAGTTCCAAACTTGGTTTGCGTACATGGAGTCCATTTCTGATTTCATAGCCTCAAGCCATTTGTCTGAGTCTAGTCCATACATTGCCTCTTGGTAGGTTGCTGGTTCATCATCATGATCCATAAGCAACACAATACCTATTTGAGACACAAGAAATCCATATCTCTCAGGCTCAAATCTTGGTCTACCAGATCTACGTAGGACTTGTGTTTCTTGAGCAGGTTCTCTAGCTACAACATCTTGATCTCAGAATCCAATTCGGTTCATTCACTACTTGTGGTTCTTGAACTTCTTCAAGTTCTACCTTTTCAGTCTTTCTTTATAAGAATTCTCTCTCCAAGAAGACGCCAGTCCTTGCGACAAACACGTTGCCCTCGGACGGTAGGTAAAAGTAATACTCTTTCGTTTCCTTAGGATATCCCACCAGATAACATTTATTCGATTTGGGTTCCAGCTTGTCAGGCATTTGACGTCGCACGTATGCCTCACAGCCCCAAATTTTAATTAACGACATACTAAGACGTTTCCCAGTCCATATCTCATATGGTGTCTTCAGAACCCTTTTCGTTGGAGCGTGATTCACTGTCATTGCAGCAGTCTCTAAAGCAAAACCCCAAAAGTAAACAGACAAGTCTGCATGACTCATCATCGAATGTACCATGTCTAACAAAGTACGATTTCTCCTCTTAGACACACCATTATATTGTGGTGTTCTAGGTGGAGTGAGCTGTGATACGATACCACACTCTTTCAGATGATAACGGAACTCATGACTCAGGTATTCGCCACCTCGATCAGATCGGAGTACTTTAACCCTTTTACCCAACTGGTTTTCTACTTCATTCATGAACTCTTTGAACTTTTCAAAGGTCTCGGATTTGCACTTCATAAGATACACATATCCGTATCTACTGAAATCATCAGTAAATGTTACGAAGTAGAAATACCCACCTCTAGCCATGGATCTCATGGGTCTGCATACATCACTTTGTACAACACCCAAGAGATCCTTAGCCCTCTCAGTATAACTAGTGAAAGGGGCTTTAGTCATCTTGCCTAACAAACAAGATTCGCATCGCTCAAATGATTCATAATCAAATGAGTCTAAAAGTTCATCTTTATGGAGCTTGGATATGCGCTTCTTGTTTATATGGCCTAAACGATAATGCCAGAGATATGTATGGTTTGAGTCATTTATTCTTAGTCTTTTATTATTTTCTACATTATAGATCAGATGGTCCAAGTTCAAAACATAAAGGCCATTAAAAAAATTGGGCTACAGCATAACAAACATCATTCTTAAATATAGAACAAAAGTTGTTCTTAATTATAAAATAAAATCCAATCATGTCCAAGCATGAAATGGATATAATGTTTCTAGTTATGGCCGGAACGAAATAACAATTATCTAGTTCTATTAAAATCCCACTTGGCAAAGAAAGACGGTAAACCACAACGGCTACAGCAGAAACTCTTGCTCCATTACTGACGCGCAGGTCCACCTCCCCTTTACTCAGCAATCTTCTCCTTCCCAGTTCCTGCACATTTGTGCAAATGTGAGAACCACATCCGGTATCCAATACCCAAGATGAAGGAGCAGAAAGGTTTATCTCTATAACGTAAATATTTGAAGCGGAAGTCATACCTCCCTTCATTTTCTGCAGACCCTCAATGTAAGAAGGACAGTTCCTTCTCCAATGACCAGCCTTGCCACAGTGGTGGCATTTCCCTTCCTTCACCGTGCACTTCTTTTTCTTCAGTGCAGAAGACATGGGCTCAAGATATGACTTAGGTCCCACCTTCGTCTTCTTAGAGCTTTTGGCCTTGCCCTTGCCCTTATTCACCATCAGTATGGGGCTGGCAGGCTTGGCCTTCTTCATGTTGATCTCGGCAGTTCTTAACATACCTAGGAGCTCGGGCTGTGTCTTGTCTATTTCATTCATGTTGTATTTCAAGACAAACTGCTCATAACTGTCCGGCAACGATTGCAGGATCAGATCTGTGGCCAACTCTTGACCTAGAGGAAAACCCAGCCTTTCAAGGTTCTTTATATACCCAATCATCTCGAGTACGTGAGTCCCTACTGAGTCTCGAACTCCCATCTTGCACTGAAATAACGCTTTTGTGACATCGAACCTCTCTTGATGAGCCTTCCCTTGAAACATTTTCTTGAGATGCTCGTCAATCTCCTTGCACCCCATGTTCTCATGTTGCTTCTGAAGCTCAGAGTTCATGGTGGCAAGCATAAGGCATTCGACGTCTAAGGCGTCATAAGTATACTTCTTATAAGAATCCTTATCAGCACGGGAAGAATTCCCGGTCGGCACCTCGGGGGCTTCTTCTTCCAAGACATAAAGCTTTCGCTCTTGCCTGAAAACAATTCTCAGGTTCCTGTACCAGTCCATGTAGTTGGTCTCACTGAGCTTATCCTTCTCAAGGATGGATCTCAGAGACAAAGTGGAGTGTGAACCACTTGCCATGGAATTCTACAAGAATTCATGCAGAATAATATCAGTACAAAAATTTCAAAATACAATTTATTTTTAATTTGGACTTCAATTAAAACTCCCACTATTTTTATTTGAAATGATAGCCCTCACTATAAATTCGAAGAGTTCATGCGAGCTACTCTCTTAGTGGACAAGATTCGTATTTCACCAACACAATGAGTCAGCTTTGGCTTTTCTCTCACGATGTGGTTATTTAGGTAGGCAACGCTTGCCAATTGCATCCTCATGCAATTCTTTTATGGTTGGTGAATAAATCCTTATTCGCATCCATTATTTGGTGCATGCCAACCCTATGCCTCTAGGCACTCAACCTTTGAGGTCACCTAGTTAAGTTAGACCCGATGTCGAGAGTGGGATATCACAAATATCCGCTCGCACCCTTACCAAGATAGATTAATGCACCTTGCTTTGGCAAGCCCACACTTCATCTATCGAGGCAGGAAGAGTGTCATCCATCGGAAGGCATCCAAACACTTAATATTTAATTAAGGGAATTTTGATAATAGGTTAACTATTAACCATGATCAACATTTGATCAATATGCACATCCATAAACATTTTTCTAAAATCCACATGCATCCCTTATGTGCACAACATGGTACTATCAACATTTGATGAATGAAATGGCTAAATTTGAACATCCGGACTCTTCTGAATCTTAAGATTTACATGCATTGGACAAAGGCAAATGCAACTCGACTTAAAGTAGTAGACAAGCTCATCTCTCCTTGTTGGATTCAAAATCCAAAACAATACACGAGTTCATTAACCACTCGAGGGATGGTTACTGCTAAGGAGACAACAATTTCTAACAATTAGAAATTACCACGAAATCCCAGACGTTCCTGGCGGGGTTCTAAGGGGCCACGCCCCTGGCGTTGGTCCAGGATTAAACCTAGACATTTAGAACACTTCTAAATCCCTAGGTTTACACGTACTAGAATAACCAAACTTCCAATACAACAATCATGGCCGGAACCTCCCTCTGATACCACTATTGGGTATTCTTCAGGGTGGCACAACAGTTGTACACGCAGCGGAAACAATAAAACCAAGAACAACCCAAAAGAGATTTTGGATCGGGCCATGAAAATTGAATCAAGAAGTTAAGAAATAACTAGGTAAAATTACCTTGGCGGTGTTGAGTCACAAGTCAACAAAGATTCTCCAATGTATGAGTTCTTGTCGGCGGCGAGTCCCACTTAGAATAGCGTCTACGCCTCTATAGGAATCCACACGAGCGGGAGATCGCCGATCTTCGTCGCACGAAGAACGGGGAGGGAGATCGACTACATCTTGCACTTCTATAGACTGCTAGGTCCGCTCTAGGAAGACAAGCACCGGCGACTATCGTCGGAGAGGAGGTCAACGGAGCGAGCGAATCGGCAGAACGAGCGAATCGGCGAAACACTTCCGTCGGGTCGGGGTGGATCTTCCTTCCTTGACTCTCAAACCAAAGTCCTAATTTATACCCGAAGCATAAACAGACCTAGAAAAATCTCTATCCACAGAACACAGAGAATTAGGGTTTCTGGAATAATTCGACGGGAATCAGCATTCGTCTATTATCGAACAGTTCGATTCTCGACGATTCTCGACAATTCTCGACGAACCATAGTCGACGATTCTCGACGAACCATAGCCGACGATTCTCGACGAACCATAGCGATGATTCTCGACGAACCATAGTCGATGATTCTCGACGATTCTCGACGTACCATAGTCGACGATTCTCGACGATTCTCGACGAACCTCCTTGGCAACATTTGCCGGACCCCATTCTGTATGGTGATTGGTAACCTTTATTAACATAGTCAATCTTCCAACTTCTCCACATGCTCTTATGCGCGACCCTGCAGGCTCATATCACGTTGGCAGTGAGATTACATGTTTGACCACTTCTAGATCACCATGGTAACTTCAACACTTTATTCGACAATGTTACTCATAATTCAGTTAAGTTTTTTTTTATCTTTTTCAGATGACCTATCATGTTAATTTTTCATTTCAAGTTATAAGAACATTGTTTTTTTCTTATTCATGCCTTGAATATTTTACTATCCAATGAAATTCGAGTAACAAATATTTCTGATTATTTTTTCATGCCTCTTACTATGAGTAATGTGTTACATTAGATAATGACATTCATGGACATGTTTTTTGGTTCCATGATATATGTTAGTTAAAATTTTCTCTCCCAAGATTATGCCTTATAAATTCTTAACCTCTTGAATTATACATGTTTCGTGCTTCATATGTTATTCAAGCACACTAGTTCAATTGAAAACATTGGTTATTTTACAAAAATACTATGTTTGCAAAACAAGTGGATTCGGAGTCCTTGATCATTATAAAAAAATATGTTGAATGCAATATAAAAATTGCTATAAAAATTAATTCTCAAGGCAACTCCACCAAGCACTACTCAACCTCCTAGTAAGTTTTAATGAGCATTATGAGTTTGAGCACCTTGGAAAGAATTGTTAAGTACCTTGTGCAAACATGAAAGTCATTACACTTCAACATTATGTGGCATGAATCTCTTTATGAGCATCATGAACATTATATACATTCTACGTTATGTTTTATAATTCATTTGGTTCATGCGGAATAATTTAACCACCTATATCATCCAAAATAGCTCACATTGTACACTTCATTATCTTTTCTAACATTTCTTATCATGAGAATTGGACATAATATGATTAGAACAGTTCTCTTTAAAATTGTTGGATAACATGTATTAGCATGAGTTCTACAATGTTTCTATTAACCTTTATGAAAAAATTTCCATTGATAGGCTATCTTTTTTTGATGTATCACTAACTTACTTATATTTGATTTATATGTGTAACACCCCTATCCGTCACATGACATATAGCAGTAGGTCCGGCCGGGGCCCGACGCCATATACCACCGACAGACCGAAGGGTTACAAAATGAAACCATCCTTACAATAACACGCATCCTACACAGAGCACATTCTAGCGGATGCATTTTAAATGTTGCAAAGAAAAGAACCCAAGCCACATCATAAATGTCCACTAAAAACCCAAAGTAGGAATGAGCGTACAAATACACAAAGTACTTGGCCTTATGGTCTTACAAGAGATTACTTTAACAATAAGTGTCTTCCAAACATCGGCACGCAGGCCGGTCACACATGATTATAAAAGTAAACGTTTGCATTGGCCTTCAAGGGATGACTCAACAACAAGGCTTCATCTCGCTACTTACCACTAGGCTCCGTAGCACCTGCCATCAACATTCCACCGTAACGGTGGAAGACAAAAGCAGCGGTCAGCTAAATCCGACCAAATTATAACGACCCCACACCGGATTTGGGGTGGCGGTACTACTTCCCTGCATTTTAGTAGCATAGCCAAACAATATAGTGAAAGTACAATAATAGCACACTTCACCGCAGGTGTAGGCATGGACGGCCACACACCCCGTGCTCTAAGGGCACTTACTCGGTGAACTCGGTCCGAGCCTAGCTTGTTCCACAGTCCCCCACCGCCCCCAGGACGGCAACATCGTGAGCATGAAAGTCCTTTCCGCCGAAGCCTAGACTCGCTCTCCAAGCCAACGGTGAGTCCCATGTACCTTAGGTCGCTTTAACCGAACCACTTGGAGTGGGTAAGGTTCCACCAGCCCGTTGCTCACCTCGCCACGGCCATTTAGCCATCGGCGCGGGACAAGTTTCACCAGATCCCAATGTATCGATCATACAACAGTACATAGCTTGTCTATATGCATAGCTGGCTCCCATCCCACCAAAACGGCAGAACTTCGCTTCTGTCCAGATTTCTGGGTGCACCTTGGAGTTAACCTCCAAGACTCCATGTTGCAATCTATCACGTAGAAAAACCGAAAAGCAAACGGCGCAGAGTCTTCTCCAGCACTACAAGCATAATGAAAACATCACCGATCAAGACCAACTTGTCCGGGTAGGCTTCACACACCATGCCTATGTACGTACTTCGATTCCAGACTCTATATGTAAAACAATGGGGACTATTCATGTCCACCCAAAGGAAAACCACAAACTCACCGCACACTCACGAGAGCGGGTTTCCTATGCAAAAAGGAAGAGGACTTCACATGTCCAAGAAGAGAATCGTTACCCTAGAGGTTCGCTTTGGCGTCATGGAGATCTAGACGGATGAAAAGAACCGCAACAGCCTCGCCTCAACAGATCTGGACTCGGCTCGAGAATCGGGGCTCTGAAGCTCCACCGACGGCAAGATTCCTCCATTACCTTCTTACTTTCTCTCCCCTCTCTCTATCACTTTAGAAAGAGAAAGCCTTATGAGAAATGAGAGTTTCATCCCCTATTCCCGGCCTTATAACAGCAAGGACCAATTTGGACCCTTGCATCCCATTTGAAGGAAACGAAGGGCAACAATTCGCACCTAAAAACATTTTCCTGGGCCGAACATAGCTTGTGACACGCTCGTGTCACAGGCCGTGTCTCACACTCGCCGTAAACCAATAAACACAGAATAGGACACGGCCTCTGACACGACTTGGGACACGCCCGTGTCAAACTTGGACACGCCCGTGTCATAGGCCGTGTGCCCCAATCGACGTTGAAACCATCGCATCCCGAACATGACTCGTTCATGTGACACCCCCGTGTCAAAGGCCGTGTTCCAGACACGACTTTGGACGCGCCCATGTCCCTGACTGTGTAACTCACTCGACACAGCCCGTCATAATATAGAGCAGGACACGACCCTTGACACACCCATGTCACAGGTCGTGTACCCGACCTGGCTTGACTCCGAGGATCATCGACTGCATTTCGTCAACCTCAGGCACGACACGGCCCTGGACATGCCCTTATCACAGGCCGTGTGAACATAATCAGGCACCAAATTGGCCTTAAAACGCTATCCGTTCCTTAATGTGTTTTGGGGCATTACAATACTCTCCCTCTTAAAAGAATTTCATCCCAAAATTACAGAATAGAAGAGATACACAAAATTAAACGGTACCTGAGTGAAATAACTCCGGATACTCCTAAAGCATGGTCTGCTCTCACTCCGACAAAAGCTCCTCACGACCGCAGTTGTCCCAACGGACTTTGACCATCCTGATGTCCTTGTTACGAAGTCGCTTGACTTCAAAGTCCTAAATTCGAATGGGCTTGACCTTCATCGTCAACCCATTATCAACAGGTACTTGATCGACCGCAACAACTTGCGAAGGCTCTTGCACCGCCTTCCACAACACTGATAAATGGAATACGTTGCGTAGACCACTCAGTTCCACTGATAACTTTAGTCGATAAGACGCTTCACCAATTCGCTCAAGAATATCAAATGGTCCAAGGTATCTCTTGCTCAGCTTCTTCAAGCGTCGTACCCGTGAAACAACCTTTAATGGCTTAATCTTCAAATATACCCAGTCGCCAACAATAAACTCAACATTCATATGCTTGGCATTATAATATTTATCCTGCATGTCTTGAGCGATCAGCAATTGTTCTCTTATAGCTCGTACCAACGAGGTGGCGTCTTCCACTTCTTGTCATTTGTACAACTTCAACTCACCCGTTTCAAACCATGACAACGGCGTGCGACATTTTCTACCTTATAGGGCCTCGAAGGGCGCTATTTGAATACTCACTTTGTAGATGTTGTTTGTTGGGTATTGTATCAACAATGTACCTGATTTGAAGAAGCCCCTAAACAAGCTAAGTTAAATTGACATTGTATTTGATGATCTTCTATCAAGTTGTGCTTGCAACTATTTCATGCTAAGTACACACCAATATCACGGTGCAGTGGGTCAATATACATGGGTTTGCGCAACGTAATCCCTCGTTGAGTAGATCAGTGTGTTGACTCACGTGTGCTCTCTCTATTGGAGTGTACTTATTTTCAAGTACAGGGTCGAGGTAGATCAAGAGAAGAAGAGGTGCAAAGATGGGTCAAAGACTAAGTCTTCAAAGGAAGGAAGAGAAATTCTTCTAAGTCAAAATCGACAGGAATAACGAAGTGATTCTCGCCGACTTTGACGGGAATCGTAAGTGATTCCCTCTGATTCGATGAGAATCAGTCTGCATTCCCGCCGACTTCCTTCCGGCTGATAGTTATCCAACAGGAATTCTGCCAAGGCAGAATCGACGGGAATCGCAAGTGATTCCCGCCGACTTTGACGAGAATCTGTCTGCATTCCCGCCGATTCGTCGTGCATCAGCTAGCCTCTCCCTCCGATTTCTTTCGGCTGACTGTTTTCAAGACAGGGATTCTGCTAAGGCAGAATCGACGGGAATCGTGAATGATTCTCGCCGACTTTGACGGGAATCACCAACAATTCCCGCCGATTTTGCCTTAGGCATTTTTCCTCCGTTCGCTGGACCGAACCAAGAGGTCGTGTGCTGTTTCGGTCGGGGCTAGGGTTTCTCCTTGTGGGTCCCACAAAGGACTTTAGGGTTAGCCTCAGGTATAAATACTCGTGTATTTTGAACTTCTACAGTAACTATTCACGAGAAATCAAAAGCAGCCGACGCCGTGCCCTAGCCGATCGCGAAAACCGCCGATCGCTTGTCGCCGCTCGCAGTTCGTTGTTGCCGATAATCTCCGGTCATCTTTGATCTTCCGGCGACAGCACCGAGGCTAGCAGTGCATCTCACGCATCTCTCTTGAGATCTCTTGTCTCTCGATTCATTGAACGAGACTAGTTCTCCATTCTGAATCGGTGAAGACGACTGATCCAACTAAGATCGTTCGTAGACCTTGCTTGCTTCATCAAGAAGTTTGGATCTACAAAGTATCGCCGCCGCATTCACTTGCTGCTGCCGATCTTGTCAATATCCTCTCCAAGAGAGAAATCCGGTTGTGGACTCTTCGTTACTTTCAAGAAAGCCTCAACGAACGAAGAAGGACATCGGATTCTCCATAAGCGTTGTTTGTATTTTATTATACATTCTATTTTGGTTTTGTTGTAAAGGATTATTTATTCCTAGTTGTAAGGGTTGGGTGCAACCCATGGTGGTGGAGTGGTGACTCCTTTGTTGGAAGGGTTCGTTCCGTAGTGTGAGGATTGGATTTCAATCCATTTGGAGAAGTGACCGAGTCGTCCCATGGTGGGAGATAGGTCGAAGGGGGAAAGTGGACGTACCTAAATCGGGGAACCACTATAGCTTTTTTTGTGTTTTCTGTGTTGTGTTTGTTAATTTGTGCAGGTTAATTTAATTCCGCAAAAGACCGCACGACACCTATTCCCCCCCCCCCCCCATAGGTGGATTTAGTCGACACTAGATACTTTCAAGTTGTATCAGAGGGAGGTTACTCGTCAATAAGGTTAACACCGTGAGTAAGATCCTGTGTCTAGTGTCAAGAGGAAAGAAGATCTCGGGAATGGACGGACTCAAGTATTCAGGAAAGATCCCAGTGTGCACCAAGCTTAACTTTCCCATCTAGAAGGAAAGGATTAGGTTCTACATGGAAGCAGTCGACCCTCGACTCTTCATGGTTGTGGAGGAGGGCCCTTATATACCCACTAAGGCCTCTACCATTGATCCTACCAAGATGGTGCCCAAGAAGCTCTCTGAAATGGATAAGGATGAGATGGTGCTTGTCGGACAAGACAAGAAAGCTCAGAACATTCTTGTAAGCGCCATCGATGATTCCATGATGTAGAATTTCAGCAACTGCAGGACTGCCAAGGACATCTGGCACTGCCTGATCATCTTGATGGAAGGCACAGATGATGTAAGGGATGATCGAAGATCCCTTCTGAACCAAAAGTATGAGGCCTTCAGGCAAGGTCCCAAGGAAGAAATCGGAGTGACATTCGAGAACTTCCTGAAGATCGTCAATTCCCTGAAGGGTTATGGCAGAGTGTTCACCGATGGGGAACTAAATGATAAATTACTTAGATCCCTTACTAAGGAATGGGACACCAAGATCTGCGCCATCAGAGAGTTTGGCAAACTGGAAAAAACTTATCCCCAGATTATGTTTGGAAAGCTTATGTCCTATGAGCTTCAGTTGAACACCAGAAAAGCTGAAGAAGAAGTCGATAAAGCCACTGCCAAAGAAAAGACTATAGCCCTGAAATCCAATCACTCAAGGAAAGGCAAGGGTGCAGTCTCATCCCTCTCTTGGAAAAAGGATGAGGAAGAAGACTTTGAGCCATGCTCTTTCGGCTCAGAGCTATCTGAAGAAGAATTCTCCTTCATCACTCGAGAGTTCAAGAAGTTCCTCATGTTGAGGAATCAAAGAAAAAGAGACGGCTCCTCCTCCAGACATCAGAAGAAGAACTACTCTTCTGACAGGTATGAATCCAAATAGAACGAACATCGCTCTGCTGACATCATTTTCTTTGGATACAATAAGTCAGGCCATGTCGTTGCTGACTGCCACCAAAGCAAGAGAGACAAGGGGAAGGGAGAGGAGCACAGGTCCTCTAGAGATAAGAAGAAGGAGAGGAGCTACATTGCTAAAAAGCCAAAGACAGTAAGTGAATCTGATTCTTCAAACTCCAGTGATGATGAGGAAGCCTACTTCAAGCTAATGGGTCGCTCCGACTTAGAAGGAACTACCCCCCATTTACTGGGAAGGTAAAAGATCGTACCCCACTTTCTGACTCTGACTCTGAATCTCCTGTTGATGATCTCGAGGACAGCCCATCTGCTCGTGAAGCTGAGCTCCTCGAAAAGTATGAGCTTCTGCTTAATACCTTTGAGGAATGTCGCAATAGGTTGAGGGCTCAGAAAAAGGAAGTCAAATTCCTTAAGGGTGAGGGTGAGTCCCTAAGAGAAGAGATAACTAGCTTGATTTCTCTCCGACAAGAACACCTAGACCTGACTTCTGAGCACTTCGAGTCTCTAAGGCTCCTTGACCAAAAAACAGGAAGAAATCAACAAGTTGGAAGAACAGCTTGCGGTAGAAAGGAAGATTGTCAAAAGCTTCTCTATGCCCAAGACCGTTCTTCCTCTGGTTGATGAATTCTCTGCTCAGGCTAAGGGGGTTGGCTTAGGGCATGTGGGTGTGCCTGGTAAATCATCTAGGAGAAACAGAAAATGGAGGAAAAATAAGGCTGCTAAGAAGGTCTCTGCTGCAGAAAAGGGAAAGGCCCCACTCGATCCTGTTTCATTCAGAAAGCCTGTCTTTCCTTGCAATGAGCAGGACTTTGAGTCAACCTATGACCACTTCTTCCAGCCATCAGTTGAAAAGCCCAAGAGCTGGTATGATGGTTGGACCTTCGCCCGAAACTACGGTGAGAGTGTCTTCAAGGCACCTTATGAGGAAATCCAAGTGGAGAATTATGACCACTTCTCTAGCAGCCATAATAGGAAGCATGCACAAAAGGCCAAGCCTGTTATACTGAAGGAACATGAAGTGAAGAAATCGTGTGACTACTGTCATCATGATGCCTCCACCTCCAGATCCAAGGCCCCGGCTGGACCCACCGTTCCAAGGGTGAAGCAGGAGACTAGGAAACGGTATAACAGGTTTGACTGTTGGTGCTGTAGCAAAGTTGGTCACTTTGCCGTGGATTGCTGGTTTAATCCAAGATTCAACGAGACTCCTCCTGTTAGAAATGCGAGGCCGACCACTCGTAGGGTTAACCACCCGAGGGGGAGTGTGCTAACAAGGAATCTAGGACCCAAGTTCGATTGGGTTCCTAAGGGAAACAAATTCTGTTTTGCAGGTATGTCCAAAGGCCACCAAAACACCTATTTGGTACTTGGACAGTGGATGTTCCCGGCATATGACCGGGACAAGAAGCCTGTTGCGTGACTACTTCCCAGTCGAAAATGGACTCAAAGTCATCTTTGGAGGATCTGATCGAGGAGTCACCAGAGTTTATGGTATGATTTCCAACGGTGTATTCTCTATCACTGTCGTGGCCAATGTTGAAGGGTTAAACCATAACCTGATCAGTGTAAGCCAGTTGTGTGATAAAGGATATGACGTTAAGTTCTGCAAGGTTAAGTGCTTGATAATATCGTGTGCCTCTTCAGAGACGGTATTAACTGGCATTAGGAGCAGAAATATCTTTTTCTTTGATTTTCTTAGCTTAGACTCTTCTACCCCCGTGTGCCTAGTAGCAAAAGGCAGTGCATCTCTTAGTGAACAATGGCACAAGAGATTAGCACATATTAATTTCAAGACATTTAATATGTTGTTTTCCAAGAATTTAGTAAGGGATTCCCCTACAATTAAGTGCATCAAAGATAGCCCTTATCCTGCATGCTAGAAGGGCAAACAGGCTCGAGCTACCTTTAAGGGCATTGCAGACAAAGACTCCTCCAGATGTCTTTATCTTCTGCATATGGACTTGTTCGGTCCAGTGCAAGTTCATAGCTTAGGAGGCAAATCATATACGCTAGTGATTGTTGATGATCACTCTCGGTTTACGTGGGTGTTCTTCTTGAAATGAAAGTCAGATACGTTTGACATCTTCACTAATTTTATCAAGCAGATTCAGAATGAACTTAACTACTCCGTGGTCAAAATAAGAAGTGACCATGGAACAGAATTCGAGTCTGGTGCTATGACAGAATTCTTTGAAGAACATGGTATATTTCATGAGTTTTCCTCCCCACGTACTCCTCAGCAAAACGGAGTTGTGTAAAGGAGAAATAGAACGCTCATTGAAGCATGTACGACAATGTTGAATGATGCTTCTCTTCCAGAGTACTTCTGGGCAGAGGCTGCCAATACGGCTTGTCATGTGCAGAACCGAGCATTGATCAACAAGATTTATCGTAAGACGCCTTATGAGCTATTGAAAGATAGGAAACCGACCATGTCCTATTTAAGGATTTTTCGCTGCAGATGCTATGTACTCAATAATGGGAAGTACCCACGTACTAAATTCGGATAAAAATGCTTCGAAGGCATCTTCATGAGCTAAAGTAGCCATAGTCGGGCATATAGGGTCTTCAATAAGAAAACCCTAGTGGTAGAGGAGTCCATTAATGTTGTTTTTGATGAAGGAAGCTTGCTTCATAGAATTCTTCCAATGGCATTCTTGAAGATGTAGGTGCAAGGCTTGAACAGCTAAGTCTCGATGAGACTGCTAAAGGTGCAACTCCCAAGTACGTCAAGGTTTCCACCTCAATGCCAACTAGAGAAGATGACGATCAGGATGGATAAAATCTCCCAGAAGAGGGAGGAGCCCGAGAAGCTGTTAGAGCTCCAGATGCCAGACTCTTAGAGCTCTGACACATGAGGGATCATCCTAGAGATCAGATCATAAGAGATCCTCGTGACGGTGTCAGAACTCACAGAGGTACAATTAACGAGATTCTGTACCTTAGTTTTCTGTCGCAGGTTGAGCCAAAGAAGTTCGACGAAGCGAAAAAAGATGCATCATGGATATTGGCAATGCAAGATGAACTACATCAATTCGAACGATGCAACGTCTGGACGCTTGTTACCAGACCAAAGAAACAGAATGTGATCAACACCAAGTGGATCTTCAGAAACAAACTGGATGAACACGGTGTCATCATCAAGAATAAGGCCAGACTGGTTGCATAAGGTTACAGACAAGAGGAGGGGATTGACTTCGTCCAAACCTTTGCACCAGTTGCAAGGCTGGAGGCGATAAGATTGTTCCTTGCATATGCCTCTCACAAAGGATTCACTGTCTATCAGATGGACGTGAAATCTGAGTTTCTAAATGGAAATTTGAAAGAGGAAGTATATGTCGCGCAAACCCCAGGTTTTGTTTATCCATCACTCCCTAATCATGTTTATTTTCTTAATAGAGAATTATATGACTTAAAACAAGATCCTCGAGTTTGTATGAGACTCTGTCTAGTTTTCTTCTTGAGAACAAGTTCTCGAGAGGAAAAATAGATAAGACATTGTTTCTTAGGGAAGTCAAAGGTAAGATTCTGCTGGTGCAAATCTATGTCGATGACATAATATTCGGCTCAACGGAGAACAATCTTTGCAAGAAGTTTTCTAAACTTATGCAAAGAAAGTTTGAAATGAGCAGCGTGGGAGAGCTAAAGTATTTCTTGGGACTTCAAGTGAAACAGTCTGAGGATGGAATTTTCATTTCTCAGACAAAGTTCACAAATGAACTCCTCAAGAAATTCGGATTGGAGAATGCAACCTCTATGAGGACTCCAATGGGATCCACTATGTCTCTGGACAAGGATGAGAAAGGGAAACCTTTTGATGAAACCAAATACAGAAGCATAATTGGATCCCTGCTTTACCTTTTGCGAGTAGACCGGATATTATGTTTTCCACATGCGTTTGTGCCAGATATCAGGTGAAAACTAAGGAATCTCATTATGTCGCTGCCAAGCGAATTCTTAGATACCTCAAAGGTACACCAAATCTTGGCTTGTGGTACCCAAGAAACAATGATGTCGAGCTGATAGGTTTTTCAGATGCGGACTTTGCAGGAAGCAGGGATGATAGGAAAAGCACTTATGGGACGTGCCAATTCCTCGGAAGAAGGCTTATATCGTGGAACAGTAAAAAGTAGAACTGTGTCGCAACCTCTACGGCTGAATCTGAGAACATCTCAGCAGGCAGCTGTTGCGCACAACTTCTATGAATCAGAAATCAACTCGAAGATTATGACTTACAGTTCAGAGAAGTTCCTTTGTATTGTGACTCCTCGAGCGCAATAGCAAATGCGAACAATCTAGTGTCACACAGCAGAACAAAGCATATTGAAGTGCGCTACCACTTAATTCAGAAGCATATGGAAAACAAAGATATATATCTCTGCTATGTCCCCACGGATAAGCAGGTTGCAGATATCTTCACAAAGCCCGTAGACGAGGCCAAGTTCTGTCTCTTCAAAACTGAACACGACATGCTGAACTATGAAGATTGAAGACTGAAGGGCTCAAGGCTCTTGGTTCAAGGGGGAGCATCTACTATGAATTCAAGATTGAGCACGGTTGCAAGAACCGAGGGGGAGCTTTGTGCTCCAAGTGAAGTCCCAGATTTGCAGAAGTGGAAAAGGGAAAGATTACCCTCTCGGCTAAGGCTAAGGTGGCTGCCAATGTTTAGTATGCTCTCAGGAAAATGGTAATGAATTTCACTCTCAGCTGAATTTTCATTTTATGATTTTCATTCCCATCTGTTCTATTCATCTTAGCTTGTAGGGTTTAGGCTTCTTCAAATAGGGGGAGATTGTTGGTATTGTATCCACAATATATCTGATTTGAAGAACCCCCTGAACAAGCTAAGTTCAATTGACAATGTATTTTATGATCTTCTATCAAGTTGTGCTTGCAGCTATTCCATGCTAAGTACACACCAATGTCAGGGTGTAGTGGGTCAATATACATGGGTCTGCGCAACGTAATCCCAAGTTGAGTAGATCAGTGTGTTGACTCACGTGTGCTCTCTCTATTGGAGTGTACTTATTTTCAAGTACAGGGTCGAGGTAGATTAAGAGCAGAAGAGGAGAAAAGATGGGTCAAAGACTAAGTCTTCAAAGGAAGGAAGAGAAATTCTTCTAAGTCAAAATCGACGAGAATCACTAAGTGATTCTCGCCGACTTCGACGGGAATCGTTAGTGATTCCCGCCGATTCGACGAGAATCAGTCTGCATTCCCTCTGACTTCCTTTCGGCTAACAGTTATCCAACAGGAATTCTGCCAAGGCAGAATCGATTGGGAATCGCATGTGATTCTCGCCGACTTCGACGAGAATCTGTCTGTATTCCCGTCGATTCGTCGAGTATCAGCTAGCCTCTCCCGCCGATTTCTTTCGGCTGACTGTTTTCCAGACAGGGAATTTGCTAAGGCAGAATCGACGGGAATCGTGAATGATTACCGCCGACTTTGACGGGAATCACCAACGATTCCTACTGATTTTGCCTTAGGCATTTTTCCTCAGTTCGCTGGACCAAACCAAGAGGTCGTGCTCTGTTTCGGTCGGGGCTAGGGTTTCTCCTTGTGGGTCCCACAATGAACTTTATGGTTGGACTCAGGTATAAATACTCGCGTATTTTGAACTTCTACAGTAACTATTCATGAGAAATCAAAAGCAGCCGACGTCGTGCCCTAGCCAATCGCGGAAACCGCCGATCGCTTGTCGCCGCTCGCAGTTCATCGTCGCCGATAATCTCCGGTCATCTTTGATCTTCCTGCGACAGCACCGAGGCTAGCAGTGCATCTCACGCATCTCTCTTGAGATCTCTTGTCTCTCGATTCGTTGAACGAGACTAGTTCTCCATTCCGAATTGGTGAAGACGACTGATCCGACTGAGATCGTTCGTAGACCTTGCTTGCTTCGTCAAGAAGTTTGGATCTACAAAGTATCGCCGCCGCATTCACTTGTCGCCGCCGATCTTGTCAAGATCCTCTCCAAGAGAGAAATCTGGTTGTTGACTCTTCGTTACTTTCAAGAAAGCCTCAACGAACGAAGAAGGACATCAGATTCTCCATAAGCGTTGTTTGTATTTTCTTATACATTCTATTTTGGTTTTGTTGTAAAGGAATTTTTATTCCTAGTTGTAAGGATTGGGTGCAACCCGTGGTGGTGGAGTGGTGACTCCTTTGTTGGAAGGGTTCCTTCCGTAGTGTGAGGATTGGATTTCAATCCGTTTGGAGAAGTGACCGAGTCGTCCCTTTGTGGGAGATAGGTCGAAGGGAGAAAGTGGACGTGCCCAAATGGGGGAACTACTATAAATTTTTGTGTGTTTTCTGTGCTGTGTTTGTTAATTTGTGTAGGTTAATTTAATTCCGCAAAATACCGCACGACTCCTATTCCCCCCCCCCCATAGGTGGATTTAGTCGACACTAAATACTTTCATTGTTATAAGCAAACTCCACCAAGTACAGGTGATCTTCCCACCGCTTTCTGAAATCCAAGACGCACATGCGAAGCATTTCCTCCATCGTCCAGTTGACCCTCTCGGTCTGACCATCCGTCTGCGGATGAAAGGCCATGCTGAAACTCAGCTTGGTTCCCAATAATTGATGCACTGACCTTCAGTCATTGGACGTGAAATGCCCATATCGGTCACTCACGATGCTGCGGGGCACACCGTGCAGTCGAACAATGTTATCCACGTAAAGTTTTGTCAGTTTATCCACCGAATCATCCTTCCTATTCGGAATGAAGTGCGACACTTTCGTCAATCGATCTACGATCACCCAGATGGCGTCATTTCGTTTTTGCGACCTTGGCAACCCATGCACAAAATCCATTGAAATATCATCAAACTTCCACTCCGGGATAGGTAAAGACTTCAAGAAACCTCCGGGCTTCTGGCACTCCACCTTCACCAAGGCGCATGTTTGACACTTCGCCACATAAAGTGCCACGTCCTTCTAAAGTCCTGGCCACCAGAACAACTTTTTCATATCACAATACATCTTCGTGTTCCCTGGGTGAATCGAATACTTGGTATGATGATCCTCGTACATCAATTCCTCCTGTAGTTTACCCACACTTGGGACGCACAGAAGACTGTCTCTCCATAGCAGTCCATCCTTAACATAAAATTGGGAATTTGACCCATCCAAAGCCTCATTCTTAAACTGCTTCATGCGGTTATCCCCATCTAGAGCTTGCTGAATCCTATCAGAAAGGTAATATTGTACCTCTGTCTAGTTCAGTTGTGCTTTGGCACTAGTCTTCTTGTCAAGACAAGAGATCTCCAATGCCTCCAAATCACGAATTAAACGCTCATCATGTATCAACAACCAGCTGGCCTGCGCGGGAGCCCTGCGACTCAACACTTCAGTAATCGCATTGCCTTTCCAAGGCACATAGTGTATTATGAAGGTGTAGTCACCCAGGAACTCCATCCACCTCCGCTGCCTCATGTTTAGGTCCTTTTGATCCAACAAGTATTTCAGGCTCTTGTGTTCGATATAGATATCGACCTACACACCATACAGGTAGTGCCTTGACAACTTCAGGGAAAATATCACGGCCGCTAACTCTAAGTCATGGACCGGATAATTCCTCTCATGTACCTTCAGCTGACATGAGCAATAAGATATTACACACCCATGCTGCAATCGAACACAACCCAAACCACTACCCGAAGAATCACTTTAAATCTAAAATCCTTCGGTCCCACTCGGCGAACATAGAATAGGCGTCATGGTCAACCGAATTTTTAGTTCTTTGAAAGCTTGTGCGCACTCAGGCGTCCAAACAAACTTATGATCTTTCCTTGTCAAAGTCATGAGAGATAAAACTATCCGCGATAAGTTCTATATGAAGCGCCTGTAACAGCCAGCAAGCCCCAGAAAACTCCAGACATCCTCTACCGAAGACAACACAGGATACTACCGTATAGTAACTATCTTAGCTGGATCAACTGCAATACCCTTTCCACTAACTATGTGACCAAGGAACGCTACCGAGGACAACCAAAACTCGCATTTGGAGAAGTTGACATACAGTTGGTTCCTCCCTAATGTCTCCAACACCAAATTCATATGCTTGAAATGATCCTCCTCGCACTGCGAGTACACCAATATATCATTGATAAAGACTATCATGAATTGGTTAAGGTACTCTCTGAACGTTCTGTTCATCAGATCCATAAACACGGATGGCGTATTAGTCAGCTCAAACAGCATGACAGTGAACTCATAATGCACATACCGCATACTTAAAGTTATCTTGGGGATATGTCGCTTTCTCTTATCCTCAACTGATAATATCCCGACTTAAGATCCAATTTCGAGTATACCGATGATCAAACTAACTGATCGAACAAATAATCAATCCTTGGGATCAGATACTTATTCTTCTCTGTTAACATCTTCAGCTCTCTGTAATCAATACAGAGTCACAAGCTTCTGTCCTTCTTCTTAACAAAGAGGATCGGCGTGCTCCAAGGCGACGAACTTGTACAGACATAACCCTATTCTAACAGCTCTTGAAGTTGCACTTTTAGTTCTGCCATCTACTTAGGCGCTAACCGATATGGAGAGTGTGACACAGGTTTGGCACCTGGCACTAGCTCAATGGTGAAGTCGATCTCTTGCTGAGGTGGGGCTCCAGGGAGATCGTCAGGTAATACGTTAGGATACTCGGACACAACTGGGATACTGTCCGAACTAGTCTTAGGCTTTGAAGCCTCCACTAGTGTGAAAAACAGCTCTGCACCAGCACGAACTATCTTAACCACCTAAAGAGCAGACATCAAAGTCTTGCTTTCCCCTTTCAAGCTCGCAAATGTCATCTTACAATCAGTTCAAAATTTGACCTCCTTGCGGTTGCAATCAATGTATGCCTGCTGCTCTGAGAGCCATTCCATACCAAATATCACGTCTAACTCCACTAACGGCAGTAGCGATGCTTGCAAGTTGAACTCTTGACTCCCAATCTGTATCTTTATGCAACAAACTCTATCCGCGCGCATTGAGCATCCATTAGGCAACAACACATCCAATTTATCCTTTGCCATCGAATTAGGTACTCTGATGTGCGATACAAATCTTTCAGACAAAAAGGAGTGTTAAGCTCCCGTATCGAACAGTACTCTCGCCGGATTATCGAAAATCAAAATAAAGCCTATCACAAGTAGTAATAAGCTAGCATGCGCAAGGTAACAAGTATTTAAAGCTAAATTGCTATAAATTTAAACAGTACCTATCACCATGTCAGCTTGCTTTATTGCCTCTTGCTGGCCAAAGTTATAAACTCTAGTTTGGGCTGAGCATAGTGTGATGCGGTTAACTCCACTACCTTGCCCTTCTCCTCATAGGTTGCTCCAGGTTTCTTCTCAGACTTTGGACGTCTGCTCCAGCAATCGCGGACAAAGTGTTCCGGTTTCCCACAATTATAACATGCGCCTGGGGTTCGGCCTGTAGTCACCCCAGATGCACCATAAGAAGGGACTGGACCCGAAGTCCTAGCCTTCTTATTAAACTTACGGAAACCAGGCTTTGAGGAGGTCGGCATCTTGAACTCTGTCCTAATTGCACTAGAGTCTTTCTTCGCTTGTACATTCTTCAGATCTTTTTCCAATGGCCAGGCCGTATTGACCAGGGTTAGGAAGCCCTGTGTCATAGGCCCCGAGAGTAGTAGCCTTAGGTCATCCCGCAGACCCTTATAGAACTAGTTTGTCTTAAGCTCCTCATCAGTGAACGTAAAGCTAGCATACCGACCCAACCGTGTAAAATCGTGGAGGTACTCTTCCACTCTACTGTCTCCTTGCGTCAACCTCTGGAAGTCATTCTCCATCGCGATCCTTTGAGCCGAGGGATGGTACCTTGCCAAGAATAATATCGAAAATTCCTCCATCGAGACGTCCATTAGTTGCCTTCTACCAAAGTGATGTAGCTCTAAACCTTCCCATCATAACATTGCCTCTCCATCCAACAGGAAAGTGGCTATGGTAATCTTCTGCTACTCCTCCGTTTCCATAGCTGTCAAGACTCTCTTTACTTGGGAGAGCCAATCCTCAACTTGGGATGGGGTTCCAGTCCCCGAGAACATCGAAGGATTAAAGCCCATAACATGTTTGAGCTGCTTTTCGGTCACTCTTCTAGGTATCAACGACTCTACCACCACTTGTTCAACCCTTCTAGGTTCTGAAGCGGTCCCTGCTCCCCTTTAGGGATAGGCTGCTGTATTTGCCTTCCTTGCTGGGCATTTCATTGTAAACACCGCTTCAGCCACCAGTCTTATAGTTCCTGCTGAAGGAGGGGTTGTAGGCACATCATTCAGTGCACTACTTGCCTCAGAATACGGGTGTTCTGAAGGCCCTACACCACTCCTGGTCACTTATAGACGTACAAAACACCATTAAGTGACTGAACCAAATTGCTTCAGCCCGCTACTTGCCACTAGGCTCTGCAGCACCTGCAATCAACATTCCACCGTAACGGTGGCAGACAAAAGCAACGGTCAGCTAAAGCCGACCAAATTATAACGACCCCACCCCGGATTTTGTGTGGTGGTGCTCCTTCCCTGCATTTTAGTAGCATAGCCAAACAATATATTGAAAGTACAATAATAGCACACTTCACCACATGTGTAGGCACGGACAGCCACACACCCCATGCTCTTAGGGCACTTACTCAGTTAACTCGGTCCGAGCCCAGCTCGTTCCACAGTCCCCCACCGCCCCTAGGACGGCAACATCGTGAGCATAAAATTCCTTTCAGCCGAAGCCTAAACTCACTCTCCAAGCCAACGGTAAGTTCCATGTACCTTAGGTTGCTTTGACCGAACCACTTAGAGTGGGTAAGTTTCCACCAGCCCATTGCTAACCTCGCCACGGCCATTTAGCCATCGGCGCAGGACAAGCTTCACCAGATCCCAATTAATCGATCATACAACATTACATAGCCTGGCTATGTACATACCTGGCTCCCAGGCCACCAAAATGGCAGAACTTCGCTTCTGCCCAGATTTCTGGGTGTACCTTGGAGTTAATCCACAAGACTCCCTGCTGCAATCTACCGAGTAGAAAACCCGAAAAGCAAACGGCACGGAGTCTTCTCCGGCACTACAAGCATAATGAAAACATATCCGATCCAGACCAACTTGTCATAGTAGGCTTCACACACCATGCCTATGTCCGTACTTGATGCAGGCCACTATCCGCCAACGTGAATACTTTAGCGTACTAACGCGCGAGACGTCTAACACCCACGAAGACAACCACACAAAACTCAAATGCAGCGCACTAATATGCAAACTAAACAAGTAAACCAACACGGTAGCCACACCATCGGAAAGATCGGACAAGCGGCTAAAGGCCGTTATCCTTTCTAGCAAAAGGGACCCACCCGGTTTGGACGAGCGATGTTTTACCAAAGAAGATCTACCCGAAAACACGATCAAGAAACGGTAGATCTCCCCCAACAAAAAGGTGCGGGGTTCGCCAAACCCTTTTCGGAAATAAAGCTTAGTGATGTTGCAACACTTAAAGCAAAACCCACGAAAAAATTCAATGATTTGCAAGCAACGCAAAAATTACTCCAGCCGCTAGAAAAATCAAGAGGGAAACACACGGAAGTGGAGAGATTCGTTACCCAAGTCGGAATGGATGATTCCGACTATTTTACCAAGGGATCACTCGCCCACGGCTCTGCCGGAGTTGTGCCGGATGGAGTAAGAGATTCCGCCGTCGCCGCGTGACACCGTCTCCAAGTTCCTCGGAGCATGAAACACTCCACCTCCACTCAAGGGGAGGTAGTCGGCCAAGAGGATGGGAGATTGTGGTCGGCCAAGGATGGTGGTGGCCGATCGGGTGGAAGGTGGGTAGTCGGGTAAGGGGTGGCTTGTGAGGAGGAGGTGGTGTTGAGGATGTAGATAGGGAGAGGGGAGAAAGGGAAGAGGGAGTGGGCGGCTTTTGGGTATGGGGAGAGGGGGCGGCCGAACTAGTGAGGAGGAAGAGAGAGAGTGTAGGGGGCGGCTAAGAAGAGGAGAAGTAGAGAGATAGGTTTAGGGTTTTCTTAATTCTTCTTCAATACTTCAAAAGGAAACATCCTATGCCTATTTATAGGCTTACAACCATCATCCAGCTATTAGCAGCCCAAAATGAAAATAAAGCTAATAATGTTTTTGAAACTTAAAGGAACTAATAAAATGCCTAAACAAGTGACACAACAAATACGATAAATAAAATGACATAAATAAAAGGATTAGATGGGCTTGAGCCGAGGGCGGAGATTATAACGTCGCCCCGAGTGGGCACCATGGCAACGCGAGTCCTTTGTTGGAGACGAGGGAGGGTCTTCAGCAAGCTGCGGTTCGTCGTCTCCACCAATCCTCCCCCTTAAAAGGACTCATCACCGATGAGTTGTCCTGCAGATATCGTCGTAGAAGAGCATCATCCAAGAGCGTGACCTCGGATTCCGGGAGCCAAGAGTCATCCGAGGCGGGGCGACCACGCCAACGAACCAAGAAACGTCGCACGTCGCCATCTGAAGTGGGAAGTACATCATCCTGTAGAATCCTGTCGGGCAAGAAAGCTGTCCTGGCAAACCTGGGAAAAGCATTAGGCAGTAACGGGGGAAAATCTAATTTATCAACATACGGCGTACCTCCATTGGAGACCGACGGAACGAGTGATCCCGTACCCCACTCAGTCTTACGCCCAAGAGAATCTGTAGTAGATGTAAACGGGGAGGAAGATAATTCTAGCGGCGGAGCAATATATGGCGTTAAGTCAGAAACATTAAAAATAGGGGAAATACCCCAATCAGTGGGTAATTCCAAAAGAAATGCATTTTCGCCTAACTGCTTTAAGATCCAAAAAGGACCCGCTCGCCGGTCCGCCAACTTTTTTAAGGTGCCCGTAGGCAACCGTTCAGGGATGAGACGGACCATGACTAAATCGCCGACTTTCAGGGAAGACGCTCGTTTATGTGTGTTGGCATGAACTTGATAGGACGCATATTGAGCGGTAAGCGTCTCATTAATGTGTTTATGCAGGTCATGGATGTGAGAGGCAAAATTTTGTGCGAATTGGCTTGATTTAAAAGATGGGGGTAACGGAATCAAGTCAAGTGGCACCGGGGCCTTATAGCCATGCACAATTTCATTCGGGGACAGACCCGTGGACCTATTCTTGGAATTATTATATGCCAATTGAGCATGCGGAAGGATAAGATCCCATGTACCCTTGTGGTCTCCCACAAGGCAGCGCAGCAGACTACCCAAACTTCTATTTACAACCTCTGTTTGCCCATCCGTCTGCGGATGGTAGGCCGAAGAAAATAGGAGCTTTGTGCCCATTATCCTCCACAAAGTTTTCCAAAAATAGCTCGTGAATTTTACGTCCCTATCAGTAACTATCGATTTTGGAACGCCGCGGTGATCCACTACCTCCTTAAAATAAAGTTGAGCGACATACGACGCGTCGTTAGTTTTATTGCAAGTGATAAAATAAACCATCTTGGAAAAACGGTCGACGACAACTAAGATCGAGTCATGACGCCTAAACGTGATCGGAAGGCCTAGAATGAAGTCCATGCTAACGTCTTCCCAAGGCGTCGAAGGGATCGGGAGAGGGGTGTAAATCCCCGCGTTCGTCTTGTTCCCTTTTGCCAACTGGCACGCCCGACAACTCCCCACGATTTTACTAACCATGGTCTTAAGACCGGGCCAATAAAATTTGTCCTCAACTAACGCGATAGACTTGTCACGGCCAAAATGGCCACCTAACCCGCCGCTATGCAGTTCCCACACAATGAAGTGTCGTAGGGATGAGCGGGGAATACATAGCTTCAAGCGGTTGAAAAGATACCCGTCACGAATGTAAAACGCGGAAATGGTTGTGGGCAGGTTATCCTGAGTGGTGAAATATATGTCCTTGAAATCTGGGCAGTGGACATATTCGTCCTTAATCCTTTCAAAGCCCACCACCTTAATTTCTAATGTGGATAGTAATAACGTGACACGACTAAGTGCCTCTGCTACGCGATTGAGGGTACCCTTCAGATGCTTGATGATGAATGTGTACTCCTGAAGGTAGGAGACCCATTTAGCATGTCGCGGGCTCACCTTTGACTGCGAATTGATAAATCGTAGCGCCTCGTGATCGGATAGGATGACGAACTCCTTAGGAAGCAAGTAGTGCCGCAAATGTTGGAGGCATCGGATGACTGCGTAGAATTCCCGATCATAGTTAGAATAGTTCAATTTCGGGCCGGCAAGCTTCTCACTGAAGTACCCCACCGGGTGACCTTCTTGGCTCAACATGCCCCCAATCCACACTCCCGAAGCGTCACAAGATAATTCAAAAACCTTGGAGAAATCTGGGAGACGCAAGAGGTGGGCTTCGGACAAGCGCGCCTTAATTAATTGAAAAGCCTTGGCGGCCGACTTCGTCCAAGAAAACTCACCCTTCTTCATGCACTCGGTTACGGGGGCCATTATGCTACTAAAATCCTTAATAAACCGCCGGTAGAAGGTGGCGAGTCCGTCGAGACTCCGCACATCCCGAATGTTGGCGGGCTCGGGCCAATCCTTTATGGCTTGCACCTTCTTAGGGTCTACATGGATTCCCTTTGAACTAACGATGTAACCGAGGAACTCGACGGATGTCACGTGGAAGGTACATTTTTTTATGTTCACGAATAATTTTTCTGATCTTAACGTGGTTAGGTTGATTCTTAAATGCGTCTCATGATCACTCGTGGAGGTACTAAAAATCAGGATGTCATCGAAGTACACCACAATGAATTTCCCCATGTAAGGTTGGAAAACATGGGTCATCATCCTAGAAAACGTGCTGGGCGCGTTGGAGAGCCCAAACAGCATCACTAACCACTCATAAAGGCCCTCCTTAGATTTAAAGGCGGTCTTCCACTCATCCCCTTCTCTAATTCGGATCTGGTGGTAACCACTCCTAAGATCCAACTTGGAGAAGATCGTGGCGCCGGCCAACATATCTAACAAATCATCTAGACGGGGGATGGGGAATCGGTACTTGATAGAGATTTTGTTTATGGCCCGGCTATCCACACACATCCTCCACGAGCCGTCCTTCTTGGGGGCAAGTAAGGCGGGCACGGCGCATGGACTCATGCTATGGCGGATAAATCCCTTTCGCAATAATTCCGAGATCTGGGTTTATAGTTCTAAATGCGCGGACGGATTGAGGCGATAATGGGGAAGGTTGGGTAGGGAGGAGCCGGGGATGAAGTCGATGGCGTGTTGGATGTCCCGCATGGGGGGTAACTCAGACGGTAGCTCGTTAGGATACACATCCACAAATTCTTCTAGGAGCGACTTCAATGCCGTGGGTAAGCTCTCATATATCGCTGCATCGTCCTTGACTTGGAGGCAAACTAAAGCATAAAGGACTCCGTCCATGAAGGTAGCCCGGGTAAGTTCCTTCCTACCAATAAGACCCAACGCTCTCTTCTCGACTGGGATGACGGTGTCCTTGGACGGGGTCGAAGGATCCTTCGGAGGAGAGGGCTTCAAGACGATGACTCGGCCATTAAACTTGAACTCATAGGTGTTAGCCCGACCATAGTGGGTGACGTCATGGTCAAACAACCAAGGGCGCCCAAGTAAGACGTGACACGCATCCATGGGGATGACATCACACCAAACCTGTTCGGTGTAGGCCTTGATGGTGAGGGGAACTAGAAAACACTTCGCCACGGGGAGGGTTGACTTGTTCACCCACGCCACCTTATACGGGTGAGGGTGTGGTTCAGCAACGAGGGACATGCGTTTCACGGCGGCTTCAAAAACGACATTCATGCAACTACCGCTATCTATGATCAGCCTACACCATTTTTCACCGCTCTTGAAATTTAACGTGAAGATATTTGTCCTATTCCACTCGTCTAACGGCCGCGGGGTGGCCAAAATACATCTCTTCACCATCATATGGGATTCTTCATCCATGTCACTCGGCACGCCGTCCGACTCACTAAAATCACCTGCTTCGTAAGTAAGGTCGTCAGACCCGCCCGCGGCATCTAACAGGGCTAGGGGCTTGGGTTTTGTAGGACAATCACTAGCATAGTGTCCTTGAACCCCGCAAGCAAAACAGGTGACGTTCGTCCTGCTGAATCTTCCTATCGGCACACTTTCCCCAGTTGGAATCCTATTGTTTTTAGCCGTCACCACAATGGAGGATGAATCGGAGGACTGATACTTTCCTTTATCCTTATAGCTGGGTGCAGGGGGTGGTCCTAAGATGGACTTGCCCTTCTGGAATGGACGTGACTTTCCCTTAAGCACATTGTGTTTTTCGATATCTAACGCAGCGTTGAATGTCACGTGTAAGTCTGTGTGGCCGTATCGCAATAGCTTCCCTTGGATATCGGGGTTGAGGCCCTTACGGAACCTGGATAGGGTGACCTCGGGCATCTCCTTCACATCACAACGGACCATCATATCCTTGAGCAAACTCAGGTACTCAGAAACCGACCTCGCCCCTTGCTTAAGGGTAGCCAAATCATCGAACATACGTGTTCGATGGTACGTGGGAATGTATTGCTCGGTCAACCAAGCCTTCATATCTTCCCAACCGATGGGCCTTGCACCATTCTCTACACGCAAGCGCCTCTCTTCATTCATCCAAAAGATCTTGGCTCGCCCTAATAATTTCATCCTCGCCACACGCACCTTGTCCGCGTCGTTGAGAGCGTACCATTCGAAGTAACACTCGATTTCCAAGACCCAATCTTGGAAGACTTAAGGATCTCCCAACCCATCATAGGAGGGTGGCTTGACTCGAACGGCCTGAGTAAGGTCAAACTCGAAGGGGCTCGAGGAGCGTGTTCCTGCGGGTGATTGGGGTTGGCTTGGTGATCTCCTTCCGCTCGTTGGTGAGCGGGGGGATGACGGGGTCCCCCTTGTTGGACACCTAGAAAATGAAGGGCCTCTCTAATGGCCGTCATTTGCTCCGTAAAGTCTTGCCGGAGCTCCTCAATCTCATTGAGGCCACGACCGTTACCCTGTTCGTCGTCCATGGTGGAAAACGATGGGAAATACTCTGTTCCTAGCCTTGTGCGCATGCAAATAGTTGACAGCTGATTTAGACAAACGAACTATGAATTAATCCCGATAGGTGACTTTAGAAGAAAAAAAATTTTTTGAGATTCCTACAGGGAAAAAATAGAGGTTTATTAAAAAAATTAAATTGATTTTTTTGCAGAAAATGAAGAAATCTAGGACGCTATTGGCAGACCAAGGAAATTTTTTTTTTGTCACAAAACGCACTTTAACGTGGGGGAAAAGTGAAAGGCAAGAAAGGGAGGGGGTCAATTAAGAAATTGACACGAACCTCCCTCTAATACCAAATTGATGCAGGCCACTATCCGCCAACGTGAATACTTTAGCGTACTAACGCGCGAGACGTCTAACACCCACGAAGATAACCACACAAAACTCAAACGCAGCGCACTAATATGCAAACTAAACAAGTAAACCAACACGGTAGCCACACCGTCAGAAAGATCGGACAAGCGGCTAAAGGCCGTTATCCTTTCTAGCAAAAGGGACCCACCCGGTCCGGACGAGCGATGTTATACCAAAGAAGATCTACCCGAAAACACGATCGAGAAACGGTAGATCTCCCCCAACAAAAAGGTGTGGGGTTCGCCAAACCCTTTTCGGAAATAAAGCGTAGTGATGTTGCAACACTTAAAGCAAAACCCACGAAAAAATTCAACGATTCGCAAGCAACGCAAAAATTACTCCAGCCGCTAGAAAAGTCAAGAGGGAAACACACGGAAGTGGAGAGATTCGTTACCCAAGTCAGAATGGATGATTTCGACTGTTTTACCAAGGGATCACTCGCCCACGGCTCCGCCGGAGTTGTGTCGGATGGAGTAAGAGATTCCGCCGTCGCAGCGTCATGTCGTCTCCAAGTTCCTCGGAGCAAGAAACACTCCACCTCCACTCAAGGGGAGGTAGTCGGCCAAGAGGATGGGAGATGGTGGTCGGCCAAGGATGGTGGTGGCCGATCGGGTTGAAGGTGGGTAGTCGGGTAAGGGGCGGCTTGTGAGGAGGAGGTGGTGTTGAGGATGTAGATAGGGAGAGGGGAGAAAGGGAAGAGGGAGTGGGCGGCTTTTGGGAATGGGGAGAGGGGGCGGCCGAACTTGTGAGGAGGAAGAGAGAGAGTGTAGGGGGCGGCTAAGAAGAGGAGAAGTAGAGAGATAGGTTTAGGTTTTTCTTAATTCTTCTTCAATACTTCAAAAGGAAGCATCCTATGCATATTTATAGGCTTACAACCATCATCCGGCTATTAGCAGCCCAAAATGAAAATAAAGCTAATAATGTTTTTGAAACTTAAAGGAACTAATAAAATGCCTAAACAAGTGGCACAACAAATACGATAAATAAAATGACATAAATAAAAGGATTAGACGGGCTTGAGCCGAGGGCGAAGATTATAACATCGCCCCGAGTGGGCACCATGGCGACGCGAGTCCTTGTTGGAGACGAGGGAGGGTCTTCAGCAAGCTGCGGTTCGTCGTCTCCACCAGTACTTCGATTCAGGACTCTATATGCAAAACAATGGGGATTATTCATGTCCACCAAAAGGAAAACCTCAAACTCACTGCACACTCACGAGAGCGGGTTTCCTATGCAAAAAGGAAGAGGACTTCACGTGTCCAAAAAGAGAATCGTTACCCTAGAGATTTTCTTTTTCGCCATTGAGATCTAGACGAATGAAAAGCACCGCAACGGCCTCGCCTCCACAGATCTGGACTCGGCTCGAGATTCCGGGCTCTGAAGATCCACCGGCGGTTGGATTCCTCCTTCACCCTCTTCCTTGCTCTCCCCTCTCTCTATCACTTTAGAAAGAGAAAGCCTTAAGATAAGTGAGGGTTTCACCCCTATTCCCGGCCTTACAACAGCAAGGACCAATCTGGTCCCTTGGATCCCATTTGAAAGAAACGAACAGCCACGATTTGCACCTAAAAAAAATTTCCTGGGCTAAACACGGCTTGTGACACGCCCGTGTCACAGGTTGTGTCTAACACTCACCGTAAACCAGTAAACACAGAACATGACATGGCTGTTGGGTACATTGGAAACTGTGTACCTGATTTAGAGAATCCTCACTTAACTCAATGATATACATCATTGTGTATTTGATGAGATGTTGAGTTTCAATGTGCAGGATAAAGAAATGCAGTAAAATATTCTAAGTACATGTATCGACATTTGTGAAGGAAATGTGTCGACACCAGGAGGAAAATTGTGTCGACACACAGGACTTGTGTCGACATATAGAAATTCAGTCTACAGTAATTGTGTCAACCCACATTACTTGTGTCGACACAAGAAATTCATTCTACAGCAATTGTGTCCAACACACAGGACTTGTGTCGACACATTCTTCAGAAGCTGTGTCGAGAAAATAAAGAAGAGCTCTGTCGACATTACTATGATCTATGTCAACATCATCAAGAATTGTGTCGACACATGTTCCATTTGTGTAGACACATGTGAAGTTTTGTCTCGCCACTTTCTGCTGAGGTAAAAGTGACAAAGTTTCAGATGTCAGGAGTGAAGACTTGACAGCTGTCGTAACTAATAAAACTGTCACATTTGTCAGAAGTAGTTATAAACCGGATCAGACGGTAACCTTTGATGGGATATATATAAAGACCTGTTCTATCAAAGGAATAAAAAAAGGGAAGAACTGAGTCGCTGTTTCATCCTGAAATCAACAAGTCTCTGTTAAAGAGAAGGCAGATCCTAAACAAGTCTGCAAGAAGAATTCAGAGTTACATCTGAAAGAAGAGGAGAGCCGGATTGTGGATTGACTCCAACTTTTCAAGAAAGATCAACCTTACTTTTTTCAGATTCAAGAAGCTTTGAAGAAGCTAAGATAGGTTGGATCCTAAAGAGTCAGTTCATTCCAGAACTGATCAAGAAGTATTCATCCATTCATCTTTCTCTTGGGTGAAGAAATAATCAGTCTCTCAATCAAATTTTGTAAGATCTTTTATTGATCTTAGGTAAGATTTTTGTAATCTGAGTTGTAGGCCTGGTTATAAGGGCTGAGGTAGGGCTTGCTAGCCTGAGTGTAGGAGTTTGGACTCACTCTGAGGAAGGATTCTCTGAAAGAATCTAAGTTATAGTACTTGCTGAAGTCTGAGCTGTAGGAACCATTTAGGGTTCTGAGTTGTAAGATCTGAAGATCTGAGAAGAAAGAAGGGAGTTAGGCCGAATCTAGTATACTGCTAGATAGGCGATGGGGGAAAGTTGATGTATCCATCTCTTGGGGAACCACTATAAATCTGTGTGTATGCTGTGTTGGTTGTGTTTGTTTTAATCTGTGATGTGATAGTTGTAGCATAGGTTGTCTAACTATGATATAATTTATCTGCCTAAATAAAATAAGAATTGAACCTATTCACCCCCCCCCCCTCTTGGTGTTTAGGGTATCTTGAAACCTTTTCTTTCAAGTGGTATTAGAGGGAGGTTGCTCAAGAATAGACTCAACAGTCTGAGTTTATCTCCAAGGCAGTTATCAGTTAGCCAAAATGAGTTCAGGTGAAAATCACAAGGAACTTGGATCCATGAAAATTCTCATATGTAGAAAGGAAATCTTTGGCATATGGAAAGAGAGAGTCAGATTATTCATGGAAGCTTCTGACCCAAGAATCTACATCACAGTTCAAGAAGGGTCATTCATTCCTATGAACATCTAAGTTCTTGATGCCAACCTCAAGACTCAAAAAAGTTACTCTGAAATGATAAAGGATGAGATCATCTTAACCACTATGGATAATAGAGCACATAATATAATAGTTAGTATTATAGATGACTCAACTTTCCAAAACTTGGTTCTTGCAAAACCTCCAAGGAGATGTGGGACACTTTGATTGTCTACATGGAGGGATCAGAAGAAGTAAGATAGGATAGAAAGTCCATGCTAAATCAAGAATATGAAACTTTTAGATAAACCAAAACAGATAGCATAACTGAGTGATATAAGAAGTTTTTCAGAATAGTTAATAAGCTAATGATCTATGGAAGAGTCTTCAGCACATATGAGATCAATGATAAGTTTCTCAGATCACTAACCAAGGACTGGGATACCAAGATATGTGCCATAAGGGAAGTCACAAAACTTACAGATACATCTCCTCCAACCCTATTTAGAAAATTGCTATCATAGGAGATGCAGCTTATGGCCAGAAAGGAGGAGAAAAGTAATAGGTCTGAGTATAAAGAGAAATCTGTGGCCTTCAAGGTTGAAGCTAAAAAGAAGGACAGGAGGATGTCTCTATCTCCTCCTAGGAGAGATGCTGAAGTTAACTCAGATAATTCTGACAACAACACATCAGACAACCCTAATTCTGATGATAACTTTGTTGCCTTCACAAGGCAATTCCAAAGATTCATGAAGAAAAAACAGTGGAGAACCAAGCCATCCTCTTCACAGTCCAAGGATAACTACTACCAAAAAAAGAAATCTTCTAAGAAAGACAGGTATGGAACTAAACCAAGCAAACTAAGTTTTTCTTAAGATTGTTTGTTATTGTTGCAACAGGTCTGGACATGTCATAGTTGATTGCCCTGATAAAAGAAAGGAATCTAATGACAAGAAGAAACATCAAAATAAGGGCAAGAAGGAGAAATCCTTTGTTGCAAAGAAGCAGAAAAGTAGGACTAACACCTCATCATCAGATTCAGGAGAAGAGGCTGAAGCTGAAGCCTAAATTGGACTGTTCACAACTGAAGAGGATTCTGTAGAGATTGAATTCTTGCAAATATTGGACTCTATAAATGGGATTGAAGATCATCATTATAGAGGGCTGATGGCTATGTCTGAGGAAGATCAGTGCCAGGATCAGCCTGGTCCTAGTAATGTAAACAATCTATCTTCAATTTCTGATTATTATACTAGACCAGAATCAGAAGCATCAACATCAAGTGTTGAGGATGATTTTGCATCTGAAGGGGATGTGGATCAACTAATTGATAAATATGGTGATCTGTTGTATGCTTTTAAGAAAAGCAGAATCCTTGCCAAAAAGCAGGTTAAGGAAATTGCCTCTTTCAAGCTAGCTGCTTAAGAATCAACAAAAGTGCTGCAACTGAAATTGAAGGAAGTAAGCCAACTGAAAAAAATCACAATCTATCAGATGGAAACAATTACCTTTAATAATAATCACATCAAGAGTCTTGAAGTCAGACTTCAATGAGAGAGGGATCTTGTGGCTAAATTTTCAAAGCCAAAGTCAGTCTTACCCTTAATTGATAACTTCATTACCCAAGAGGGTAAGAAAGGATTAGGCTTCAAGGGAAGAACAAGGGAAGATAATTCCAAAAGGAAAGGCAAGGCCCTAGTTCAGCCTCTTGCCTCCAAACCCCCTATTCCTTTCAGGAAAGTGATGCAACCTACTAACGGGTATGACCATGACATCACACATGGTCACTGTAAGAATGATGATCAGGATGACAAGGGTGCAATTTCCAATTCGGCATCCCATGAACAAACACACCATGTTCTTCAGCAATCAATAGTGTTTGATGCACCAGCCCCAACACTTAATAAAAGGACCACTGTTCCTACAGAATTGAGGACTGTTGACAATAATGGTGTTAAGCCTGTACTTAAAAGAAGATACAACAGATATGAGTGCTGGTGTTGTGTCAAAGTGGGCCATTATGCCATTGATTGTTGGCACAACACTAGTGTCAAGAAAAATATTAGCTTACCTATAAGAAAGGCTGCAGGCAAGCATGTCAAATTTCAATCTAACCTGAACCTAGGACCCAATAACTATTAGGGATCTAAGGTTAGATAATTTTATTTGATGCAGGTGAGTCCAAGTGACCAGACCCCAATATGGTACTTGGACAGTGGATGTTCCAGGCACATGACTGGAACTAGAAGTTTGCTAAAGGACTTTACTCCCACATTGGATGGACCCAAAGTTATCTTTGGTAGATAAGAAAAGGAAGAAATCAAAGGTTTGGTAAAATTTCTAATAACTCAATCACTATCACTCAAGTGGCTTATGTGAAAGATTTAAAACATAATCTAATAAGCATAAGTCAAATAAGTGATCTTGTGTAACATCCCATTTCCGGCTAGACCCCTAGGAGTCGGTTGGTTGTGGTAGAACCCTGGGGAGCCCAGAAATCGAAATAAAGCGACCAAGAATTCGGGTCACGGGTTGGTCACGCCCGTGACTGACCCGTCACGCCCGTGACCGACCCGTCACGCCCGTGACCTAAGGCGTGACTCATTCGATGATCGTCGATCTCAGGGAGACGATCGTCGGACGCAGAATTTTCAACCCGGCCCTGTCACGCCCGTGACCCAGGTGTCACGCCCGTGACCTGGGGGCGTGACTCCTTCGACGATCGTCGATCTCAGTTAGACGATCGTCGGGCGCGGAATTTGCCTCATGGCCTGTCACGCCCATGACCCGCAATGTCACGCCCTGACATAGGGCGTGACCACCTTCGATGATCGTCGATTTCAGTTCGACGGTCGTCGGCCAGGAATTGGCCACACGGGCATGTCACGCCCGTGACCCACAATGTCACGCCCGTGACATAGGGCGTGACCACGCTCGACGATCGTCGATCCCAATTCGACGATCGTCGACCCAGAATTGGCCACACAGGCCTGTCACGCCCGTGACCCAGGTGTCACACCCGTGACCACCCTTCGACGATCGTCGATCTCAGTTCGATGATCGTCGAACCCAGAATTGGCTAACCGGGCCTGTCACGCCCGTGACCTATGTGTCACGCCCGTGACCAAGGCCGAAACGTCAGCCAGACTGGAAATTTCGGTAACCGACGCCATAATAAATTCTGATTATGGGAATGAAAACCAAGAGTGTTTATGGGCCATTTCCTACTTTAATTATTTAAATAATTAAGGAAATGTTGGTGCAATAGGAAATCGCCACCTGGCGAACACCTCTTCATCTCCAACGTTTCAAATGCCTTTGCCATAACCGAAACGTCATTAAGGGAATTATTAATGGCCGCGAACGTTTCATCCTTTCCCCCTCCCCACTTGCTGATCTATAAAAGACTCCTAAGAGCAAGAAGAAAATGTTACACTCTCCCTCAAACTGTTTCAGATTTTCCCCCTTGCTGTTGAAGAATTTCCGGCGACGCCACCACCGTGCCAATGGCTTTCCGACGCTCTGCACGCCTTCAGCCCGCGAACAAGGTCCTCCCCTCCCTCTTCTTCTGCGGATAGATCGTAGAAATCGTTAGGAGAGATATAGGGCTCAAAAGAGCCAGATAGGGTGAGCGTATTCGTGGTTTTTTTCGAAAATTTCATGGTGGCGGGTTCGCCGGAAACCGCCTCTCCAGCGGCCGTGTCGCCGCCCGACGATAGCCCTCACCTCAACAGAGGTGGTGGCGGTGGTGGCCGGCCAGGGAGATGGCTGGATGGCCGAGAAATAGCTTGGAAAAGCTACAGGAAATTAGGTTTTCAGGGCTCTGGTTTCGGGCTGTAGAAGAAGATGAACAGTGCCGTTAAATTAGATTTTATTTTTTTAAAACAATTTCTGAATGAAATACCTGTCATGTTAAATAATATGGGAAAAATACCTAGAGGCTCCTACAGGAAAAATGATCAACATAGAAAATGTAGCCCTTGAAGTCTACTTTAATTCAAAATTAATTTCACTCAATTTGGAATACTGGTTAGACCACAGAACCCTTTTTGGTGAGGTCTATCCAGAGGGCTGTATTGACCTTAGAAAAATTCCCCACTCCAATCCAGTCATCAAAATGACTTGAAATTTGGGGTGTGGCCTAATCATACCTATATCTAGGTGCTTTCCAAAAATTAGAATTTTTGGAGAATATTTTTTCTATAGTTTTTAGGAAAATTCAATAATCCTAGCTTAATTTAATTAGATGGCTAAATAAATTCCAAACCCTCCCAAATTTTGGTGAGTGGTCCCTGGGTTCACCATAAGGTTCTTTTTAATTTTTCATCTCATTTGGAGACGGTTTGGATTAGAAAAGATCAAACCTAAGTTTTGCCCTAATAAGGGGTCTTAGGTTAAAAGTGCACTTTTGAGATTTGTGTGGTCAGATCACCTCAACAGAGGCTGAGATTTTTACCACTGGCTAGTAATATTCTCTAGCACCCCCTCATAGAGTTTGAGGTAGATCGGGGTAAGTTTTCCCTAAGAACCAAGGCCAAACCCTAAGGATGGATCTTGGTGGTTTGTGAAGGTCATGGGGTCAAATGACCTTAGATTGACCCGAAATTAGGTGAAGAGAACCATAGGGCCAATATAGTTCTCTGGATGAAATCTTAGTAGATTTGGAGACTGTTGGGATACCTAAAAATCTAACCCTAGTTTAGGGTGCAAAACTTATAGAGATAGGGAATGACACTAAATCACACTGAAAAGTGATGAGAATTGGGTAGAGTGCATTATAGGGATGGTACAAGCTCTGGATATTTTGCTATGAATTTTATAATCATTATTCTGGATACTTCTTTAATGATTTAGTAGTTGTATGATTTGCTTAGAAAATTTATTATGGAATACACACTTCCTGGAAATTGATGAAATTTAGACATAGAACGTTTATTATGGTTTTAAATCTTTGTGAATTTTTATGGGATTTTTGCAAGTTTAATTCTAAGGCTTGTTTCATTAAGTATGTTTTACCTTGATTATTTGATTAAATCTTTAGTGGTCTTTAGCAAGCTAGTAAAATTATGATTCTCTGCACAAAGATCTTTTATATATCATACTACTGACTAGTAATTTTTCTATAATTTTTCAATGAATAATTTCAGTACTTCCTTCTTTACGTAGGATTAACGTGATTATACTGGATAAATTATTTAGAGGCTAAATACTATCTGTAAAATTCTGAGAATTTGTATTTGAGGTTATCTTGCTGTTATTTTATGATCATGATTTTTGGGTAGCCATTACTTAAGAGGATCATGTACTTCATGTTTAAAATGACCCATGGCCCGTCCTTTGGGAAAATTAAATAAATATCAGATTAATTAGGAAAATTATAAGTTTCTGGATTTAGACAAATTATGTTATGGTAGACCTCCATTAAATATTATAGGAGATTTGGAAGTCAATTTGGTGTACCTCCCCTTGTGTACCTCATATAGCTTAGGATGGTCTGCATATAGTAAAACCACGGAATTTTGATAATTGATGGTTGGTAGGGCAAGCTAAGATTGAGTTCATCATTGGAAGTCAGGACAAGTAGAGTGTGAGACTGGTCAAGGATAAGGGAGTATGGGAACGACGAAAGATCGTCCATCCCGGGAGGAAGAGGAAGAGTCTTAATACTCTAGGGTTAGAACTAAAGTAACTAAAAGAGGATCGGGTTAAGGGAGATCAACCAATAATAATAATTGCCTTGCGAAAGGGAACTTCGGGCCGTAATGCCGCCGTCTTGGTTCCTAGTGCCCCTTGAGAGCCCTTGACGGGGTATACCGGGGGCAGTCCTGGGCTAACGTAAACCATAGGAATAATGAATTAAAAGAGCAACTAGTATAACTAGGGTTGCACATTTACACTCCCCGATAGCTAGGAAAGTAGAATTATAGGATTGGTTGTCATTCAGACAGTAGCTCTGAAGGTAGATGCACGGACGGACTGTCCGGGGGGCCGAGGGCTCGAGGGTTGGAGTACAGAATAAAGTTGGTGGGTCTTCGGTATTTGATTGTCGTTCACACCGACATCGGTACGCTGACTCGGCGGTGTGGGACACGTAGCCAAAGAAAGTCTGGTGGGTACAGCCAGCAGTAGTACGCGGATACTCTAGGTTGTGTTCTTCTAGGGGCGTACGGAAGGGCTAGGCCTGGTAGTGTGGATGCCCGCCTAGGAGTGGGGGGCCCGACCCACTGTCTCCGTTTGCCACTACGGAGGTTCCTGGGAGTGAAGCTAGCTGCCCGAACAGGGGGAACTAAAGGTCTGTGCGCATGGAGTCGTGTGTGTGAGTTGCACTTGCATGAATCATGACATAGCATATCACTACACTCATATTTGCATACAACCGACACCCCAACGTATAAATCGGTATGGGACTTTTTATACGATGGGAGCCTTGCAGATGACCCCTTAACTTATAAGTTTGTATGGGCATTCATATAAGTTAAGGTTACATACTTATTTACTTGCTTGTTTACTTACTGTTCTCTAGCTGTCTTTTATACAAATTGCTACTTATTATCTGCTCTCCTTATTACTTACTGCCGTAGGATTGTTAGACCTAATTCATTCTAAATAACTACTAGATTGGCTTCCCTATCACCTGCTTGATTATTCTCCACTTTTGTAGCTTCCCTTTCCTCCTCTCCGCCCGGTGCTTAGGAGCCGTGGTGGGAGGGGTAGGGGATGATAGGGCTTAGTCTTTATGACTAATGGTTTTCGAACCACAACATTACAGGAGCTCCGGATGGGAGACAGGGACCAGCAGTCCAGGGACCAGCACCAGCGGAGTACGGTGCGCATGGAGGTGGGACAGTCTAGCACCGGTGCGCCTGCGACCAGCTCTGTGAGTGATTAGTAGTTTCTTAGCTTCCGCGATGAGTGACTTGTAGTGAGGACTCTGATGTACTGGGCTCGAGCCCATCTATCTATTTTCCTGTTATTATCTAATGATGGACTGGTTATGATTTCACTTTTATTTACTTGATTCTGTGGACTTGTTTACATTTTTGTATAAATGCTTCTCTTTCTTGTGATCGAAAAGGGCCGGCAGAATTGGCGTTTTGTAGTGGTTGCCTTCCCGTGAGTCGGTGCCACCGCAAAGCGGCAATTCTGGGCTAAGACCCCGGTGGTTGAAAAAGAAAAAAAAGGGGGGTCTTACAAGTGGTATCAGAGCAGACCTCGATCAAAAGAGAAGTAGTCCACAAAAACCTTGGGTCACCCCCGTGCGAGCTTAGTTTGCGGACAAACTAGCAGCGGAAGCAGTGGTGTTCCCATAAGGGAAATCACATGTGAAAGTCCATCCTAACTCTTCTTAAATTCCATTCATTCGCTCTCTAACAAATGGAATTTTTTACTCGTAGCCTGCGACGAACCCTACATCGCAGTAGGGGACACCTCAGGCTCCGAATGTGGCCCCGACTCCGCCAGCACCAGTTCCGTTCCAGCAGACGGAGATGGGGCAAACACTGACGGCCATCCTGGAGGCCTTCAGATCTCAGCAAGCCCCGGCCCCACAGCCAAACCCCGGGGCCAATTGGATGACGGTCTTCCGAGGACTTTCCCCTCCATCCTACCAGGGGACGGAGTCTGCAGTACGTACGGAGGAGTGGTTGGACACCATTTACGAGATGCTGGCAGGGATTCGATGCCCCACGGAGGAGGCAGTCGCTTTGGCAGTCTCCTGCTTAGAGTCACACGGAAAGAGATGGTGGAAATCTCAGTTGGACACCACTTTTGCAGGGATGGACTGTGCTGATATTACTTGGGAGGAGTTCAGAGCAGCGCTCTTGGGACATTTTGTACCTCAGTCGGCGAGAGATGACCTGGAGGATAGGTTCCTGCGGTTGAGGCAGGGGAACAGGACTGTGGTGGAGTACTATCAGGAGTTCACTCACCTGGCCCGTTATGCGGACGCTTACCAGTTAGACGATGTTGGCTATGCCCGAAGGTTTTATAAGGGGCTGCAGGATGACATGAGGCAGACCCTCCTTTTCGTCTCAGAGGGGAGTCTGGCCAGGATTCTGGAGATGGCTAAGAAGAGAGAGGCGGATCAGCTTATAGTGAGGAGCCGGAAGAGACCGGCTGATGATACAGTGATTGGAGGACGTAGAGACCGTCCTCGAGGCCAGGTTATTGGAGAGAGAAGGAACGGGGATCAGCCTCGTCAAGAGTTTGGGCAGGAGCAGAGGAGTTAGGGGGTATTGGCTCCCTAGCCTATACAGATGCTGGAAATGCCAAGGATAGCAGAGCAGCCACCAGTATGCTATCAGTGCAACCAGCCGGGGCATATCAAGAGGAACTGCCCTGTGAGGCGAGCACCCCCACCAGTACATCAGGGCGCTCCACCTCCCCGACAGTTTGGCGGACGAGGACAGGACCGAGGACGGGGATTTCAGGATCGAGGCCGCAGGCCAGAGAGAGCAGGTGTATGCTCTAGACCTGACACAGCCCCGGAACCCGAAGCAGGTTATCACAGGTATGGCAGTACTTGTAAATTTTCTTCATATAAACTACTATTTTAAACATAACCTGGCTAGAAATTAAGAGAAGATAAACTACAATAAGAATACTAAGACATTTAATTACCCCAGGCATAGTCTTCGTGAGCGGCAAGCCCGCTCACACCCTCTTCGACACTGGTGCGTCGCAATCATTCGTGTCGGAGGATTTCGTGAAAGGACTGGCAGGAGTGGAGCCATTCACCGGGAAGATGATGAGGGTGCGCCTACCCGATGGATCAGAGATATTGACCTCTGCTCATTGTAATATGGAAGCGAGGATCGGCGGGAAGGCATTTGAGCCACCAGCGACGGTTCTGAAGATGCCAGATTACGATCTGATTCTGGGCATGACTTGGCTGTATTGGAACCATGCCCAGATCGATTGCGTGGCGAAGAGGATCACCGTAAGGCACGACGACTCCTTCATTGTTATCGAAGGTATTATACCAGCACCCCGTACCTTACTATCGTCTGTGCAGGCCGTTAAGGCCCACCTGTAGTGGGAAGAAGTTTATCAGGTCCTCTTTGAGGCAGTCGTAGCCAAGGACTCCATTGCAGATATTCCAGTAGTGCGGGACTTCGCCGACGTGTTTCCAGAGAAGCTACCAGGGTTACCCCCGCACCGAGAGAAGGACTTTCAGATTCAGCTCGTACCGGGGGCTTAGCCGGTATCCAGAGCTCCCTATCGAATGGCCCCAAAGGAGTTGGTGGAATTCCGAAGCCAGCTTCAGGAGTTAGTGGAGGCCGGGTTCGTTCGGCCTAGCTCTTCACCATGGGGAGCTCCGGTGCTGTTCCTTAAGAAGAAGGACGGGACCCTTCGATTGTGCATAGATTACCGGGCTCTGAACAGGTTGACAGTCCGGAACACGTACCCTTTACCAAGGATAGACGAGCTATTTGACCAGCTGGAGGGAGCCCATTGGTTCTCAAAGCTGGATCTGAGGTCAAGGTACTACCAACTTCGTATTCGGGAGGAGGACATCCCGAAGACGGCCTTCAGCAGCAGATATGGCTTGTACGAGTTTACCGTGATGCCGTTCGAGCTCACGAATGCACCCTCCGCATTCATGACTTTGATGAATCGGGTGTTCGAGGAGTATCTGGACGTCTTTGTCATTGTATTCATCGACAACATTCTCATCTATTCAAGGACGGAGGAGGAGCACGCGAGACATCTGGCCTTGACCTTGGGGAAGCTGCGTGAGCATGAGATGTATGCCAAGTACAGTAAGTGCCAGTTCTGGCTAAAGGCGGTGGCCTTTCTGGGCCATGTCATCAGTGGAGCAGGTCTGGCAGTGGATCCTTCAAAGATCCAGGCAGTACGGGATTGGCCATCGCTAAAGTCGGCCACGGATGTTCGAAGTTTCTTGGGACTTGCCGGTTACTACCGGAAGTTCGTCGAGGGGTTCTCTCAGATTGCCCTCCCTCTTACGTCTCTGACGAAGAAGGAGTCCCCTTTTATATGGACGCCTCGATGCGAATCTGCCTTCCAGGAGCTAAAGGATCGTCTCACCTCGGCTCCCATCCTTGCTCTTCCATCAGGGAAGGAGGGATTCCAGGTGTATACAGATGCTTCCTATCAGGGGATGGGTGCCGTTCTGATGCAGAACGGGCACGTAATAGCCTACGTCTCCCGTCAGTTGAAGCAGCACGAGCAGAACTACCCCGTGCACGATTTAGAGATGGGGGCAGTCATTTTTGCTCTTAAGATCTGGCGGCACTATCTCTACGGGATACATTGTGATATCTTCTCCGACCACAAGAATCTGAAGTACGTCGACACCCAGAAGGAGTTAAATATCAGGCAGAGATGATGGGTGGAGTTTCTGTCGGACTACCAGTATACCATGCACTACCATCCGGGGAAGGCGAACGTGGTCGCAGATGCTCTGAGCCGGAGAGCGAGTACGACAGGAGTAGGCCCGCAGCTGATGGCCTTGGAGTTGATTAGATCATTCGAGGAAATGCAGATTTCGCTAGTGTCTGAGGATGACCCGGAGCTGTACATGGAGTACCTGGGGTCGATGGCTACTACTGATGACATTCGAGACCGCATCAGAGATGGGCAGATGCTGGATAAGAGAGCTGAGCCGATATTCCGAGCCTTGGAGGAAGGCACGACAGGAGATTACTCTTTGAGGGATGGGCTCCTGTGTTTCCGGGGCAGAGTCTACATACCAGCAGGAGGACGGATCCGGGAGGATATTTTGACGGAAGCTCACTGCAGCCGGTATTCGGTACACCCGGGGATCACCAAGATGGTAAAGGATTTAAAGAGGACGATGTACTGGCCGGGTATGAAGAAAGATATTACGTATTTTGTGACGCATTGCGAGGCCTGCCAGCTCGTGAAGGCGGAGTGTAGGAACCCGGCAGGTTTGCTGCAGCCGCTTCCGGTGCCGGAGTGGAAGTTTGAGGATATAGCCATGGACTTCATATATGGGCTACCTCGATCCCGTGCGGTGAATGACTCGATCTGGGTGATAGTGGACAGGCTAACAAAGGTGGCCAGATTCATTCCAGTGGCAAAGGGCGCACCAGTCAGTGTATTAGTACTGAGGTTCATTGAGCAGTTTGTGCGTTATCATGGGGTGCCCAAGACTATCGTTTCGGATCGGGATGGGCGGTTTACATCCAGGGAATGGAGGTCAGTCCAGGCCCATCTAGGTTCTCGGTTGACATTCAGTACAGCTTTTCACCCTCAGACCGACGGACAGACAGAGCGCACCAACCGTACACTGGAGGATCTGTTGCGACTATGTATTTTGGACCGTGGCGAGCCTTGGGAGAGATTGCTGCCACTGGTCGAGTTTTCGTACAACAACGCTCATCAGTCCAGCATAGGCATGGCTCCATACGAAGCGTTGTACGGAAGGAGGTGCAGAACCCCACTATCATGGGTTCAGGATGAGGATCCGCAGGCACTAGGCTCGGAGTTTGTGGGAGATACAGATGCTCAGATTAGATTGATCCGAGACAGGATGTTGGAAGCCCAGAGCAGACAGGCGAAATACTATGATGCGAGGCATCGCCAAGTAGAGTTCCAGGTAGGAGACCGGGTTTTCTTGAAGATACGGCCGATGCACGGAGTCTCGCGGGTTCGCGGGCGGAAGAAGCTCAGTCCGAGATATATAGGGCCCTATAGGATCCTGGAGCGGATCGGCCCCTTAGCCTATAGACTGGAGCTACCGCCGGAGTTAGCGGGATTGCATGACGTCTTCCACGTCTCCTCACTTCGGAGGGCTCTGCTACGCCCTGAGTAGCTGATTTCCTCGGCAGATGGCCCGGTGGCCTCGGATCGGTCAGTCAACTTGGAGCCTATCAGGATTGACGACACAGCAGTGCGTGTCTTGCGACGGAAGAAGGTTCCGTTAGTCAAGGTTCTGTGGAACAATCATGGGCAGGAGGAGCATACATGGGAGCCACAGGACTTGATGCAGCAAAAATACCCGGAACTTTTTTCGTCAGGTATACCTCACAACCCCTCTGGACAATCAATTTGCCTTCCTGTTTTAAACCAATGGGACTGAAATTTCAAGAATAGGGGCTAATCTTTTGTTTATTGGGGTGTATATACCTAGTTAAGTGGGCGAAGATATCGCAGATTTGAAACCGCATAAAGCAAACATAACGTAGGGATGTAATTTCTTTAATTCTCATGGGATGTTACAAGCTTCTTTTCCCGATTTGAGTCCCGTAGGCTTAACCTTGATTTCGGGGACGAAATTTTTGTTTTGTTTATTGGGATTTGTAACATCCCATTTCCGGCTAGACCCCTAGGAGTCGGTTGGTTGTGGTAGAACCCTGGGGAGCCCAGAAATCGAAATAAAGCGACCAAGAATTCGGGTCACGGGTTGGTCACGCCCATGACCGACCCGTCACGCCCGTGACCTAGGTCGTGACTCATTCGACGATCGTCGATCTCAGGGAGACGATCGTCGGACGCAGAATTGTCAACCCAGCCCTGTCACGCCTGTGACCCAAGTGTCACGCCCGTGACCTGGGGGCGTGACTCCTTCGATGATCGTCGATCTCAGTTAGACGATCGTTGGGCGCGGAATTTGCCTCATGGCTTGTCACGCCCGTGACCGCAATGTCACGCCCGTGACATAGGGCGTGACCACCTTCGATGATCGTCGATTTCAGTTCGACGGTCGTCGGCCAGGAATTGGCCACACGGGCATGTCACGCCCGTGACCCACAATGTCACGCCCGTGACATAGGGCGTGACCACGCTCGACAATCGTCGATCCCAATTCGACGATCGTCGACCCAGAATTGGCCACACAGGCCTGTCACGCCCGTGACCCAGGTGTCACGCCCGTGACCCAGGTGTCACGCCCGTGACCACCCTTCGACGATCGTCGATCTCAGTTCGACGATCGTCGAACCCAGAATTGGCTAACCGGGCCTGTCACGCCCGTGACCTATGTGTCACGCCCGTGACCAAGGCCGAAACGTCAGCCAGACTGGAAATTTCGGTAACCGATGCCATAATAAATTCTGATTATGGGAATGAAAACCAAGAGTGTTTATGGGCCATTTCCTACTTTAATTATTTAAATAATTAAGGAAATGTTGGTGCAATAGGAAATCGCCACCTGGCGAACACCTCTTCATCTCCAACGTTTCAAATGCCTTTGCCATAACCGAAACGTCATTAAGGGAATTATTAATGGCCGCGAACGATTCATCCTTTCCCCCTCCCCACTTGCTGATCTATAAAAGACTCCTAAGAGCAAGAGGAAAAGGTTACACTCTCCCTCAAACTGTTTCAGATTTTCCCCCTTGCTGTTGAAGAATTTCTGACGACGCCACCACCGTGCCAATGGCTTCCCGACGCTCTGCACGCCTTCAGCCCGCGAACAAGGTCCTCCCCTCCCTCTTTCTCTGTGGATAGATCGTAGAAATCGTTATGAGAGATATCGGGCTCAAAAGAGCCAGATCGGGTGAGCGTATTCGTGGTTTTTTTCGAAAATTTCATGGTGGCGGGTTCGCCGGAAACCGCCTCTCCGGCGGCCGTGCCACCGCCCGACGATAGCCCTCACCTCAACAGAGGTGGTGGCGGTGGTGGCCGGCCAGGGAGATGGCTGGATGGCCGGGAAATAGCTTGGAAAAGCTACAGAAAATTAGGTTTTCAGGGCTCTGGTTTCGGGCTGTAGAAGAAGATGAACAGTGCCGTTAAATTAGATTTTATTTTTTTAAAACAATTTCTGAATGAAATACCTGTCATGTTAAATAATTTGGTAAAAATACCTAGATGCTCTTACAGGAAAAATGATCAACATATAAAATGTAGCCCTTGAAGTCTACTTTAATTCAAAATTAATTTCACTCGATTTGGAATCCTGGTTAGACCACAGCACCCTTTTTGGTGAGGTCTATCCAGAGGGATGTCTTGACCTTAGAAAAATTCCCCACTCCAATCTAGTCATCAAAATGACTTGAAATTTGGGGTGTGGCCTAATCTTACCTATATCTAGGTGCTATCCAAAAATGAGAATTTTTGGAGAATATTTTTCTATAGTTTTTAGGAAAATTCAATAATCCTAGGTTAATTTAATTAGATGGCTAAATAAATTCCAAACCCTCCCAAATTTTGGTGAGTGGTCGCTGGGTTCACCATAAGGTTCTGTTTAATTTTTCACCTCATTTGGAGACGGTTTGGATTAGAAAAGATCAAACCTAAGTTTTGCCCTAATAAGGGGTCTTAGGTTAAAAGTGCACTTTTGAGATTTGTATGGTCAGATCACCTCAACAGAGGCTGAGCTTTTTACCACTGGCTAGTAATATTCTCTAGCACCCCCTCATAGAGTTTGTGGTGGATCGGGGTAAGTTTGCCCTAAGAAGCAAGGCCAAACCCTAAGGATGGATCTTGGTAGTTTGTGAAGGTCATGGGGTTAAATGACCTTGGATTGACCCGAAATTGGGTGAAAAGAACCATAGGGCCAATATAGTTCTCTGGATGAAATTTTAGTAGATTTGGAGACCGTTGGGATAACTAAAAATCTAACCCTAGTTTAGGGTGCAAAACTTGTAGAGATAGGGAATGACACTAAATCACACTGAAAAGTGATGAGAATTGGGTAGAGTGCATTATAGGGATGGTACAAGCTCTGGATATTTTGCTATGAATTTTATGATCATTATTCTGGATACTTCTTTAATGATTTAGAAGTTGTATGATTTGCTTAGAAAATTTATTATGGAATACACACTTCCTGGAAATTGATGAAATTTAGACAGAGAACGTTTATTATGGTTTTAAATCTCTGTTAATTTTTATGGGATTTTTGGAAGTTTAATTCTAAGGCTTGCTTCATTAAGTATATTTTACCTTGATTATTTGATTAAATCTTTAGTGGTGTTTAGCAAGCTAGTAAAATTATGATTCTATGCACAAAGATCTTTTATATATCATACTACTGACTAGTAATTTTTCTATAATTTTTCGATGAATAATTTCAGTACTTCCTTCTTTACGTAGGATTAACATGATTATACTGGATAAATTATTTAGAGGCTAAATACTATCTGTAAAGTTCTAAGAATTTGTATTTGAGGTTATCTTGCTGTTATTTAATGATCATGATTTTTGGGTAGCCATTACTTAAGAGGATCATGTACTTCATGTTTAAAATGACTCATGGCCCGTCCTTTGGGAAAATTAAATAAATATCAGATTAATTAGGAAAATTATAAGTTTCTGGATTTAGACAAATTATGTTATGGTAGACCTCCATTAAATATTATAGGAGATTTGGAAGTCAATTTGGTGTACCTCCCCTTGTGTACCTCATATAGCTTAGGATGGTCTGCATATAGTAAAACCACGGAATTTTGATAATTGATGGTTGGTAGGGCAAGCTAAGATTGAGTTCATCATTGGAAGTCAGGACAAGTAGAGTGTGAGACTGGTCAAGGATAAGGGAGTATGGGAACGACGAAAGATCGTCCATCCCGGGAGGAAGAGGAAGAGTCTTAATACTCTAGGGTTAGAACTAAAGTAACTAAAAGAGGATCGGGTTAAGGGAGATCAACTAATAATAATAAGTGCCTTGCGAAAGGGAACTTCGGGCCGTAATGTCGCCGTCTTGGTTCCTAGTGCCCCTTGAGAGCCCTTCACGGGGTATACCGGGGGCAGTCTTGGGCTAACGTAAACCATAGGAATAATGAATTAAAAGAGCAACTAGTATAACTAGGGTTGCACATTTACACTCCCCGATAGCTAGGAAAGTATAATTATAGGATTGGTTGCCATTCAGACAGTAGCTCTGAAGGTAGATGCACGGACGGACTGTCCGGGGGGCCGAGGGCTCGAGGGTTGGAGTACAGAATAAAGGTGGTGGGTCTTCGGTATCTGATTGTCATTCACACTGACATCGGTACGCTGACTCGACGGTGTGGGACACTTAGCCAAAGAAAGTCTGGTGGGTACAGCCAGCAGTAGTACGCGGATACTCTAGGTTGTGTTCTTCTAGGGGCGTACGTAAGGGCTAGGCCTGGTAGTGTGGATGCCCGCCTAGGAGTGGGGGGCCCGACCCACTGTCTCCGTTTGCCACTACGGAGGTTCCTGGGAGTGAAGGTAGCTGCCCGAACAGGGGGAACTAAAGGTTTGTGCGCATGGAGTCGTGTGCGTGAGTTGCACTTGCATGAATCATGGCATAGCATATCACTACACTCATATTTGCATACAACCGACACCCCAACGTATAAATCGGTATGAGACTTTTTATACGATGGGAGCCTTGCAGAAGACCCCTTAACTTATAAGTTTGTATGGGCATTCATATAAGTTAAGGTTACATACTTATTTACTTGCTTGTTTACTTACTGTTCTCTAGCTGTCTTTTATACAAATTGCTACTTATTATCTGCTCTCCTTATTACTTACTGCCGTAGGATTGTTAGACCTAATTCATTCTAAATAACTACTAGATTGGCTTCCATGTCACCTGCTTGATTATTCTCCACTTTTGTAGCTTCCCTTTCCTCCTCTCCGCCCGATGCTTAGGAGCCGTGGTGGGAGGGGTAGGGGATGATAGGGCTTAGTCTTTATGACTAATGGTTTTCGAACCACAACATTACAAGAGCTCCGGATGGGAGACAGGGACCAGCAGTCTAGGGACCAGCACCAGCGGAGTACGGTGCACATGGAGGTGGGACAGTCTAGCACCGGTGCGCCTGCGACCAGCTCTGTGAGTGATTAGTAATTTCTTAGCTTCCGCGATGAGTGACTTGTAGTGAGGACTCTGATGTACTGGGCTCGAGCCCATCTATCTATTTTCCTGTTATTATCTATTGATGGACTGGTTATGATTTCACTTTTATTTACATGATTCTGTAGACTTGTTTACATTTTTGTATAAATGCTTCTCTTTCTTGTGATCGAAAAGGGCCGACAGAATTGGCATTTTGTAGTGGTGGCCTTCCCGTGAGTCGGTGCCACCGCAAAGCGGCAATTCTGGGCTAAGACCCCGGTGGTTGAAAAAGAAAAAAAAAAGGGGGTCTTACATCTTGGTTATGACACTTCTTTTATTAAGAATGGGTATCAAATTAGAAGGACAAGTGATCAAGAGGTTATCTTGACAGGCTATAGAAAAGGAAATGTCTATTGTCTAAATTTTGTGAGTGAGAATAAAGATTCTCCTATTTGCCAAGTTGTTGATGAGAAAGCTTCTCATTGTGTCAAATGGCACAAGAGGCTAGCTCACCTTAACTACAAGACTATAGGTCAACTCTTTAGTAAAGAGTTAGTGATGAATGGTCCTCAGGTCAAGTACATCAAGGAGGGTGTATGTTCATCTTGTCAAAAGGGCAAACAGACCAAGACCACCTTCCACAGTCTTGATACCAAAGATTCAGTGAGGTGTTTGTACCTCTTGCATATGGATCTATTTGGTCATATGCCAGTTCATAGTCTAGGTAGGAAAGTCTATACCTTTGTGGTTATTGATAACTTTTCCAGATTTTCCTGGGTATTCTTTCTGAGTAAGAAATCTGAAACTCTAACTGTCTTCTAAACATTTGTTAAGAAAACACAGAATGAATTCAACAGTTCGATGGTTAAGATTAGAAGTGACCATGGGACAGAGTTTCAGTCTGAATGCATGACAAAGTTCTGTGAAGAACTTGGGATTCATCAAGAATTCTCATCACCTAGAACTCCCAAGCAAAATGGAATTGCTGAAAGGAAAATAGAACACTTATTGAGGCTGGTAGAACAGTACTAAGTGACACATCTCTCCCAGAATATTTCGGGGTTGAGGCAATAAACACTGCCTGTCATGTTATCAATAGAGCTTCCATCAACAAAAGCCACAAGAAGACTCCCTATGAGATTCTGAAGGGCAGAATACCAAACATATCCTATTTTAGGATCTTTGGTAGCAAGTTTTATGTACTTAACAATGACAAGTCTTATTTAACTAAGTTTGCTTCCAAGTCTCAGGAAGGGATATTTGTTGGGTAAAGCAAAAATAGTAAGGCATACAGAATCTACAACTTGACTACTCAAGATGTAGAAGAATCTGTCCATGTAGTCTTTGATGAATCTAAGCTAATCAACTGTGAGCTATCTAGCACTTCTTCTAGGCCTACAGGTTTGAAGTAAAAGATGGACAAGCTAACCATTAGTGAAGACCAACCTGCAAGACAGGATGAGGAAAATGATGGATGATGTCCAGGGGGAGTACAAGACCTACAAGCTGATGATGAAGACAATGAAGTATAGATTGGTGGGGAGAATGGAGAAAATCAAGTTGTGGATAGATTGCCTCCAGTAATTAGACATCTAAGGAATCATCCAGCACACTAAATCATTGGTGATCCAAGACATGGTGTTCTGACCAGAAGCATGAGATTGAACACAGTTCTATGCTAAAGCTTCCTGTCCCAGATGGAACCCAAGAAATTTGAAGAGGCCATACAAGACTCAAATTGGATTGATGTTATGCAGGAAGATCTGAATCAATTCAAAAGATGTAAAGTCTGGAAGTTGGTTCCTAAACCAAAGAATCACAATGTCATAGGGATTAAGTGGATCTACAGGAACAAGTTAGATGAAAATGGCATTATAGTCAAGAACAAAGCCAGACTGGTAGCAAAAGGCTACAAGCAGTAAGAAGGAATAGACTTTGATCAGAAATTTGCCCCAATGGCAAGGTTGGAAGCAATAAGTCTATTCCTTGCCAATGTAGCTTACCAAGGGTTCAAGGTATTCTAGATGGATGTAAAGTCAGCATTTTTGAATGTTGACTTAAAAGAGGAAGTTTATGTTGAACAACCTTCAGGTTTTGTAGATCCTCTTAATTCTAACTATATTTATAGGCTTAAGAAAGCTGTATATGGATTGAAACAAGCCCCTAGGGCTTGGTATGAAACACTGTCTACCTTCCTCATTGAGAATAAATTCTCAAGAGAGAAAATAGATAAAACTCTATTCCTAAAGGAATCAAAAGGCAAGATCATCCTAGTCCAGATATATGTTTATGACATTATCTTTGGATCAACTGAAAACAACCTATGTAGAAAGTTTGCTAAACTTATACAAGGAAAGTTTGAGATGAGCAGCATGGGTGAGCTGAAATTCTTCTTGGGACTCCAAGTTAGACAGACTTATGATGGCTTGTCCATATCCCAGTCTAAGTTCACCAAGGAGTTAATTAAGAAATATGGCATGGAGTAATCCTCCACCATGATAACTCCAATGGGGTCAAGTATTCCTATAGGCAAAGATGAGGCAGGAAAACCTATAGATGAGTCTTTGTATAGAGGGATAATTGGCTCCCTTCTTTACACTTCTAGCAAACAAGACATCATGTATGCTATATTTGTCTATACTAAGTATCAAGCTTGCCCAAAAAATCTCATTATTCTGCTGTCAAAAGAATTTTGAGATATCTTAAGGGCACACCAAATCTTGGCCTTTGGTACCCTAAGAATAGAGATTTTCTGCTAACAGGTTATTCAGATGCAGACTTTAAAGGATGCAAAGAAGATAGGAAAAGCACCACTGGCACATGTCAGTTCCTAGGTGGAAGATTGGTGTCATGGATTAGTAAAAAGCAGACAAGTGTGGCTATATCCACTGCTGAGTTAGAATATATAGCTGTAGGTAGTTGTTGTGCTCAGCTGTTATGGATACAACATCAACTTGAATACTATGACATCAAGGTAAGTAGAACTCCATTATATTGTGATTCTACTAGTGACATATCTAATGCTAGAAATCCTATTTAATATAGCAGAACTAAGCACATTGAAATAAGATTTCATTTCATTAGAGATCATGTTGAAAAAGAAGACATAAGTTTAAAATTTGTCAACACTGATAATCAAATTGCTGACATGTTCACCAAACCACTGGATGAAACTAAATTCAATTGCTTTATGATTGAATTAATTAGGTATGTTGAACCTGGAATAATCTGATAGATCTAGAAAATCAAAAGGTAGGTAGAATTTCCTGGTTTCTAGAAAATCTGTAAAATTTTGGCTAAGTTAAACTATGTCGACACTACAAGGCGTGTGTCGACACTATCAACTAGTTGTGTCGACAAAAGAAAACTCTGTGTCGACATAGCTATATAACTTTGTTTAATAAACGGTGTCGACACAACAAGACGTGTGTCGACACTATCAACTAGTTGTGTCGACAAAAGAAAACTTTGTGTTGGTATCAGAGCCGATACAGCGCTGTCAAGACTTTAGATTCTCCATCGCAACCTAGATAGTCTATGTCGACACAAGCAACCAAGTGTCGACACATAAGATTCTAAGTTTAAGCGTGTATTTTGATCTTCCTTCCTCTAGAATCCTATAAATAGGAGAAAGCAAAATCCTGTCGACTGTGCGATACAGAACGAAAAACAATGACGCCAAAGATGGAAGAGAACATCAACGAGGGTTATGAGCTGGTTCGACAAGCTTTTGATGATGCAAATCAGGACATCAATGAGGTAATTCATTTAATCACAATGACTGGATTATAATATATGGTGTCTGAACCCACCAGAATATGGAAGAAAGAAGTTCTTGAGTTCTACTCGAATGCTTCTCTGGATTCAACTGGCACCAAAATCAAATCCACAGTTAAGGGTCGGAAGGTCAAGGTCACAATCAAACGTCTAAGGAAAATCCTTCATCTTCCAAAAATCAAACAAGAAGATGAACTAGATTCTTCGATGACAGCTAGTGCAATAACCTGATGTGGATTATCTCCATCCACCAAGATTGGAGTAGCAATAATTCAGAAGGGAATGAACTCCTAAGGGAAATTCCTCTCAGAAATTCTGGGAAAGGTAATTTTTAGTAAACCTGGAGGACATGATAAGATCTTAGCCTACATATTATGTCTCATGACCATGATTATATTCAAAGTAAAGACTGACTGGGCTGCAGTTATGTTTGACAAAATTAAGGAAGGGATTAAGAAGCCCAATCTGGGTAGATTACTTAGCCTCTATCTGGCTACTTGTATTCCAGAAACACTAAGCCATATGTGTTGATGCACGAAATGCGAAAGGGAAGACGAGCACCACCAGCTAACCGTTCGAGCCCTGGGGAGAAGGCTGTCGACCAGTCGGTTACTAGCGACTAGGAATGTCAGATAAAACCGGGCAGAGAAAAGAGAGAAAGGGCCGCTATCAGCGGCAACACCAGAGTTCGCCCGCCGCGGCTTAAATGCCTCTCCTGCGGCGGACTTTCCTTTTAGTTATGAAAGATCGGTTACAGCGGTTAGAAGAGAAGAGCCCGAGCGAACAGGTACCCGCTTAAAGGAGAAATTCGAAACCGCTGCCACAGGCAGCAAGCATGGGAATCCGAATCCCCCTCCTCAGGAGGGTACTGTTCACGTCTATTTATAGGCTCGGGGACCTGCCCAAACGGGCAGGGCTAAAAATACCGGCTGCCCGGTGTACAGGAGAAGCGGGCAGCGGTGACCAGACATGGAAGAGAAAGGAGAGGCGGCCATCTAGCCGCGCGGACAGGCGGATAGACAGCTCCTGTCTGATTGCACCTGGACTCTTGCCAAGCCAGGGAGGCACCGCGGGTAGACGGTCAGGCGGCTAGGAGTTGGCTTGCCGCTGGGAGTTGGGGAGCGGTCAGATCCAGGGTTAACATAATCCCTGCACATTTTTAAATTCAGGAGGAATTTCGAAAATGTAGTTAACCGTCTGACCGCGAGCACAATTAATGCCTTCAAAACTATAAATAGCGCTGGCGTTAATGCTGCTTTCATAAAACTTCCTTCGAGACGGGTCGCTTCTCTCCAACTGCGGTTAAGATTCTGCTGTCCGCCATGTCTTCCAGGAGGAGCATCATGGTGCAATTTAGCGACGAGGGGCTGGCCGCATCCAAATCGCCGCCGGAGACATCTAACCGCAAAGTCGATGAGACACCACGCAAGATGCACACTGCCAAGGCGGTTTCGCAGAAACCAAGCTCGGTTAACGAAAAGCCGAATAACGAACAGTCCTCCAAGCCGGCAACGGAGATAATAACCGCAAAGGTCAAGCCTTCTGAACAGCTGCCCGGGAATACGGTGGGTGGCTTTGCTCCAGAACCTGTCTGGGCGAACACTCCACAGCCTTCGGCGGGTTCCGACGTGAATATCACATCACCCTCCAGCGAAGACGGCAAACGGGGCGCCGAAGATGAGACCGGGCGAGAAAGCGGAGAGATCTCTGATGTTATCGACAGGGCGAAAAGGGCTGCTAAGATTTCCGCCGATAAGCTTAAGGAAAACCTTGATGTCGTGAAAACCGCCTTCCTGACGAAGATAAGGAGGCACAAGCCGACTTCATCGGTTGAGGAGAGGACAGGGGCAATCCTCCTGAAGAAGAAGAAAGGAAACCAGAAATTCGCGGCGGCTATGAGAGCGACCAGCAAGATTGATGTGCCCGATCAACAGGAGAACGAGCCCGGGCGAATAGAAGAGGTAAATGCTTTCAGATAGCTCGATCGCCATACTGAAAAGGGGAGCGGTCAGGCGAGCAATGTTAACCTTGCCGCTCACTATGATTCCATTGCAGGAAAACAAAAAGGAAACCAGCAGCAAGCAGCTATCCGGGAATGAGTCCGACTTGGAGGTCTTGTCAGTGAAGACTGGAAAGGAAGCGCCTGATCCATGCGAAGGTGAAAACAAGCTGAAACTGCGAGAAAAGATCGCTGCTGAGAAGAAGATCTTAGCCGCTGGAGAAGAACCAAGTGGTTTTCGGGCTCTCTCTGCTGAAGAGAAGGCTGAAGCTGACCGCCAGACCGCCGCAAAGCTTCTGCAGTCAGGTATGCTCAAACCTGCCCCGAAGGAAATAAAAGTTCCACTACCTTACAAGGAACCGCCGCGGTTAAAGAGACCTATCCGCATAATAACTGAGACCGACGACTTGCTTTTGTCGCGCGAGGAGCTTGAGAAGAATAAGCGGGCTGAGCGACTCCTGAGGGACAATTACCTGAAGAAGATTGATCCTGAGAGACTTAGGTGACCTGTTTTTTCTAGCCGTCAGATAAATGTCGCGACTAGAGAAGATGGTCTTTGCTCGGGTGCCTATTCTTTTAGCATCGTTGCTTGTCGATCGTGCTGCGCGACAACACTAATTTTGCTTGTCTTTTCTCTGCAGACTTCGCGGAACCAAACCCTCAAGATGTTGCGGATGAGACCACGCGGCGGCTTCAGGATGATGAAGGCCAGCGCACCATCTCCAAGCTGTTCGCTGACCTCGAGCGACTAAAGGCGGAGCTCAAACTCGAGGAAGAGGCAAGGGCAGGCCAGGACGAGCGGATAAAGGATCTGTCCGCGGAACTATGCAGCAGCCGGGAGCGAGAAAAGGCTGCTCGCGATCAAGTTTCAATCTTAGGGAGGCGACTTCAAAGGGCAGAGGATGACGCTGCGCACTATAAGAGGAAATACTACGAGAGGATAGAAAAGGAGAAAGGCCGGCGACATGACTCCACGAGTTCTGGGAAACCGGGCGAGTCAAGTCACGGCCCTAGCAGGGGGGAAACTTCTGCCCCGGTGACGGCAATATAAACCTAACCGTGCGACCTAACGAACAGGTGCCTTTGGTTGAGGCATCTGTCCCAATGAGCCGCATAGTTCGGGATACCTCCCGGATTCACCGAGCTCAGAATACCCTTAGCCACCACTTGATCAGCGCGATGTCCGTTTTACTGGGCATCATCAATCAAGTCGCGCTTATTGGCAGGGACCCCGCAGAACCTAGCGGCGAACGGCGCGAGGAGAGATAGAGAGAAAATCTGTAATAATGTGTTCGAGCGAACTAACCTGATTAGCCGTGTTTGTTTTTTAATACCTTGCAACATTGTGATTTGCTTATTCGCCCGACCTATCTGAGATTGTCGCGCGATCTTATAGTAATGCTTTGGATGTTGGCGGTTTGAATCTTTTGTGTTCGAGCGGTCTTCTGTATAACGCTTTGCTGAATCTGCGAGAAACAAATGACCCAGCGAACTTGTTAATATAACCGCGCGAACGGTAATGATGGCTTGTGGTTGAAAGGACGTCTGCAGGAAAGGACGAATGTCCGGAGGTTTCTTTGATTTAACCGCTCGAGTAATAATGCGCTGAAATGATTGAAAAGACGTTTGCAGGAAACGCCGATTATCCGGCAGCTTCTTTCATGTAACCGTGCGAGCAATAAGTCGTCCTGCAGGCTCTATAAATACGGCCTAGCTCCGCATTATAAGGAAAAGTTTAAAGTGCAGAACTTCTGGCGGGAAGAATTGATGGCGCCCGCGCGAGCTTCAGCTGCCACTGCTTTCCTTGACGCCGAGCACAGGAGGTCGGAAATGACCAACAGCGAACTGGAGCGCTTTATCGCGGCTCACATGATGAATACTGACATAGTCGCGCGGTTACCCTAGAAGACGAGCGGATAAACACTTACGGAAGAAATCTGGTGGCGATCCCAGTCGACCACTTCGATTCCGGTTTCAGCTGGCCGCCGCTGATTGAGCTTGTGGAGATTCTCGACTTTTTCGGAATTGTACCCGGCCAACTTTCGCCGAATACAATAGCGTCAATGGTGAGCTTCATCATATACCTTCGGACCGAGCGGGTAAGATTCACTATGGATCTTTTCCGCCACTGCTTCGTTATCCGCTCCATCGTCTCCGGCAAGAAGGACAGCCGGGTCTTCAAAGGTGTAGTGTACTTCGGCTGCACCGGGATGAAAACTGTTAACCTGACGAATAAGTTTCCCAACTGGTCCACCAGATTCCTCATGTTCGAGGGGAATCTGGGCCTTCTGCCTGTCTGTCCGCAAGTCCGCTCGGCTAGGCTATTCGAACGGTTTGAGGTTGAGGGGATCGAGAAGGAGATCGCTGACTTCCTCGCCGGTTCGCGGCTAGATATCTTGCACTATATCCCATTGCTGCCAGTAGTGATGGAATTCCCTGCAGAAGAAGGTATATTTTTAACGATTAGTTGCTTAATATAACCGCGCGGCTAAATATTTTGTCCCATGGCAGCCGTCTTGAGAGTTCCTGCGAGCAAACCGGTTACACCGGCAGAGCCCGTTCTGACGCAGAGCGAGGCTAGGAAGAAAAGAGAGGATGACCGCCGCGTGGAGCATGATGTCGCCGCCGATTATGACTCCGATCCCTTCGCACCCCAAGGATCGGGGGAGAACTTAAAAGATCGCCGGGGCAAGGCGGTGATGAAATGGCACCCGCGCGGGAAGAACGTTCAGGTTTCTACCGCTCTTCCCTTGTGGAAGAACGAGAAGATATCCAAACATGCCCGCGCGGTTAGCTGGGCGATGTATGGTAGGGAGAACCTAGCCGACCTGCGGGCCATTCCGACGAAGAAACTTCCGGCCCTAGCCGCACAAATCCGCGTGAGAAGCTTCGTGACGGACCACTTCGTCGCTGGAGCCCTCGCCGAAGTGGTCGCTCTTGCCGAGCGGTTAGAGGATGAGGTAGAGCACCTTAAGGAGGAAAATGAGAAGCTGAAGAATATTAACGCTGTAAGTTTTTACCTCGCGGCTTTACCTTAGCATTATCCGAAGGTTTAACTTTATCTCCTCTTGCAGAAAGCTTATGACCCGGGGAACCCGGCCTTCAGAAGAGAATTAACCATGCATTTGCGGGAAAGCGGGGAAGACACGCTTGACATCTTGCGGGAACGGGGAGCATTTAAGCCTGGTCAGGAAGGCGTAACTCTGGACGAGTTATTCCCCGGCTTCAAGGATATCGAAGCCGCGCGAGTAGAGCCCGCCGAAGAACCTGTTGAGATTCTTGAGGAGGACGAGCATTCAAACGAACAGGAGGGCGTACCTGATGATGTCCGTGCGGATACAGGCTCGAGTTCATCCAGCAGTTCGAGCGAGGAGGAGGGATCCGGATCAGCTGAGACAAGTAGCTCTTCAAGTTCTTTCAGTGAAGCAGAGCCGGAGCGGAAAAAGAAGAAATGTTGATATTCTTTTGATCCGGCGGCATGATCTTTGTAAGCCGCGCGGATGACAGATTTTGTAACTTTTGACAATATAAATGATACTGTTTGATTTTGCTTAATATGCTTTATTCGCTCGGCATTATGTTTCTATTTGATCGATTATAATATGTCATGAGATATCTGGGCAATACACAAGCAGAATGGATGTGGAGATAAGCCCTGCTAGTTTACTTTTCCAGGCGACTAGAGTGCGAAGTCATCGGACACAGAGTGATTTCCACGCATAACTTGCCCGGATAATACTGATGTTCGCTATAATGAACTGAAGATAACCAAACCACCCGCGCGATTAATAAAGATATCTGTTGTATTAAACTGAAGATAACCAAACGACTCGCGCGATTAATAAATATATCTGTTGTATTAAACTGAAGATAACCAAACGACTCGCGCGATTAATAAATATAACTGCGCGGTAGGAATAATATCGGCAACTTCGAATATGAGACCAATTTAAGAAAACCAATTGGTCGAAAAGATAACCGAGCGGTAAGAATAATATCGGCAACTTTGAATATGAGACCAATTTAAGAAAACCAATTGGTCGAAAAGATATCCGAGCGGTAAGAATAATATCGGCAACTTCGAATATGAGACCAATTTAAGAAAACCAATTGGTCGAAAAGAAATCCGAGCGGTAAGAATAATAATATCCGCAGCCTTATAATACCCAATTACCCGAGCGGATACTGTGTCTCTAGCCAGGATATGATAACCGTGCGGTCTGATCTTTGACTGCCGACTAGACTTCTGCTTGAAGAAAAGAAAACACTGCTCTCTTGCCTGGAGTACAGTCTAGGTCGATCTTTCGGGGCAGGTGCGGCCGGAGCGGCATTGCTTCCCCCTGAGATCGACAAGACTGTGGGTCTCCTACAGGCACTGCTTGAGAGTATCAAGGAGTATTCGAGGGTTACATGCTGGGACGATCTGCGGGGTATGCGTGTGGCTTCCCGCACAGACCCATCCGAGTTGTAACGATATCCCTCTCAAAGCATGGTAGTGCTACCAGCCACCCTGTCCCTCCAAAATGCAGAAGTGGGGGTAGATACCAGCTGGGATCCGCAATCTAGTACTCCACCGCATCAAAGCCGGTAAGCTGCCACTGCACGGTGCGAAATCTCCCCGCAACACGTGGTCCTCGTGGTGTTACGCTAATGACAACGGCTCTAAAGGGGTATGTAGCTAGACACGGCGATATCTCCTGATTCAGTGATCTTTTAATTTTTGGGTTGCAAACCCATAAGAATGATGACTTGCCAGGCGAGAGTACTGATATAGAATCTCTGAAACAAAATATAGAGATGAATTATAATCCTTCTTAATAGAAATTCATAAGAGGAAATAAAAGACAGAAAAACATATTGGGTTAAGGAATTGATTGTCAGGATTGCTTCTGTTGCTGATGTCGTGTCTGCCAGCCTAGGAATGAGATGTCCTTTTTAGATCATGCTACAGGATCCCTTTGACTTCAACATTTTCACAGCTAATTGGAGGGCTCTACAATATTTTGTTAAATGACCTCTTTCCTTGTGGTATTCGCAATACTGATCCTTGGCTCTGGTTTTCACGCCTGCTGCCCGGGCGGGTTTCTTGTGACTTGGCTCTCCCTCCTGTTGTTCGATCTGGTACATGTCTAACAAACTTCTCTATCCTTTTTCTGAAACGCGGGGCTTCTTCGTAACTGGAAACCTTGTCGGCAACCCGGGCGGACAGACCGGGTAGGAGGTCGAATAGCCCGGCGAATATCCCGGACAGGTAGGCGAGTAGGCCGGCGGATCGACCTGCTTGCTGTCCGCTGGGGTCTGGTTGGCTGGTGTAACCGGAATGATTGCGGATTGCAAGCCTAACCGCTGATTAATTGCGGCTAGATTTGCATTGATCGCGGCGAGCTGCCGGATCATCTCTTGGCGAGTTCGGTTTTCTTCCCGGCGGGACTGCAGAAGAGCTTCCAAGAGCAGAACTTCGCTGGGGCTGAGGTTGTTCTGAGCGGACTGCCGGTCTGACATTGTATGGCCGCTGAACTTCAGCGACTAGCCGATATCTGAAGGCCGCGTGTTAACTGTTGATGCACGAAATGCGAAAGGGAAGACGAGCACCACCAGCTAACCGTTCGAGCCCTGGGGAGTAGGGGAGAAGGCTGTCGACCAGTCGGTTACTAGCGACTAGGAATGTCGGATAAAACCGGGCAGAGAAAAGAGAGAAAGGGCCGCTATCAGCGGCAACACCAGAGTTCGCTCGCCGCGGCTTAAATGCCTCTCCTGCGGCGGACTTTCCTTTTAGTTATGAAAGATCGGTTACAGCGGTTAGAAGAGAAGAGCCCGAGCGAACAGGTACCCGCTTAAAGGAGAAATTCGAAACCGCTGCCACAGGCGGCAAGCATGGGAATCCGAATCCCCCTCCTCAGGAGGGTACTGTTCACATCTATTTATAGGCTCGGGGACCTGCCCAAACGGGCAGGGCTAAAAATACCGGCTGCCCGGTGTACAGGAGAAGCGGGCAGCGGTGACCAGACATGGAAGAGAAAGGAGAGGCGGCCATCTAGCCGCGCGGACAGGCGGATAGACAGCTCCTGTCTGATTGCACTTGGACTCTTGCCAAGCCAGGGAGGCACCGCGGGTAGATGGTCAGGCGGCTAGGAGTTGGCTTGCCGCTGGGAGTTGGGGAGCGGTCAGATCCAGGGTTAACAATATGTCTGGTACTAAGATAAATCATATGAGGAGAATGAACCTAAGAATACTGTCCAGGTGGGACAGAGTGTTGACCAAGGATGTTTCTACACCTCAGAAACTCATGAAAATGGTTCAGAAGAAGAAAACTCCAACCAAGACAGCTACATCTTTCAGTGATTCAGAGGAGGAAGTTGTCTTCAGCTCAGATAAAGATGGACCAGAAAGCTCAAGAAAATATCCAACTCTAGAAACTGGCACTGATGGTAAGTTGTAGGGGGAGCACATTCCTGCAAGCAACATCTCTGTGGATCAGTTCCAGGAGGAGACTATTCGAGTTACAGATCCACAAGTGATATCAACTTTAGGGGGAGATAATGAGTAAAATAAAAATGTCCAAACAGTTGTATTGGACAGTGAAACAACCAATCTATAAATAATGGAGGTGGTACAGGACATAAATCAAGCTGCCAACGGCACTTTGAATGAAGCACAGGACGTGCTCATGAATGTTATTGATCAACATAACAAAGTCAAAGTTCCTGAGAATGAAATAACCATGGAAGAACACTTTGATTTCTAGGGGGATCCATCTATTGAGAATTAGAAAGTTATTCCTCCAGTTCAGATACAACAAGAGGTAACACTAGAAGAGTTATTTCCTGACTTACAAGGAGCAATAATTTAGGGGGAGATGCCAAGAACTAAGGGGGAGATGCCAATCATTGCCTCTAGTCCAAAAGAAACAGTGGACTTAGCTAGTTCATCTAATTCCTCTAAAGATGAAGAAGCCTCCAGGGCAAAGAAAAGGAAACTTGTGGAGCCCAGGAGGAGAAGCTCAGACTATAAGAAAGCCTTGAAGACTGCCCCACAAACACCATCTCCTGTAGTAGACTTCAGTTCACTTTTGGTGCAAATGCAATTGAAATTGGATGCGCAAAGAGTTGCTCTTGAAAAATATGTGGATGGGAATAATAAAGATCTGTAATTTCACTTGGCCCAGGATATCAAATCCATTAGGTTTGAAGTAAACTTGCACAAGAAGGAAATGACAGATTGCTTCCAAAATGGAGGTAATGATGTAGTCTACTTGGCCAAGCAACAATAGGAGGTCAAGACTGAAATAGAGGACATTGCAGTCAAACAAGGTTATGTCCTAGAAAATCAACTCAGAATGAATGAAAATCTCAAAGACTCACATAATACTATTCTAACAGATCTCGGGAGTAAAGCAACTACTATCAAGGAACAATTGGTTACAGTAAAGTCTGATTTTGACAAACAAATCAATAAAGATTTAGCTGCTATCCAAACCGCCATCGAGGAATCTCAAAAGGTAATCTCTGATCAAATGCAGAAGTTCAAAGCCTACTATGAAGAAGGAACAAATTATCTAGCTGATCAGGTAAGATTTCAGAAGGATGATCTAAGAGACCATATAAAAAGAGAAGTCATAAAGGGGGAGAGAGTATTAGTCAAAGCAAGCTTAAATCATGCTAAATGGATAACCAATACCATCAGAGCAACTCTTGGTTATCCACCCCTTTGTGATGATGCCAACACTGCAGAATCAAAAATTCAACCTTCTTACATTGAAGGAGTTTGGCAAGAAGTAGCCCAAGTCATTTATCCACCTCAAGACTTTGAAGGAATTCAGCATGCAGTACAACAAATGTATAGTCCTCCAATGGAGGCACAAAATGTTATTATTGAAGAGATATAAATGTCTGCAGCTGCATTACAAAGAGAAAGAGAAGCACAAAGTGTAAGGGATGCTCAGAGGGAAGCTCGGCTATCTAAGAAGAGGCTTAGAGATCAGGCAGAATTAAAGCCTGATTTTGAACAATAGAGTAAAACCTCCAGGAATATTATTCTGACTGCTTGGCATGCTGTTAAAGAGAATATGCATGATAGAGGCAAGTGGTATTCTGAATAGGAATGGAGCAAATATCTGGAGCGGCAAGATGCCATATAATAGTTCAGAAGAGACCTTAGAGCTGGGAAGATACCTACTAACTCTGTGGAGCCTAGCAAGTATTTCCCAAAGCCGTTTCATTACTTTGTAAGGCAAAGGATCAAGGCTGAAGATCACAAGAAGAAGGATATTAAAGGGAAGGAGCTGGCTGAGGACACTGGAGCTTCAGTACAAGCTAGGATTCAGTCTGGCAAAGGAATTGTCATTAAGGAACCTGATCAATCCTAGTGTTATATTGACTAGGTTTAGGTATATGTAATAATTTTGTACTAAATCTTTGTTATTCTGAATTGTTGAACATATATAAATGATTTCCTTGGTTTAGCCATGATTTGATATTGTATACTTAAGTTTATATGATGCATGATTACTATATTATAACATATTTTGATAATATTGTTACATGTTATGTCTGCTTATGGTTAACCTTGTCTTTGAAATGACTGTTTAAATCATAATCCTTTTTTTATTATAAGTGGTGTATAACATTGACTAAGGGTTATGACTTCTCCAAATATGGGGAGATTGTTTGGTACATTGAAAACTGTGTACCTGATTTGGAGAAGCCTCACTTAACTCAATGATATACATCATTGTGTATTTGATGAGATGTTGAGTTTCATTGTGCAGGATAAAGAAATGAAGTAAAATATTCTAAGTACATGTTTCTAAACTTGTGAAGGAAATGTGTCAACACCAGGAGCCAGATTGTGTCGACACACAGGACTTGTGTCGACACAAAAAAATTCAGTCTACAGTAATTGTGTCGACACACAGGACTTTTGTTGACACACAGAAATTCAGTCTACAGCAATTGTGTCCAACACACATGAGTTGTGTCGACACACTCGAGATTCATGTCGACACCAACTATGTCAAGACTGGAAGCAGATTGTGTCGACACACAGGACTTGTGTCGATACATTCTTCAGAAGTTGTGTCGAGAAAATAAAGAAGAGTTGTGTCGACATTACTATGAGCTATGTCAACATCATCAAGAATTGTGTCGACACATGTTCCATTTGTGTAGACACATATGAAGTTTTGTCTCGACACTTTTGTTAAGGTAAAAGTGACATAGTTTCAGATGTCAGGAGTGAAGACTTGATAGCCGTCGTAACACAAGACTTGTCCACATCTGTCTAAAGAAAGTGTAGTTATGTAAACCGTCGTATCAGACCATTTGTGTAGTAAACTCGGTTGGGATTCTATATCAAGACGTTTTCTATCAAAAGAATAAAAAAGAGAAAGACACTGAGTAGTTGTTTCATCCTGAAATCAACAAGTCTCTGTTAAAGAGAAGGCAGATCCTGAACAAGTCTACAAGAAAAAATCAGAGTTACATCTGAAAAAAGAGGAGAGCCGGATTTTGGATCGACTTCAACTTTTCAAGAAAGATCAACCTTAATTTGTTTAGATTCAAAAAGCTTTGAAGAAGCTAAGATAGGTTGGATCCTAAAGAGTCAGTTCATTCCAGAACTTATCAAGAAGTCTTCATCCATTCATCTTTCTCTTGGGTGAAGAAATAATCATTCTCACAATAAAATTTTGTAAGATCTTTTATAGATCTAAGGTAGGATTTTTGTAATCTTAGTTGTAGGCCTAGTTATAAGGGCTGAGCTAGGGCTTGCTAGCTTGAGTGTAGGAGTGTGGCCTCACTCTGAGGTAGGATTCTCTGAAATAATCTGAGTTGTTGGACTTGCTGAAGTCTGAGCTGTAGGAACCATTCTGGTTCTGAGTTGTAAGATCTGAAGATCTCAGATGAAAGAAGGGAGTTAGGCCGAATCTAGTATACTGCTAGATAGGCTAAGGGGAAAGTGGATGTACCCATCTCTTGGGGAACCACTATAAATCTGTATGTATGCTGTGTTGGCTGTGTTTATTTTAATCTGTGATGTGATAGTTATAACATAGGTTGTCTAACTGTGATATAATTTATCTGCCTAAATAAAATAAGAATTGAACCTATTTACCCCCCCTCTAAGTGTTTAGGGTATCTTGAAACAATTTCTTTCAACGGCCTCTGACACGGCTTGGGACATGCCCGTATCAAACTTAGACACCTCCATGTCATAGGTCGTGTGCCCCAATCGACGTTGAAACTATCGGATCCCGTATAGGACACGACCATGTGACATGCCCATGTCATAGGCCGTGTGCTAGACACGCCTTTGGACACGCCCGTGTCCTTGACCGTGTAACTCATTTGACACAGCCCGTCATAACACAGAGCAGGACACGGCCCTTGACACGCCCGTGTCACAGGCCGTGTGCTCGACCTGGCTTGACTCCGAGGATCGTTGACTGCATTTCGTCGACCTCTGGCACGACACGTCCCTAGACACGCCCGTGTCACAGGCCGTGTGAACCTAATCAGACACCAAATTGGACTTAGAACGCTTTCCGTTCCTTAATGAGTTTTGGGGCGTTATAATATGTCGATCTTATTTACTTTTCAAATTCTTTGGTAACATCTTTATCTTGCACCTCATTCTTTATCTCATATGCTTCCACAACTCTACCATGATAATCCTTGAATTTCTAATTCTTTTGCTAATAACAAAAGGTGGACAATATTGCAAGAAATTTTAGGAAGAATATATGAATATCACAAGAAATATTTGGGTTTTTCACTTGTGTTTTTGATATAGGGGGAACATCCATTAAGGGGGAGTCTGTGCACACTCTAGTTCTTACATATTTTATCATTTCCTTATTTTAAGGTCATCGTTGATTTCATTCTCAGTGGATTTGTTATTATCAAAAAGGAAGATTGTTAGAGCATGTGTTCCGCATTCCTTAGTTTGAAAATAACAAATCCAGAATGTATTTGATCATACTGTATTTATGGTGTGCAGATATCTCCTGGTAAACTCTGATAATTTTAGAGTGACATTGAGCTGCAAATTTTTCAAAGACGGGAGATATTGTTAGTGATAGCTATCTATCATCAGGCGATATCAACTTGATGACGTCTGCCATTTTCTTGACGGTTTCAGAACAGCACATTATACACCTATATCGTCAGGCAATATCTATCTATCGCGGGGCGTGATAGCGCAGGATCCAGCATGATCACCATCATTCCGGCACGGTTACAGCAGAGTGGGCCACGTGGCAGGCTGAGGTGATATCGTGCATGCGATAACTAGCTATTGCGGGGAGATAGTGCAAATTGTTTAAAAGGGTTGTATTTTGTGCATTTCGTGATACACATCTCATAGAACCTTTGTGTTGAGTATTCCCAGACTGACAACTCAGTGGAACAAGAAAAACTCCTAAGTGTGCAACTAAGTTGAAGAGTGTAGAAGAGACTGTACCTGCTTTATAACTCCGGCGAATTTTGAAAGGATTCATCGTCTTCTTCAAGTGCTCTACACTAGAGGGAGTTTTAATTTCAGATTTCTAATTTTGTACTTTTCTTTATTCTTGTAATTGATTGAGAAATCGCTGCCTTGTGTGTGACGACTAGGTCCGATGTGGCTTAGGGGTAAATCGCTGTCTTGTGTGCAACGACTAGTTTATGGAGAGATCTAGGGGGAGCCTAGTAGCTGTATCTAAGGGAGAGATAGACATTAACCTTCTGGTCCTTGGGAGAATTGCCGGTGAAAACTCAAAAAAAAATTTCATTTGTAGCCTCGATTTCAAACTCTATTGAAATCTTTGCATATGTTTTTTCATCACTTATGAAATAAAATCGGCATTATAATTTCATTAAATTTTTGAGTGTTTGTAATATAATTTTTTTTGTGAAAAATACCATGTTAACAATTCTCAATTATTTTACCTTAAGTTTACATTTGAAAAAATTTGTTTTCCCTTATTCACCCCCCCCCCCCCCCTCTAAGAGCGCCTCAAGATCCAACAGTTGCCTTAGCAACTTAGGTTCTCCGCGCAGGCTCACTAGTGAGACAGCGATGGAGACGGTGGTGGAGGGACAAAAGGGCGAACTCTGTCACATGCACGCTAAGGAACGGATGAGGGTTTGCAAGGACGCACAAGAAAAGCGACGTGTGCGGATGCGTGCGGGGGTACACATGGATACATACTGGGGAGCGCGTGATGAACACGGGGGAGCGCATAGACGCACATGGGGGTGCACGTTGATGCCCACGTGGGGCATGTGCGGACGCTCGCGCATTGTTGTTGGCACTATTCAGGGCGGGCATGCGTGTGCTAGGACGAAGTCGCTGCTGCGCACTTGCGCTCGTGCAGACGTGTGTGCGAGGGCGCGACCACGAATGCCATGCCGGGCACGGGTGTGCACACGATGTTTCAGCTGCGGTGGACTCCTACGTAAGGTTTACTTTTTGGTTGGAGCGAGACCTAACTTGACCCAGTTAAACCATTTCTGAGTTGATGGAGGTCGCGGTTTATGAACTTTATGAACGCCGGTTTGACTTAGGGCCAGTTTGGGAGGACTTTTTAACTCCTTTTCGTTTTCTGGAAAACACTACCACACTTAAGAGACCGTTTGGATTGTCTATCGGTGGAAAAAGCTACCGCGAAAAACCCTATTTTCTCATCTTTTGGAAAAGTGACTTGTCACCTATTTTTCAACATTTTTGAAAAGCATTTTTTCATCTAAAAACACTTATCTTTCAAAAAAAATCTAAGACTTGATTTTTTTTTCTTGCCGCGGTTTTTTCCCGGCCGTAATTTTTTTGCCCGGGAGTATTTTTTTTGCCCGACGCAAATTTTTTGCCCGGGCGCGAATTTTTCGCCCGGGTTGGCATTTTTCGCCCGGGCGCGGGATTTTTCGCCTGGGTGAGTTTTTTTCGCCCAAGTGCGGTTTTTTGCCCGAGCATGTTTTTTTTCGCCCGAGCGTGTTTTTTCGTCCGGACGTGATTTTTTCGCCCGGGTGCATTTTTTCATCCGGGTGCGATTTTTTTGCCGGTGCACGATTTTTTTTCTTCCGAGCCGATTTTTTTGCCCGAGCGCGGTTTTTTCGCCGGGGCGCGTTTTTTTCGCCCGGGCTTGATTTTATTTGCACCGAAGCGATTTTTTCGCCGGGGCGTTTTTTTTTGCACCGACGCGATTTTTTCTCCCGCACGCGATTTTTTTGCGCGCGGGCGATTTTTGCGCCCGAGCGCGTTTTTTTTCGCCCGAGAGCGATTTTTTCGCCACGAGGCGTTTTTTTCGCCCGACCGCGATTTTTTTCACCGGGCGCGATATTTTTGCCTTGGAGCGTTTTTTCGCCCGATCACTATTTTTTTAGCCCGGGAGCGAATTTTTTATCCTAGAGCGATATTTGTCATTGAAGCTTGTTTTTGTCACCGGAGAGCGGTTTTTTCGCCCTGACGCAATTTTTTCGCCTGAGCGCGGTTTTTTCACGGGGAGCGAATTTTTGGCCTGGGCCCTGTTTTTTCGCCTAGTCGGAAATTTTTTGATCGGGCGCAATTTTTTGCCCGTTAACGATATTTTTTTTGCCCTGACACGTTTTTTTCGGCCGGGCGCGATTTTGTCGCCTGAGCGCGCCCGAGGGCGAATTTTTCGCTCAGAAGTGAATTTTTGGTATTGGCGTGATTTTTTCGCTTGTTCGTGATTTTTTCGGCCGGAGGCAATTTTTTTCGTCTGAGCGTGATTTTTTCGTCCGATCTCGATTTTTTCAGTCGGACGCTAATTTTTCCTTCGTGAGCGATATTTTTTTCGGAGCACGTTTTTTTCCCCGAAAGGTTTTTTCTGCCCGGGCGCAATTTTTTTGAACGTGGGCAAATCTTTCGACGTGATTTTTTTGCTCGTTCGTGATTTTTTTGCCTGGTCATGTATATTTTTCGCCTGGACGCTAGCTTTTCCGCTTTCGAGCGAAAATAACGCGTATGTGGAAAAAATTCTCGTCCGTGAAAAAAATTCGCGCCTGGGTGAAATTTTCCCGCCCAGTCAAAAAATTTGTGCCCGTCTGAAAAATTTGCTGGCCCGAAAGATTGGCGCCTCGGAGAAAAATTGGAGCCCGGGAGAAAATATAGCGTCCGAGCGTAAATATCGCGCCCGGGCGAAAAATTCGCGCCCGGGCGAAAAATCGCGCCCGGTCGAAAAATTCGCGCCCGGGCGAAAATTTCGCGCCCGGGCGAAAAATTCGCGGCCGGGCGAAAAATTCGCGCCCGGGCGAAAAAACCGGGCCCAGGCGAAAAAACCGCTGCCGGGTGAAAAAACCGGGCCACGACAAAGAAATTCGCTCCCGGACAAAAAATTTGCTCTCGGGCGAAAAAAACCCTGCCCCTGCGAAATAATTGCGCATTTTCCCCCGGACGCATATTTTTAATAAAAAAAAGTTACCGCAACGAAGATTTGTCAAACTGTTTATAAAATGCTTCTGCTTTTGAAAAGCTCTACAAAAAAAGTTCACCCAAACAGTTCTTATTTTCTAATAGACATTTTCCAAAAATATTTTTTCCTACCAACCTTTTATGAGTACTCATTCTTTCTGAGAAGACTTCCCAAACAGACCATTAATTAAATTCCAGAGGAACGCCATCAATCTTCACTCGCCTAACACACAAAACATAACAACATATCCGCAAGAACCATGTACCCATGAAACTCCTGGCAGAATAAAGTTCAACAACAAGAATAAAGGGTAAAAAATTCCTTGTTCGTAATGACATTTGATATATTCTGAAAAAAAAAATTGCAACAACTTCCCCTTTGTATTGGCACTAGTTAGATTCACAAATGTCAACTTACGATCTATTTAATCAGTTATTCTTTCATTACATGCCTTTTTTACTCATCCTTTTTATTAAATTCCAAGAATCCACGTGAATAATTTGAGGCAAAACTAATGTGTATTGCAGTCATGGGCGAAACTATCCCTTGGCACGGTAGGGCACGTGTCCCGACCGGTTTTTTCCGCGATTTTCACCGGGGGAGAAGAAATCTCGTCGCTAAGCCTGCTGCTCCTGTGCCCTAGCCAAATACAGCGCCTCTGCCGCGGTCGTGGGCTCGCCGGTCAACGGCCGCCCGGGTTCGTCGGTGGCCGCGCACTCGCCAAATTTCGGGTGACCGCCGCCGGCCGTGGGCTCGCCGACCGCAGGCCGCTCGGTGTTCGTCGGCGGGGCCACCGATGAACCCCGTGCGGCCGGTGGCCGGCGAGCCCACAGCCGGCGCCGGCCGCCCGGAATTTAGCGAATGCGCACTGTGCTTATTTAGCACAGTGCGCACCTTAGTAATCCTCTCTCTCTCTCTCTCTATATATATACACGTGTGTATATATATATATATATATACTATTCTAAAAAGATATATGATGCTCTGCCAATAGGGTGAGTTCAAAAATAGGGAAAAAGACAAGAGCCGTCGGATTACAATCTGTTGATCCAAAGCCGTTGGATCTGGGGCTGCAAATAGCGGATTAGGTTTGCACAAAAAACTCAAAAACCTCCCCTCTCTCTCTCCTAAAACCCGATCAACAGTAAACCCCCCCCCAAAAAAATTGCGGCAACGAACTGCATCAATTTTCTTCCTCGCGGCCGCCGACGGAGCAGGCGGCGGCTGTCCGGCTACCCCGGGCGGGTTCGTCGGAGGCCGGCGAGTCCGCTGGTTGGTGTCGGGTAGGCCGCCGACGGCCGTGAGGAAGAAACTAGGTATTTTAATAAAATAAATTATTAATTTTTAATAATTTTAAGATTAATATTTTTAAAAAATTATTTAGTTTTAAAACAATTAAATTTAAAATATTTAAAACAATACGTCGGTCCCGTGCCTGTCACTATATATATATATATATATATATATATATATATATATATCGTATATATATATTATATATATATATATATATATGTATATATATATATATATGTATATATGTATTTATATATGATTATACATATATATGTAGCTGTTGTTGAATTATATTTTCCAGATCTTGTGTTCGGTTTGTTAGAAAAAATTTTTCCTTGCGTGTTTGTTACATATTAAACATTTGTTTACACCGATTTAATGACAAAATACATTGATATTGAATGTTTGCTCCTATTTTTTTCCAGATATTGTTAGATAAAAATTCCAGTTTTGATGTTCAGGTCTTGTTTAATGCCAAATTTTTGCATATGTATCTGTCATATGTTCAGGTCTCGTTCTATTTTGGGTGGACGTTTGCTCCTATCTCGAGCTGTTGTGTTTGTGTTAAGTTTGTTGAATTATTTTGCATTAGAAAATACTTTTATTATATGTTGTTTAATTCTAGTTTGGATGTTCAGGCACTGTGTGTGCATGTTTACATTTCTCATAAATAACATCTTATATTATTTGTATGTCTCGAGCTATTAATGATAAATCAAAAATTTTTGATATATACACTCAAAATATGCTAAAAATGTGATATATACACATGTTTTTTCCCTAAAAAAGGCTTGAATGTATATATTCCAACCCATATATATATAAATATATATATAGAGAGAGATAGAGAGAAAGGGAGAGAGAGAGAGAGAGAAAGTGTTTATATGAACAACTTCCCGTGTGAATTGTGCCCACGGCCGACGGCGGCTGCGGTGGATTTGCTTTGTTCGCACAGTTCGCGCGAATGGGTGTTTGCACTTTAACCTGAGTAAGACATACGATCACTACCCTAAAGAATTTGTAACATCTTCCAGCAGGTTTTCATCGATGTTCACTTCTCCAAGGTACAATAACTGGCTAGATCCTGGAAGCTCCGATGTACGTGAATATCAAAAAAAAATTGAACACTCGAACTCTCATTTGATGAATCAAATGGCGGAAGTAGATTAAGGTAGAAAAAAACAAATCACGTAGAGAAATGTACAGTAAATTACACTGTGGCATGAGAATATCATTGAAATTGACACATCGTCGAGAGAATTAATCTATGTAAAGTTGAAAGAAATCAGAGCAACGCCGAGTTTTACTCAACGTTAAAGAAAACAACATGGTGATGTGCAGATAGTAATGTATTTGACGTAATGCAAAGTTGATGTTTAGTTGATAGAAGTCGACGCAATTATGGGACAAACAAAAATCGATGCAACATCAATAGTAATTGAAGCAAGTAGCCCAAATAGAAATTCAACGCTACGGGAATACAAATCGATGTGAAAGGATTTCGACGTAAGTCTAAATTGATGCAACGTCAAAATCTCTTATAAACGTCAGAAACTATTTTGTACAAAAATTATATTCAATTTTTCCCCAAATCCAAAATCCATATCAGGTGCAATGTGGTGTGTGCGTGCGAGTGTGTGTGGTTCATAGTTTTTCTTTGCGCTCCTTTGAACAACTAAGGAAGAATATTTTTTGTATATTCTCAATTCTTTAAAGTGAGTTGGCAAGGTAAGACTAAGGATTCATTTGGCACAGCGTTTGGAGCTCTCCGTTTGGGGCAAATTCCGCCGCACGACAGGTAATCAAATTACCAGCGACGCCGTTTGCTCCGTTTGCACCCACCGCGCCATGGGAAATGGAGGAAAACGGAGGGATTTCAACCGCGACCTCCTCCCTCCGGTTCCAAAAGCCCTCCTTCTCCTCCCGCTGTCAGGGCAAAACGCCGAACCAAACGAAGCCTAAAGTGTTGGGGTTGTGGAACACTTCCAGTCCTCTTGTTTCTCACACTGGGTTAGCCCACGTGAGCCTAGAGGAATCGAAGTGTGATCCCCCTCCGACATATCTAGCGCCGACGACAGCGGGGGTCCGGGGGCAGCCGCCCCCGACGGAGGTCCCGCTGACCGGACAGCGGGCAGGGGTCCAGGGGACAGCGTCCCCGGTGGGGGTGCGGGGGCAACGGCCCCGGCCCAAAATTTTTGGTGGGTTGTTTGTTCCAATGGTCGAACTGAGTTCGACATTCGACGTTGAACGTCGAGCTGAGTTCGGCGTTCGATGTTGAACGTCTAGCTGAGTTCGACGTTGTGCTGAAGCCTATTTAAGGCGTATTCCGGTTGTTTTTTAGGGATACGATCGATACGTTTTTGACGACGGCTGACGGCTGGTTTTCCCTTTAGAGGTGCATACGAGGTATCTTCGTTGGAGGCGATCCATAAGGGGTTCTTCATTTGTTTCTTGTCCAAAAGGAGGAGTTAAGGTAGGATTGGTTTAGATCCTTGTAACCTTTGTAATCTGTATTTTCTTTTGGTGATAACAAGAAGGGAGAAGGAGAAGGGATAGGGGACGTAGCCCGGTATTGGGTTAACCTCTAAAATCTGTGTGTTTGTGTGCTTGCTCTGTTTACATTTGTCTAGTACTTTTCTTCGGATTTCTGCTTCTCGGCGCTCCGAATTTCCTACATAAAGTTCTCAACATTTCATAACAAGCTGGTTTTCCTCCAATACATTTGAATTTCTTTCATTTTTGTTTTGAGCATTTTCATAAAGATGAGGAACCCTAACACCAAACAAAGTACAAGGATCCATTAAATCATTAAAAAATAAATAATTTAAAATAAAATTTATAACAATCTCTCACAAAACCAAAAAACACAAACTTCATATATAATATGAATAATATTATTAATAAAACTGAATACAAATTTGTTTCAAGTGTATGTGGAAGATAACCTGGAACTTACACTAAGTAATTATTTCCTCGAACGAAAAATATAATAGGTCAAAGACTTTGACTTATATATTTTTTGACAAGTAGATTAATCGAGCACATAAAGGATTGGATCTCCTTTGGGTTATGGTAGTGGGGGCGTTAATGTCCATTCACATTGATTAATTTTAATCGAGGTTGGTTTAGCCTGGATCAAAATGTCATGTTCTCGCGACAACCCCCGCAAAGGTTGTGCCACAAGAGATTTTTCATAACTAATATCTCGCAAGAATATATGTGTTTGACACTAATTTAGAACTTTGTATTAATCATAATCTATTACGTAGAATACAACATCATAGAAAAGGGGAGAAGATTTTCTAATCCTTTAAATTTATACGCTCCACCACGCTTCATCAATGTCATTGTTTCTACCACATTTAATCCATATCATGGGATTTCAAGTCGCATGGTTTGGGTATCCACCATTGTAAGTAATTTATGTGTGTTTAAGCCCCAATTCCCTCGATCACAATAAAATCTTCCTTTGGGGCAATCCCTTAGTAAGATTATTAGCCAAATTCAATTTTGATTTTTCGTAGTTAAATGATACCACTTTTTTTCTCTTCTTCACTGATGTGTACCTGATTATCATGAACTTATTCATTTTAAATTAGTATTATTAGAAAATGTTAAATCATTAGCTGATTTGTTATCACAATACAAAGAAACAACTTGTTTAAGTTTTTCAATTAATAACATTTCATAAAGTAAATTCATTAGTTGATTTGACTAGAATTTTGTTTTGGCACACAGTATCTAAATCTATAAGCTTGAATTCCAGAATGCTTCTAAAAATCACAATTTTTTTCATAGAGACACATTAAATGGTCGTTCCTCCTAAAAGGAATAATATATCATGCCATATACATAATATATAACAAATCAGATACCCAATTAACATCTGAATATTTTTTAACTATTTCGGGAAAACTTGTATCTATAATCTATAGTCCCTCAAACATATTTAAAATTCTACTCAATGTTGTCTAATGATCATCACTAGATTGCTTAGTGTATTCGCTCAATCATCCAACAATAGAGGAGATGTATAGCCATGTACAGTTAGCAATATACACAAGTGATCTTATAATTTGATCATATCTATGTTGTACAACCTTGTATCCGGCGAGTGGGGTCAGTAGGATTCGGTCTAGCAGAGGTCAACAGGTATGGGGAGAGTGAAGCAAGTAGGCTCGCACTCGCCCCGGGTTCTCGACAATGCCAGGAGAGTGGACCAGGTAAGGCCCGCACTCGCCCAGGGCCATAGGGAGGCGACGAGTAATAGCCCCATCGAGCACTCGCCACCCAGGCGAGTGGAAGCTTCATGGACCACTCGTCCAGTAACATGTGCAATCCAGTATTCGCCGAGCAAGCAGCGCGAGCTCGTCGCTTGGCGTTGAGTGAGGCGCGCTCTGTTGACGCCTTCAGTTTCTTGGCATTGATTGAGGCGAGTGCTATCTACGCCTTCAGTTCCTTGGCGTTGAGTGAGGCGAGTGGCCTTAGATCTCGCATTAATCCAAGATTGGGTGCCGCGGGGGCGAGTTACTTGTTTACCCTAGCACTCGCCCCTTAAGGCGAGTAGCGCCTTCATGGGGCACTCGCCCAGAAGGGTCCAAAGGTAAAATTACCTGGATGACCTTGCAGGGCTGCGAATAGCCATTCAGAACAGCGGAGTTTCGCTATTTACAGGCCAGATTTTAAAAACTATAAATATTCCCAAGGGGGTACCTCAAAAGGCAAGCTTCCCAGTTCTCTTACGTTCTTGTCTCTTAGCGCTTTATGATGTACCCTTAGCTCTGCATAGGCTAAGGAGGGGAAGCACTCTAAGATCTTCCGGGTGTGTGGTGGGAACTCTGTGTTAGATGTAACACCCCAGTTTTCTAGACTTGAGGCTCAGGACGTTACCGCGAGGCAATAGGTCGCTATCTCCCTGCGGTAGCCTTCATGCGTTGAGTGGAGGTGCTGAGTGGTAGGAATTGAGTGCGTTGAGTGGCAGGCGTCAAGTGCGTGTTAGCTAATTACAGCTCGGTGGTAGCCCAATGCGTTGAGACAAAAGCATTGAGTGAGCTACCGCGCAGCGGTATTACTACCGACGGTGGTAACACTGCATTATTTTTTTGAACGATGCCTCGGGAAGTTAATGTGGTGTGGTAGGTAGCTACCTCCCAGCGATAGCAGGCGGGAGCAGTTTCATAACGACTGAGTTTAGGTCGTCTGATCCTTCTTGGGAGGTAATACAATGGCCCAGGACACTTTGTCTAAGAGGCCTAAGTAGGGCTTAAGGGTTGCTTTCCCTCATACTTCTAATTTTGAGTGGGAGTTAGGGTTTGGGAGAGAAGATATGGAGGAGAAAGAAGAAGGACTTTCTCCGCCATTAGCGAAGCTCTTAGGCTCCGTTCGTCAAACCGAGGCCTTATCTATGGAGAGGACTTGAAGGTGCATATTTTCATCCTTGCAAAGTAAGATCTCCATGGATAGGAAGAGGAGTCGTAAGATAACGACACTTCTCCTCTCGGTCTCTAGGATGCGTTCATAGCATCCATTTTATCTTGTTTTTCTATCAAAGATTCAGGCATCAGATCTCTCAAATGAGAGGGGTTCATATTGCCATGGTTCAAGAGGAGCCATCAGGTCGATTGTGTTCGTCCCTGACATGATGTTGCATTAGAAATCCGCTCTGATAGTGGATCATGCATTATAGGTGAAGCCGTAGTCGTGACTGTTAGTCCGACTCGGTGATGTTGCATATCGAGCCTTAAGCATTTTGATAGAAATTTGTTTGCGGTAAGAAGCCATTTGAAATGTTTGCCCCTCTTTATTCCGTGCGAGAAAGAATGGTGGATTAGGGTGGAAAAGTCTATGTTCATTGATTGATGTGCAAATGAGCAGCTTTGTCTCTATAGTTGGCAAGTTAGCTTGTGACGTGCAAGTCATGTGTGGAGAGTGTCCCGGCGAGACACATCCCCTTCTGAGAAAATTGACGAGAATGCTAAGCTTTTGATAAGCCCGGGCGATGTAGCCCATAAGTGGGTGGGGTCAAGCAAGGGTTCTTAGCATCGTTTGGTTGTTTGTGAGAAAAAATCCTGACGTGAGAAGTCAAAGCTTGCAGGCAAGCCCGGGGCTTGAGACCCACGAGCGGGAGGGGCCTTGGCAAGAGTTCCGTGTGGCGGCTTGGTGTGAAAATTACTTTCAACTCGAAAATGGCAAGTGTACCTATCGAATTGTAGTACCAAGGTCATATTTAAACTCGGGGGTGTAAAGTACTGCTACTCACGTTTTAACTATTATTCCACCGTACAATTAATGATGGAGGATTTGAAAAATTAAAATTAAACTGAACAAAATTAAGACGAAACTATAGATTAAAAGATAGCACTTGATAGATGATTCACCATGAAAAGAGATAAGAGAAATAAAAATGTAATTTTAATAATTGCGAAATACTCGACCGTGACGGATCCGAAAATAAGACAAAATCTCGCTAGAGCATTAGGTCTCCTAACTTATAGACCGTTTGATCGAAATCTCTTTACAAATCAAAGAAGCCTAAAGTTGCATTATCGAGGTGATCCAAACTATTGGATTTGACTCCAATCCGGAGGATTTACGTCATCCTATCTCGAGGGTTGCGTTCAACTCCTTCCTTCTTTGAGTGATCTTTCAAATCACAAGTCTCTCGACTACTATGAAATGAGATCAAAGCCTACTACCGTATACCGGAAATACGGAGTCGACAAAAAATAAATCAAAGAAGGATCGAGCAAAATTTTAGCAAAAATAGAATTACGAAGTAAGAAAAATCCTCATCTCGATTCATGGATCCTCATGATCAAATGTTACAAGGAAATTAGCTACGCATATTGGAAAAGAAAACGACAATAATAAGAGAAGAAAATTTAATTATTTATACTAAAAGAGAAAAAAGTACACAATGCTTAAAACAAAATGATATTACTTAAACTAAATGAGATTACAATAAGGGAAACTAGAAAATAAAATTACAATGAAAAACTCTCTTGACTTGTATTCTCCACTTGCTCTCCCTCCAAAGTCCAACCTCCTAAACATGAGACCATGGGCTCCTTATAGATGAGGAGGGAAGATTCTAGAAAATGTGGAAATAAAGGGGCAATAGGGGGCCGACCATGTATGGTGAAGTGGGTTCATGCATGTAATAAATGAAAGGGGAGAAAATGGGAGGATGCATTGTATTTAATTTATGGAAATGCAATTGGAAAATGTAAAATAAATAAGGGGGGATGAATGTCATAAGAGTTGAGAAAATAATTAAAAGGAGACAAGATGGGAATGAGAGAGGGGTGGGGGGGGGGTGGGGGGGGGGGGTGGCCGGCCACATGAGGGGAGATGTTCATGCATGCAATTAAATGAAGGGAGAGAGAGAGTATGATGGATGCATTGTATGGCCTTTAATGAAATGAAAATAGGAGATTTTTAATAGAAAGTGGATGAGTGTGGAGGAGGGTGGTCGGCCACATGTATGCATGCATGAAATAAATGATGAGGGAGAGAGAGGGGGGCTGCTTTGAGTGGTCGGCCGAGCATAATGGGCATCTTGTATGGGTTGCATGGGCTCGGGTAGGGTGGTGGACTGCTCTTGATCTTGAGTAGGCTGCTCCAAATGGATGAGGGCTCGGCTTGGACATGATGGCTGCTTGCTTGAGGGCTCGGCTTGGACATGTGGGCTGGCCGAGCATAATGGGGGGGGGGGGGGCGCTGCATCATGATATGGGTTGCACCATAAGTGGTCGGGCAACATGCATGTTGGACAAGGCCCCCTCCAAAGTGAAGGCTTTGGACCTAGAAAACATAACAAAACATTATATTATTATCATAACAAAATATAACTAAACATAATAAAAATATAAAACATATAAAACGAAATAAAACTAAGAACTTATATATCATAATATAACAAAACACAAAACATAAAATAAAAAGAACAAAGCACAAACAATAAAACTAGAAATTATAATAACAAAACACAAAAGACATTAAACGAGCAATAAAATAAAATAAGTATAAAATAAACAAAAAAATATAAATAAACTTAGGGATTTCTTCTTATAAACTATACCAAAAACGATGACTAAAAGTAGTCATCAAACTCCCCCATGCTTAGACATTTGCTTGCCCTCAAGCAAATAAAAATAAAAACTGGGGAAAAACCAAAAAGAAAACAAAAGATATATTTTTTTAGGTTCCATAGTTAAGAAAACCAAAACATGAAAAATTAAACTATCCTAATTTCCATGTCAACAACTAGTGGGGTGAGAAGTGCACAATAGAAACCTTGAAAGTGGAGGCCTAATAATATCATTAAAACATAAGGAAAAATTACACATTTCTAAGTCTTAAAACAGGGCATCCAAAATAAATGAAAATAAGGAAAACAAAAGTAGAGGTTCTCAATAAACTGCGCATTAACAAACTACTAGGTTGCTAGATAAAAATTAACCCTAAAACACCACAAGGCAACCTCCAAAGAAATCCATCAATGATGGTGGCCATAGGTTTGTCCGTTCACACTTTCTCCACTATGCGAATTTACGTTCTAAAGATTATTAGGACTTAAAATAGGCGTTAAGACTTGGCTTAGGTAAATAATTAGGAAGTGAAAAGCAAAGGTAAAAAATGAAAGCTAAGACATACACTAAACCAAGGTTGAGCTCAAAAAAAAAAATCATAACAAAAATGAGAAGTGACAAGTATGTCATTTCTCCAATAGTAGAGACACAAGACAAGGCCATATATTTTTCTTTTATAAATTTGGCCACAAATAAACTTCATTTTTTCTTTTTTCTTTTTTTTTGATTGCATTTTGATAATAATATTTCTTTCATAAAAGAGAGCTCCAAAAATAGGCTTTAAAATTTTCCGATTCATTTTTTTTCAAAAAGAGACAACCCATCACACAATGATTTTTAAAATGAGGCTCAAGGTTTAGTGTGCAATAGGAAGGGCATTTTTGGCTTTGGTTAAAAAAATGAAGAAAAGGTGGAGCTAAATCAAAAAAAAATGGAAAAGGCCCAAAATTGTTTTGCAATGGTAATTTTTTTGGTGGGCAAGAAAAGCTCAAACTAGTCAAAGGGTGGCCTAAATCATTTCTAAAGCACGTAAAAACGACGCACATATTTCGAGAGTCGCTAGGGACAAGTTCTAGACACCAAGAAATACTACCCCATAAATGAAGAAGAGTTAATATTACCTAGCAACCATTCGTAAGCAACTAACTGAATAAAAAGACATAACTACAAATTGCTAACTTATAACGTAAAAAGCGGATGCCTATATTTAAGAACAAGAAACTAGTTAAACTAAGCTATGTTAAAATGATAAGTTTAGAAAACTGTTTCAAAGAAATCTACATAGAACTACAAAACCGCACGGGCCTACACATCACTAGAAAAAACATAAAAATGAAGATAGAGAATAATTTTAGATTTTGTTTTTCAAATAGATTTTAGCACATTTTTTTTATTTTTGTTTTTATAGATTTTTTTTTATTTTTGATAAGGCTAAAATAAAAGCAATACTAAAGAAGCTTAACAAAACTATACTAATTTTTTTTTAGATTTGTATTTTAAGAAAGCAAAAGATAATTTTTGGATTTTTGAAAGAAAAAGGAAAAAAACTAACTAAACCCTCCCCCAAACTTAGATTCTTCATTGTCCTCAATGAAAGAAAAAAGAAAAACGAGAGAGGGAAGGGGACTGAGAAGGAGAGAAAAATAAAATGCAGTAAAGTAAATAAAAAGAAACAGGACTTCCCCGGGTTTGTGAGATGAAGGCGGATGTCGCTCCCCCATACTTGCTTTGCAGTGCACTTGATCATCAGCAGGTTTGATTGGATCCATCTTGATATCAGTAACGCTGGAGCGACGATCACGAACTTGTACTTGAGCCACCGGGAGGAAGAGCAAAATCAAAGCAGAAAAAAAAGAGTTTGTGGGCAGGTGCTCAAGATTGTTCTTTATTACAACAATTGAAAGTCTGAATAAATTTAAAAGGTTTCATAATTAGAAGTCCAAAAATAAAATAAATAAAAGTCCACATGAAGATAAATATTCAAGAGTCCAGAATAAGATTCTCCTTTGCAGGAGACACGGAATCGTTAGAAAAAAAATATAATTTAAGTCTATGCCTATTTACTTTAAAGTCACCCTTATCCGATTTCGAGAGTAGCACGGTTCCATAAGGAAAAACCTATTTGACCGTAAACAGTCCAGACAACCGAGATTTAAGTTTTCAAGAGAAGAGACGTAGACGTGAATTTAAAAGAAGAACTCGATCGCCTGGCTAAAAATTTTTATGGTGGCGAAAGTTCTTATTGCGACAAATTTTCGTTTTAGGGTCGGATGGTTTATCAAATTTTTTTTTCAATTTTTTATCATTTTCAAAAATAAGATTCTAACGATTCTTTTGTCTAAAATCAGAGTCATTTTCGAATTTTGCTTGTACCGACATAATAGTGTTTTCAAAAACATTTGATGAGAGTTTAGAAAAGGAAGAAGAAAAATCCTTTAGGGTCGTTCGTTTGCACGGAATTGGAATTCGATATTGGAATTGAATATTGATGAATATTGTGGAATTAAATATTGGTGATGAATTTCAATTCCAATGTTCGTCTAATAAAGAATATTGGTGAACTTCCTATTGTGAAATCAGAATTCGATTTTTTTGCCTAGGCGCGATTTTTGCTCGAACGCGATTTTTTTGTCTAGGAAGAGACGAGCAAGGATAAAGACCTCAATTTTTCAATAGTCGTGATTTTTTCTCACGGGTGAGATTTCGACCTTTCACTAAATGGCCGCGATAAGGATTTTTTTCGCTCGGGCGCGATTTACTGTCGCTCGGGCCTATTCTTGTCGTCCGGGCTAAGAGTGCCCAAATTTTCTTCGGCTGGGGGCAAAGAAAACGCGCCCGAGCATCAAATTGATCGCGCCTAGATCCGCGCATGAACAAAAAAAACTGCCCAAGGGGAAAAAAATCGCTCGCGTCCGGATCCGAAAAAATCACCGCCGCATTCTTCATTTAGGCGATAAAAGCGCGCCCAGGATAAATTTTCTAATTTCTTCTTGTTCGTTAATAAATCCTTAAAATATTGCATAGTTAGGCGAAATTTGACTAATCGCACCATGAAATGGCAAATTAAATAATAGTGCTCGGGTGAATTTCAAAAGCGCACTCGGGCGAAAAAAGTCGCGCCCGTGGCGGCAATTCCTTTATAAAACGCGCCCGGGCATCATTTTGAAAATTTTCTTTTCCAAAATACCCCGGGCGAAAAAATCGCGCCCGGGCGAAAGAAAATCTTTTTCCGGGCAAAAAATTTTTCAAAAACGCGATTTATTATTTTTATGGGCGATAATTGTTTCCAAAATCGCGCCCAGGAGGGAAAATCGTGTCCATTATGGTGGGCTCGTTTAAACCTTATCGCGCCCGGGCGAAAAAATCAGTTGCGTCCTTGGGTTAGGGGCGAGGGAAAAGTCACGCCCGGGTCTCTCAAAAAAAGCCTTGGCAATCGCGCCCGATCTAGTTTTCTAAACTTTTCACGGACCCAGTTAACTCCTAAATTGCTTCCGAGCAATAAAAAATCTCCCGGGCGAAGAAAACACCCACTGGAGAAAATCATTGTCTGAGGACATTTTTTTACTCCCTAGGGCGCTTTCTTACGCCATCCGGGTTATAAGAATTTTTTAGCAGCATTCAGCCAGGAGCGAAAAATTAAAAAACGCGCTCGGGCAGAAAAATTATTGGCAGAATTATTTTGAGCAGGCCTGGGTATGTTCCCCAGATAATCCACCTGCTCGGTAGCAACAACAACATTCATATTTTCAAATACCTTAGCAGCGGAGGCAGAAGTCATCTCCGAAATCTTCTTGTTCAGCATTTCCACTTGCAGCGCCAGTTGCGACACCGAATCCACTTCATAGATACCTGCAGGTTTAGATGGGCGAGTCCTAGACGAATTCCACTGATAAGTGTTCATCGCTATGTCCTCGATAAGCTCAAGAGCGGCTTCCGGAGTTTTGCGGTCCAAAGAACCAGCGGAAGCGGCATCTATCATTTGCTTGGTTTCTTGATTTAGCCCATTGTAAAATGTCTTGACCTGTAACCATACAGGCAGAGCATGATGTGGGCATCTTCTAAAAAGCTCTTTGAACCTCTCCCAAGTATCATAGAGGGTCTCAGAAGCAATTTGAGAATAAGAAGTTATATCATTTCTTAGCTTAGCAGTTTTGGCGGGAGGGGGGGGGGGGGAAGTATCGAGCAAGAAATTTTTCAACTAGAATGTTCCAAGTAGTGATTGGTCCTCGTAAAAGAGAACTCAACAAATGTTTGGCTTTGGTTCTTAAGGAGAAGGGGAAGAGTCTTAGCCTTATAGCATCATCTGAGACACCATTAATTTTAAAGGTGTCACAGATTTCAAGAAAACTAGCAATATATAAGTTCGGATCTTCATCTTGTAATCCGTCGCACTGTACATATTGCTGCACCATTTGTATGATGCTAGGCTTAAGCTCGAAGTTATTATTCGCAATCGCAGGTCGAATAATACTTGTTTCTGTTCCCTCCAGGTTGGGTCGAGCATAATCGGACATGGTCCTTTGTTGAGCCATTCCTGGGTTGGGATCTCCCATTTCAGAATTAAAATTACAATCACCATAGGAATCCTCAACCAGTGTTTGAGAAGTGGAAGGCCCGAATCGTAGTTGTCTCCGAAAGGAGCGTTCGATTTGTGGGTCCAAATCAAGAAGTAGCGACGGATTCGTGCGGGTAATGCACTAAAAAAATGAAAATGGAGAGAAGAAAAGGAAGGAAAAAAAAACTTGAATATGAAAAAGATTTTTTTTTTTTGGATTTTTGCAGAAGTAATAGTGGAAGCGTTTTCAAAATATTGACGAAAAAATGTCCCCGGCAACGGTGCCAAAAACTTGGTGTGAAAATTACTTTCAACTCGAAAAGGCAAGTGTACCTATCGAATTGTAGTACCAAGGTCGTATTTAAACTCGGGGGTGTCAAGTACTGCTACTCATGCTTTAACTATTATTCTACCGTACAATTAATGATGGAGGATTTGAAAAATTAAAATTAAATTGAATGAAATTAAAACGAAACTATAGATTAAAAAGATAGCACTTGATCGATGATTCACCATGAAAAGAGATAAGAGAAATAAAAATGTAATTTTATAATTGCGAAATACTCGACCGTGACGGATCCGAAAATAAGAAAAAATCTCGCTAGAGCATTAGGTCTCTTAACTTATAGACTCTTTGATCGAAATCTCTTTACAAATCAAAGAAGCCTAAAGTTGCATTATCGAGGTGATCCGCACTATTGGATTTGACTCCAATCCAGAGGATTTACGTCATCCTATCTTTAGGGTTGCATTCAACTCCTTCCTTCTTTGAGTGATCTTTCAAATCACGAGTCTCTCAACTACTATGAAATGAGATCAAAGCCTACTACCGTATACCGGAAATACGGAGTCGACACAAAATAAATCAAAGAAGGATAGAGAAAATTTTAGCAAATATAGAATTACGAAGTAAGAAAAATCCTCATCTCGATTCATGGATCCTCATGATCAAATGCTACAAGGAAATTAGCTACGCATATTGGAAAAGAAAATGACAATAATAAGAGAAGAAAATTTCATTATTTATAATAAAAGGGAAAAAAGTACACAATGCTTAAAACAAAATGATATTACTTAAACAAAATGAGATTACAACAAGGGAAACTAGAAAATAAAATTACAATGAAAAACTCTCTTGACTTGTATTCTCCACTTGCTCTCCCTACAAAGTCCAACCTCCTAAACATGAGACCATGGGCTCCTTTTATAGATGAGGAGGGAAGATTCTAGAAAATGTTGAAATAAAGGGGCGATAGGGGGGGGGTCGGCCATGCATGGTGAAGTGGGTTCATGCATGTAATAAATGAAGGGGGGAGAAAATGGGAGGATGCATTGTATTTAATTTATGGAAATGCAATTGGAAAATGTAAAATAAATAAGGGGGGATGAATGTCATAAGAGTGGAGAAAATAATTAAAAAGAGACAAGATAGGAATGAGAGAGGGGGGGGGGGGGGGGGGTGCCGGCCACATGAGGGGAGATGTTCATGCATGTAATTAAATGAAGAAAGAGAGAGAGTATGATGGATGCATTGTATGGCATTTAATTAAATGAAAATAGGAGATTTTTAATAGAAAGTGGATGAGTGTGGAGGAGGGTGGCCAGCCACATGTATGCATACATGAAATAAATGATGAGGGAGAGAGAGGGTCTGCTATTAGTGGTCGGCCAAGCATAATGGGCTGCTTGTATGGGATGCATGGGCTCGGGTAGGGTGGTGGGCTGCTCTTGGTCTTGAGTAGGCTGCTCCAAATGGAGGAGGGCTCGGCTTGGACATGAGGGATGCTTGCTTGAGGGCTCGGCTTGGACATGTGGGCTGGCCGAGCATAATGGGGGGGGGGGGGGCTGCATCATGATATGGGTTGCACCATAAGTGTCCGGGAAGCATGCATGTTGGACAAGGGCCCCTCCAAAGTGAAGTCTTTGGACCTACAAAACACAACAAAACATTATATTATTATCATAACAAAATATAACTAAACATAATAAAAATATAAAATATATAAAACGAAATAAAACTAAGAACTTATATATCATAATATAACAAAACACAAAACATAAAATAAAAAGAACAAAACACAAACAATAAAACTAGAAATTATAATAACAAAACACAAAAGACATTAAACGAGCAATAAAACAAAATAAGTATAAAATGAACAAAAAAAATATAAATAAAATTAGGGAATTCTTCTTATAAACTATACCAAAAACGATGAATAAAAGTAGTCATCACGGCTTGAATGTTGTTAGGGGAAATGGAAGTACTGTGTGATGTGATGATGTAAGATGATGTGTTAGATTCATGCGCTATACGGTGCCTTGGGTGAAACTAGGTTTGCATACATGCTGCATTGTAGGCCCCTTTTTTATTAACTGCTAAACCTAGAAATGTGTTTGATATATGTGACATCCTAACCTGTTTTTTTACTCTATATGTTTATAAACATTTGCATACGAAGTGCTGACCTGCAGGGTGATGGAGTGCCCCGGGGTCCGCTAGGGATGTCCAGGACGAGATGTGTTGGTTACACAATCAAGGTCAGCCTTTCTTGACCCACATTACAACAAAATTTTATAGGTCAAGGATCGCAAGCAGGAGCAAACTCGCCAGCCAAAAAGGCCTAAGTCTCATGAAGTGGATTCTCTTATATTTACTTATGTTTTGTTTAATACTTTGCTCCATGAACTGTAATCCGACTTGCATGTCGAGGTAGCCTAGGAGTGCTAAAGCACGTTGCTGTGTTTATTGTTGTTTAGGTTTTTTGAACTCATGATTGTTGTAAAGCCTTAAGGCATTTTTGATACTCCTGTGATAGTGGATAACTTCTAGTGCTTGTGGGTTTCCGCTATTTATGTTCTTAGTTTTGAGATGCGTTGTTCTTTTATATCACTATAAAATGCTAAAGCTGTGGTTTCTATATGTTGTGGGCCCCCGGCCAGACCCATATTATATGGTCATTACACAGGAGGTGTTACAATTTGGTATGAGAGGGTGGTTAGTGTCCAGGGTAAGATTTAGTGGTCGATTTGGCATAATTATATCGCGTAAAGAAGTTATCCATATAGGAGTATCGTGGGACTATGAGTGTACTAGTGTCTATTTTTTGCAAATAGAAGCTGATTCTCGTTTTACCTTGCTTTAGCTAAAGGTACAAGTGACGATGCAGGGACGTTGAGGGCACAAGAGGAGCCTTCGGCGAGCAGTGCTACTGCTCTGGGTCCTATGGGCATGGGTGTAACCCCGAATGATTTCTATCATATGCTTACAGAGGCAATCGTTTAGGCCCAAGCTATAGCGGCAGTGCAAGATGTGACCCTTGTTGCATAGGTAACGACTCCTGTTACCCATGATGCGACACAAGTTATACCGGATGGAGGAACTAGGCCGGCAGAGCCGCTAGCTGAGAGAGTGGTTGTTGGGCAGGGAGACCGACAAATAATATAATTTCTAAGGTTCCATCCTCCAACGTTCAAGGGAGTAGGCACACCGAATGATGCGAAGGATTGGTTAGCGAGGATTCAGGAACTTCTGAGGGGGTTAAGATGCCGGAGGAAAAGCGGTCACAGTTCGCACCTTCATGTTGGAAGATGACGCCAATCTGTGGTGGGTAAGCCAGAGAAGCTGTCAGTTTCCTGGATGCACCATGTCCATGGAAGAGTTCTGGAATAAGTTCTTAAAGAAGTATATCCCTTTGTCGACGAGGTTAGCCCTTCAAACATGGTTTTTACACTAGGTGCAACGAGACAAAATGGTGGAAGAGTATGTTCATGAATTTACTCGTTTGGGTCGTTATGCGGGAACGACCATGGCTGATGATGAGGAGAGGAACAACCTCTTCTATTATGGGTTGAGAGAGAATTTGAGATAAGCCCTTATAGCTATGAAAGATATGGGTTTCAACGAGTTGATTGAGGCTGCCAGGACATTGGAAAGTGATATAAGGCAAACCAAACGTCGCAAGGGACTCGCGACCAAGCAGGGAGAAGGAAGCCTTCCCAATCACAAGGGAAGTCTGAAGGGAGAAAGTGGAAGAAGAAGCCCCATCCCTTCAGGTCATGGGAGAAGAGCAATACAATGTCCGGGGGATCTCCCTTCAAGGGACCGCCAACGTGCAACACATATGGCAAGTCAGGCCACATAGCTCAATTTTGTATAGAGGGTGGTGCTGAACAAGAGCCAAGGCAGGAGCAGCTAGTGCGTTCCGGTCGCAGTGTTGTAGAGAAAGGGAAAATGGCAGAGTCGAGCGCTTCACCTTTCCAGCCCGTGCAGCCATGGGCTTACAACCTTGGGCAACAGGGAGAAATTCTGCAACCCGATGTGGTGATAGGTATAGGAAAGTTTAAGTTTGTTTACTGGCTTTTGAAGGTCCTATTTTCAAGGCTAGCTAAACACTTAGAGGGGGGGGGGGTGAATAGGTTTTAGTCTCTATTTAAATTATCTTACTAGTTAGTTTATTTTTGTGCTTAGTGATTAGGTTAGTTTTTAGCTTTCAAGAACAATCACAGACGACAAAACAATTTTATAGTGGTTCCCCAATCTTGGGTACAACCACTGTCCCTCTACACCTTTCTAATAGTGTATTAGACTAGGCTTTCCCTCCAAAACTCAGCTTCTTAAGAGCTTACAACACAGATCTTGCAGGACCTGACAGGTCACACAGACCTACTACTTAGGCACTAAGCCAAACCCCAGGTCACAAAGACCTTTCACCCGGCACTAAGCCAAACACGGGTCACAAAGACCTTAGCCTTTATAATATAGGCTTACAACTTCAGGCTCACCAAGAATCTATATAGTAGAAATTAAAGGTGTTTTGATTAGACACAAGAGCAAGAACTCTGTGTCTTATCTTTCTGGACTGAACAAATATCAGTCCAAGCTTTATCTGTTGAAGATAATGAAGTCGGCAGTTGAATCTTTCTTCAGTCAGCTATCGTTTCTTTGCAAAACTTGTTGATCTGCTTCCTCAGAATCACTTCTGAACCTGCTGTTGTAGATGCTGATTGCTTCAACTATCTCTTTCCTCAACTAGGTTAACTATGCAGAACAGCTTCTTCAGGCTCGATAAGAAAGGCGAGGAAGAAGATTGAAGTTTGGCCTGACTTTCGTTTTTAGAAAACCTAGACAAGGATTCATTTTTTTGCTCTGGCTGATTTGCTTCTTTTTATTCTTTGACGGCCAAAACGAGCAGTGGGCCCACCACCAGGATTGATGGATGAGATTTAACCATCAGGCACATGCTTTCCATTTACTCTTGATTCAACGGCTCTTTTGCTGTGAGTGGGCCCCAGCACTTAAGGATGAAAATATTTCTTTGAAAGTGCAGAGGATGATGACAGCTAGTCTCCATGTGCTTCTGCAGCATTCCCGCAACATTTGAATTTTGGTTGACTTTATGACTTTGCTGACGTCAGCATGACTCAGCGTATGTGGACTTAGACAAAATTCAAGCATTATAAGCAAAGGAATTGAGTGAGTCAGCATCACTCAACGCTACAACACTTAGACAAAATGCTATTTGTCTAGGCATTTAAAGCGATTAGCTCGACGAATGCTGAGCTCCATTCGATGAATGCGAAGCTCAATTCGATGAAAGAGTAAATTAAGTTCAACGAAAGAGTAAATTTAGTTCGATGAACGAGTAAATTTAGTTCAACGAAATCCAGGTTCAGTTTGACGAAAGCTAAGCTCCGTTCGACGAATGGCAAGCTCGGTTCGATAAAAGAGTAAATTCAGTTCGACGAAGGAGTAAATTTAGTTCGACGAACACCAGGTTCAGTTCGACGAAAGCTAAGCTCCGTTTGATGAAAGAGTAAATTTGGTTCGACGAACTCCAGGCTCAGATCGACGAAAGTCAAGCTTTCTACGCATTTGGACATAGCCAAATTTTCTACGTCAAGACGTTGAGAGCGTTGAGTGAGCTCGCCTCACTCAACGCTATATGCCTGCAAATATTTTTTCCTCACGTCGTTGAGAGCGTTGAGAGAGCTTGCCTCACTCAACGCTATTTTCCTTAGTAAATATTTCTGCGCCTTGGCGTTGAGTGAGTAAGCTCCACTCAATGCCAAACTACTTAACAGAACTTCTTTGTTATCTGGCATTGAGTGAGTGAGCTACACTCAACGCCTCTGGGCTTACCCACATTTTCACCCTTTTCTCTAGGCTTTGACTGACTTAGCCTGACTCACAGCTTTTTGTTGAATGGCGTTGAGTGAGTAGACTACACTCAACGCTTTTGTACTTAGCCATATTTTTGTCTATCAATCTGTTTGGCTGAGATAGACTCAATGCCATTTATTATACGACATTGAGTGAGTAAGCTACACTCAACGCCTGTGGACTTAGGCAAATTTTTAGCTAGACAATATTGAATCCTTACCTCTGGCATTGAGTGAGCTTGATCCACTCAATGCCTTTGGACTTAGTAGATTTTTGCTATGTCCAGCAACCAATTGTTGTGTTCACTAATCCAATCAATGTTATATGGACTAACCTGCACTCAAGATCTCAAATACACATCAAATACAGTTTATGTGTGTGACATTGACCTGTTTGACTTCTCACAAATAAGGGATTTTAGGAACAATGGACCCAACAATCTCCTCCTATTTGAAGAAGTCAAAACCCTTATCCAATTTGTTTTCTTTCCTTGGTCAATGACACCCACAACTTATACAGCAAAATAAATATTTAATTCTGACATAACAGCATTAGGAAGTGTACCTCATTTCCTGCCTGTATGGTATGCATCACCTACTCCACCTATTTTGCTGCAAGGTGTTTGTCCTTACTTGAGTGCCTTGATCACTTTTTCCCATGTATGTGAACAACTCTTTCTCCCCTTGGGTTTGCTGCATGATAGTGATCATCTACTGGATATGTCCTTCTCCCCCCATGCCATCTACATGATATGTCCTTCTCTCCCTTTTGCCATCTTTCCCACTTGTTATATCACCCCCTTATTAAGACCTTCTCTCTTCTCTCCCACTTTTTGACTTCTGCAGAATAGGAAAATAAGGGTTGACCCTTCCAGAGTAACTTAATCCTCCTCAATAGAAGCAGTTGTGAACTGATACCACGAGGGAGTCTACAAACAAGAGGAATAATACCTGCACCACAAAAAATGCAAAAGGGAGTGCCTGAAGCTAGGCAAAGTTCAATATACCAAACTCAAATTTGAAGGTGTTGAACTTTGCTTCATCTAATGGCTTAGTGAAGATATAAGACACTTGCTTGTCTGTGGGGACAAACTCAAGACTGATGTCTTCCTTCTCCACATGCTCCATAATAAAATGATATCTAATTTATATGTGCTTAGTCCTGCAATGTGAGATAGGATTCCTAGTAATAGAAATAACACTTATAGAATCACAATATAGAGTAGTTTTACTTACCTTAATGTTGTAATCCCGAAGCTGATGTTGGATCCACAATAGCTGAGTACAAGCAGCTTCCTGCTAATATGTACTCTGACTCTGCAGTGGATATAGCCACACTAATTTGCTTCTTGCTGCTCCAAGATACTAGCCTTCTCCCTAAGAACTGACAGGTTCCAGTAGTGCTTTTTCGATCTTCTTTGCAGCTTGCAAAATCTGCATCTGAAAATCCTGTTAGATCAAAATACCTATTTCTAGAGTACCTATAGGCCAAGATCTGGTGTGCCCTTAAGATACCTCAAGATTCTCTTTGCAGCAGAGTAATGAGATTCTTTAGGGAAGGCCTGATACCTAACACAGCCACATGTAACATACATAATGTTAGGCCTACTAGCAGTCAGGTATAGAAGGGAGCCAATTATCCCTCTATACAAAGACACTTCAACAGGTTTCCCTGCCTCATCTTTGCCTATAGGCATACTTGACCCCATGGGAGTTCTCATGGTGGAGGCATTCTCCATACAATATTTTTTGATTAGCTACCCAGTGAACTTGGACTGGGATATGGACAAACCATCATTAGTCTATCTTACTTGGAGTCCCAAGAAGAACTTGAGCTCACCCATGCTGCTCATTTCAAACTTCCCTTGCATAAGTTTAGCAAACTTCCTGCAAAGGTTGTCATCAGTAGATCCAAAGATAATTTCATCGACATATATTTGGACTAGGATAAGCTTGCCCTTTGATTCCCTTAAGAATAGATTCTTGTCTATCTTTCCCCTTGAGAATTTGTTCTCAATGAGGAAGCTGGACAAGGTTTCATACCAAGCCCTAGGGGGTTACTTTAGCCCATATAGAGTTTTCCAAGGCTAATATACAAAATTAGGAGAGTTAGGATCTACAAAACCTGGTGGCTAATCCACATATACTTCCTCTTTAAGGTCCCCATTCAGGAATGCTGACTTAACATCCATCTGCTAGACTCTGAATCCCTGATAGGTAGCAAATGTAAGGAATATCCTTATTGCTTTCAATCTAGCTACTGGGCCAAATGTCTGGTCAAAGTCTATGCCCTCTTCCTATCTGTTGACTTAAGCCATCAGTCTAGCCATATTCTTAACAATAATGCCATCTTGATCCAACTTGCTCCTGTAGATCCACTTGGTCCTTATGACATTTTGTCCTTGTAGGTTGGGAACCAACTTCCAGACCTTACATCTCTTAAATTGGTCCAGTTCTTCTTGCATTTATCTAATACAAAACTGGTCTTTGATTGCTGCTTCAAACTTCTTGGGCTCTTCTTGAGAAAGAAAGCTTGATTAGAGAGCTGTGTTCATGCTCCTGCTTCTAGTCTAGACTCCCTAATTTCCATTACCAATGATTTATTGTGCTGGATGGTCCCTTAGATTCCTGGTAGCTGGAGGCAATCTAACTGCAGCCTCCTGATCTTCAGGCTTTTCAGCTAGCTGGTCTTCAATTTCTTTAGGTATGTCTTCCCCTTCTCTTGGAATGGAGAGTCCATCATCATTATCATGGACTATGGGGGTAGCTTCCTTGATAATCAGCTTGTCCATCATCTACTCTATACCTGCAATACTATAAGAGGAGGAGCTAGACAGCTCACAGTTAACCATGTTGGATTCATCAAAAACAACATGCATTGAATCTTCTACAACTTGGCTTGTTAAATTGTAGATTCTATATGCCTTACTATGAGTGTTGTACCAAACAAAGATCCCTTCATGGGACTTACCAGGAAACTTAGTTAAATGGATTTTTCCATTGTTGAGCACATAGCACTTGCAAACAAAGATCCTAAAATAGCTCATGTTTGGTTTTCTGCCCTTCAAGATCTCATAGGGAGTCTTCTTGTGGCTCTTGGTGATAGAAGCACTATTAAGGACATAGCATGCAGTGTTAACTGCCTCAGCCTAGAAGTATTCTGGGAGGTATGGGTCACTTAACAAGGTTCTACCAGCCTCTATAAGAGTACAATTTTTCCTCCCAGCAATTCCATTTTACTGGGGTGTTCTAGGAGAGGAGAATTCTTGATGAATACCTTGCTCTTCATAGAACCTTATCATGCACTCAGACAGAAACTCAGTCCCATGGTCACTTCTGATTTTGACCACAGTGTTGATGAATTCATTCTGAATTTGCTTGATAAATGTTTGGAAGACATCAGGGGTTTAAGATTTCTTCCTTAAAAAGAACACCCAGGAAAATCTGGAAAAGTCATCAACAACCACAAGAGTGTAGACTTTCCTACCTAGACTTTGAATTGGTATAGGACCAAATAGATCCATATGCATGAGGTATAAGCACCTCACTGAGTCTTTGGTGTCATTGCTCTTGAAGGAGGTCTTAGTCTGTTTTCCCTTTTAGCATGTAGAGCAGATACTCTCATTAGTGCATATAGACTTAGGCCCATTCCTAACAAGTTCATTACTGAACAACTTTCCCATGGTCCTATAATTTAGATGGGCTAGCCTCTTATCCCACTGGACATAGGAAGAGGCTTTCTCATCTACAACTAGGCATACAGGAGAGTCTTTGTCTTAAGCATAGAAAATCTAAATAGTTGACATTTCCACTACTAGTGCCTGTTAAGATGACCTCTTGGTCACTTAACCTCCTAACTTGGCACTCATCCTTGTGGAATACTATGTCATAGCCAAGATCACAGAGTTGGCTAATGCTTATCAGGTTGTGTTGCAACCCTTCCACATTGGCTACTCTAGTGATAGTTAATATGCCATTAGAGATCTTACCATAACCTCAAGTCACCCCTTTTTCTTACCCACCAAAGATAACCTTTGGTCCATTACTTATAGGAGCATAATCCTTTAGCATGCTCCTTATTCCAGTCATGTGCCAGGAACATCCACTGTCGAAGTACCATATAGGGGTACGTGCACTTGGAATAACCTACAAATCACAAATCAGTTAACCTTAGGACCCCAATTTTTATTGGGTCCTCGGTGCATGTTAGAATGAAAATGACCATGCCTGCTTGCAGCATTTCTGACAGGCAAGCTAACATTGGCTCTTTGCATACTATGATTGTGCTAGCAATCAATAGCAAAGTGGCCTATCTTGCCACAACACCAACACTCATGGATGTCGTACCTTATTTTCACAGCAGGTCTAGTGGCTGTGTTAACAACAACTCTTGGTCTAGAAGGGGTAGTAGTAGTCCTGTTCTTTAGTTTCCCAGCCCTAGTCTTACAACTGATGGATCTGGTAGTAGAAGTGCTTGGGATATCTTGAGCCCTTCTAGTAGCAGCTTCCTTTTCAAAAAGCATACTCTTGATGGCCTCAAGGATGCCAAGGCCTGGTCTATTGATAGCCTTGCCCTTTATCTTAGAGTGGGATAGAGGAACTGGAGAGCAGTCAGCAGCTTTGCCCAAGCTTTCTGCAATGATAATAAGTGATGTTAGAAGAAACCTATTTACTTGTTTTGGAACCATACCTGTCCTACTTAGAGGATTTCCTCCTGCCCTTGTAGAAGTCATCCATTGGTTGTGAGGAGGAGGAAGGCCACCCTCTCCAGTGCTTCTAATTCAAGAACTTCTGGAATTGCCTGGTGAAGGCAACAAAATCTTCAACATACCATTGGTAGTCTGATGTGTTTTTCTCTGATCTTTTAGAATCAGTTTCAGCATCTCTCCTTAGTTGAGAGTGAGACTTTCTTCTGCTTTTGTTGGAGCCTTTAGCTTTGAATGTTATAGTCTTGTCTCTTTCCTGAGACTTGTTATGGTTTTCTTCTTCTATCCTAGCCACCAACTACATCTCATATGTCAGCAGCTTCCCAAAGAGGGTGTAAGGAGTAATGTGACCCAGCTTTTCCACTTCTCTGATGGCACAGATCTTTGTGTCCCACTCTCTAGTGAGAGATCTAAGGAACTTGTCATTCAGTTCATAGTGACTGAATACCCTTCCATAAGTCTTCAGTTTATTCACAATCATAAAGAACTTTTCATAATAGGTGGTTATGTTGTCCCCCTTGGATTGCCTGAAAGCCTCATACTCTTGGTTGAGCATGGACTTCATATCATCTCGAACTTCATTTGTCCCCTCCATGTAGATCACCAGTGTGTCCCACATTTCTTTTGTTGTTGTGCAATAAATCAGATTCTGAAGTGTACAGTCATCAACAACACTCATGATTATATTCTTTCCTCTTTTGCCTATTGAGGCCAGGGCCAAGTCATGCTTAGTCATCTCATCATATGTCTTAGGTGTCTTGACATTTGCATCTAGTGCAGAGACATTCATTGGGATGAATGGTCCCTCTTTGACTGTAGTATACATCCTAGGGTCATTAGCTTCCATGAACTGCCTCACCCTTGCTTTATAGATGCCAAAGTCTTCCTTCCTGCAGATTGGAAGCCTCACAGCACTCAGCTCCTTATTGCTCATTCCTGAACCCATAGAGATAACCTTCTAGCTAACTTTGAAGATCTACTATGACTGTTATGCCTTTAAAGAGTAACCAACCTCTGATACCACTTGAAAGTCTTGTTTTCAAGGCTAGCTAAAGACCTAGAGGAGGGGGGGGGGGTGAATAGGTTTTTGTCTCTATTTAAATTTTCTTACTAGTTAGCTGATTTCGGTGCTTAGTGATTAGGTTTGTTTTTAGCTTTCAAGAACAATCAAAGACGACAAAGAAATTTAATAGTGGTTCCCTAATCTTGGGTACAACCACTGTTCCTCTGCGCCTTTCTAACAGTGTGTTAGACTAGGCTCTCCCTCCAAAACTCAACTCCTTAAAGGCTTACAACACATATCCCGCAGGACCTCACATGTAACATAGACCTACCACTTAGGCACTAAGCCAAACCCCAAGTCACAAAGACCTTTCACCCGACACTAAGCCAAACACAGGTCACAAAGACCTTAGCCTTTATAATACAGGCTTACAACTTCAGACTCACCAAGAATCTATATAGTAGAAATAAAAGGTGTTTTGATTAGACACCAGAGCAAGAACTCTGTGTCTTCTCTTTCTGGACTTATATCAGTCCATGCTTTAGCTGTTGAAGACAATGAAGTCGGCACTTGAATCTTTCTTCAGATAGCTATTGTTTCTTTGCAGAACTTGTTTCTCTTCTTCCTTAGAATTGCTTCTGAACCTGCTGTTACAGATGGTGATTGCTTCAACTATCCCTTTCCTTAGCTAGGTTAACTGTGCAGAACAGCTTCTTTAGGCTCAATAAGAAAGAAGAGGAATAAGATTGAAGTTCGGCCGCACTTTCATTTTTAGAAAACTTAGAAAAGTTTTCGATTTTTTTGCTCTGGCCGATTTGCTTCTTTTTTTTCTTTGACGGCCAAATAGAGCAGTGGGCCCACCACCAGGATTGATGGCAGAGATTTAGCCATCCAGCACATGCTTTCCATTTACTCTTGGTTAAATGGCTCTTTTGCTGTGAGTGGGCCCCAACACTGAAGGATGAAAATATTTCTTGGAAAGTGTAGAGGATGATGATAGCTAGCCGCCATATGCTTCTGGCAGCATTCCCACAACATTTGAATTTTTTTTACTTTTTGACTTTGCTGACGTCAGCATGACTCAGCGTCTATTGACTTAGACAAAATTCAAGCATTAGAAGCAAAGGCATTGAGTGAGTCAGCATCACTCAATGCCACAACACTTAGACAAAATTCTATCTATCTAGGCATTGAGAGCGATTAGCTCGACGAACGCTGAGCTCTGTTCGACGAATGCCTAGCTCAGTTCGATGAAAGAGTAAATTCAGTTCGACAAAAGAGTAAATTTAGTTCGACGAATGAGTAAATTTAGTTTGACGAACTCCAGGTTCAGTTCGACGAAAGCTAAGCTCCATTCGATGAATTCCAAGCTCAGTTTGACGAAAGAGTATATTCAGTTCGACAAAAGAGTAAATTTAGTTCGACAAACTCTAGGTTCAGTTCGACGAAAGCTAAGCTCCGTTCGATGAAAGAGTAAATTTGGTTCGATGAACTCCGGGTTCAGTTTGACGAAAGCCAAGCTATCCACGCATTTGGACTTAGCCAAATTTTCTGCATCAAGGCGTAGAGAGAGTTGAGTGAGCTCGCCTCACTCAACGCTATTTTCCTTAGCAAATATTTTTGCGCCTTGGCGTTGAGAGAGTAAGCTCCACTCAAAGCCAAACTACTTAACAGAGCTTCTCTGTTATCTGGCATTGAGTGAGTGAGCTACACTCAACGCATGTAGGCTTAGCCACATTTTCACCCTATTTCTCTAGGCTTTGACTGACTCAGCCTGACACACAACTTTTTGCTGAATGGCATTGAGTGAGTAGACTACACTCAACGCTTTTGAACTTAGCCATATTTTTAGTCTATCAATCTGTTAGGCCTAGATAGACTCAATGCTATTTATTATATGACGTTGAGTGAGTAAGCTACACTCAACGCCTGTGGACTTAGGCAAATTTTTAGCTAGATAATATTGAATCCTTATCTCTGGTGTTAAGTGAGCTTGCTCCACTCAATTCCTGTGGACTTAGTAGATTTTTGTTATGTCCAGAAACCAATTATTGTGTCCACTTATCCAATCAATATGATATGGACTAACCTGCACTCAAGACCTTAAATACACATCAAATGCAGTTGATGTGTGTGACATTGACCTGTTTGACTTCTCACAAATCCGGGACATTGGGATCAATGGACCCAATAGCTTTAGACATTCGAACTTTTATTTGTGTTGCCTGCGTATTAGGCTTTGTGCTAGTTTCCGTATACCCCGCTAGGGTATTGTTCGATACGGTAGCGTCACACACTTTTCTTGTGGAGAGCTTTTTCAGGAGAATTGGACTCGAGCCTTTTTCGGTGAATGTATAGCTTAGATTGTGCTTGCACAATGGGTGTTTCAAGACTAACGGGATGAAAGAGCGCATTGGAACGATTTTAGATGAAGTTGACTTCGTGTTGGTAGTAGCGGTCCTACTGTTAGCCGAGTTTCGATGTAATCTTGGGATGGACTGGCTTGCAGAGCAGCAAGCTAACATTGACTGTCTGTAAAAGGTAGTTACCCTAAGGAGTGAAGGAAAGGCAGAAGTCAAGTTTGATGGCCTCAGTGGAGTTGCCTTCTCCCTTATTTCGGCCATGCAATTGGTGTGGGAAGTTAACATGGGAGGAGTAGCTTTCGTAGCATTGTTAGAAGTTAAACTTTCCAAGCTATCAATTGGAGAAGTGCCGGTAGTGGCAGAATTCGAGGATGTGTTTCCTAAAAAGCTTCATGGAGCACCTCCTCTGCGGGAGATCGATTTCTCGATTGAGTTAGTGCCAGGAGCTAGACCGGTGTCACTGATGAATAAAATTCACGCTATTGAGCGATTCTAAATTGATAAGGCAAGTATACCTATCATTTTTAGAGTATAGAATCAAGTGTCGTATTTAGACTTGGGGATAGCTGAGTACTTGTACTCACAAGGAAGAGCTATTATTTTATCGAACATAAGTTGGTTTTGTGATTTCGAAAAACTAAGAGAAATAACGATTTAACTAAAGATAAAATTGATGATTTAAAAACTATCACTTGATCTAGAATCCCCTTGGATTAAAATAAACTTTCATGAAACTATTAAATACAAGTCTCTAAATTACTAATTTCGACCATGGAGGTTCCCAAAATACGGAAGTGCCTCTCTCGAGAATACGCTCTCGACTAAACTTAGGTTGATCGATTAAGACCTCTCGACATTTCAAAACCCCTAAGATTGCTTTAGGCGGTGAACCTCACTATTTGATTTGACTCCAATCAGGAAGACTCATGTCATCCTCTCTCGAGGAATGCAAGCAACTCCTTTCATCTTTGAGTGATCTACTAGTATCCTTAACCTCTCGGTAAATTTAGAACATGGATATAAGATTGAAAAATCATATTTGTGATATATGAAATCGACCCAGTTGAATTCAAAGATAAATTAAAATAAGCAAAATGGAGAACTTGATAATTTGAGATAAAGAAAATAAGATTATTTTATTCCAAGATTCATCATGATCAAGTGTTAAATGGAATTTAGCTACTTAGAAAATTACATGAAAAATTTATAAGAGACATGATTATAAAAAGAGTACTTGAATTGAAAAACAACAAGGTAAAAATAAACTACAATTTAGAACAATACATGAAAGAAAATGCAAGAAAAGCTGAAAATAAACTCCAAAACTTACTCCAAGACTGTCTCCTAATGCCTCCTGAGATCCTGGCAAGGTCTGCAATTTATAGTATTTTTCTTCTAGTGTCACGCCCCTCGGTCATACCCGTGATATGGGGGTGTGTAAGCCGCGGAACCGCTGTCTTGAAAGCCCGGGAACGTTGGAGACAAAAACTCCAAAATTTGTCGTTCTTCAAGTCATGCCCCTAGGTCACGCCCGTGACCTAGGGCGTATCTTTTCTGTTGCTAGAAATAAAGGGAAGGAGAAACAACGATAGTTAATCTAAAATTGCTGAAGAGGTCACGCCCCCAAGGTCACACCCGTGACCTAGGGCATGTAAGCTGAAAACTGGCTGATCTGGAACTGTCATCATAAAGCCCGACACGCTTGAGAGTCATGCCTAGTAGTCACGCCCAGTGACCTGATGGTCACGCTCGTTCCATGGGCATGTACTTTTGATCCAACGTGGCAAAGAATTCTGGAGCACCTGGAGGGGTCGCGCCTGCTTGTCACGCCCGTGACCTGACGGTCACGCCCATGACCTGACTATCACGCCTGTGACTGTGGCGTGAAATTGACATTTTCGCAGTTTTGTCCAGCTTCTTCTCCTGATTAGTCCTGTAAGCTCCAAATTGAAATTGGTAGCCCAGATTGACCCTAAAATAAGAAAATAAAGAAATTAGAAACAAAATTAATAAAATATAATTATAAATTAATTAATTATTAAATAAAAACTATATAAAAATATGGATAGAATTAGAGTTATCAAATACCCCCATACTTACTCGATTGCTCGTTCCGAGCAAACAACCTTCCATAGGGAGAAGAAAAAAATTTAACGATAGAAAAGAAAATTAAACCTAAGGAGTAAAATGTAAATTCTTATGCCAATGCGCATATTTATTTTAGCAAAAAAACCTACTCAGCATACAAATTAGTTTTTACTTTTCTATAATGTGTTTCCATTTATTATTTCTACTTTGCAATTGAAAATTCAGTAAATCCTAAAATTATATTTGGGGAGAAGGTAACGTGTGTACTAAAATTGATATTACACAAAACAAAGATCAAGACACCCTCCAAAGAAATCCATCAATGTCGATGGGCATAGGCTTGCCCTTTCACACTCTCGCCACGACACTAGTCGAACTTAAAAGAATAAATCAATAGGTCTTAACTAGGTTGAATGTAGGCTTAGGTTTATTTTTGGTGTGGAAAATCAAAGATAAACATGATGGCGAGACACATCCAAACCTAAAGAGAGCTCGCACAAATAAACAAACATGGCTTTAAAAACATAGCCAACTTCTTAAACCTATTTTTTATTTTTCTTTTCATACATATATATATATATATTTCTTTCTTCCCCTTTTAAAGATTTTTCTAATTTTTTCAAAAGGGAGGAAAAACAAATCAGCTCCTTTTTTCCATAAAAATAGTCACCAAATTTAGATGACTCATAATCACTCACAAAGTCTTTTTTGTATAATAACTTTTATTGAGCTCGGACTTAGGTGTGCGATTATGATGCTTTTTAGGCCTTGGTGAAATAATGTTTGGTGGAGCAAAAACAAAAGTAAAGGTAATAGGCTCAAAATGGTTTAGCAATGATAACAATATTAGGCACGGGTGCAAAGGCTCACTGTCCAAAAGAAATGCCTAAATCCTGTTCATGCTAATGAGTTTAACTTATGCAAGTCTTGAGAATAACTAGAGAGCATGTTCTAGACATCAAGAAAGAATATCCTACTCTTGATTCGCGAAATATCTCTCGAGTAGACTTCTACGTACTCACCAAAATTATTTTTGGATTTTTTACCGGTTTCAAAGTAAAAGTAAAGTAAACTATTTCTACACATTTAAAAAAAGAAAAATCTAATTGTATGCTGAATAATTAATTCTACATAAAATTCAACTAATATATGCACTTGACTAGAAACACAGCATGACCATTAGTTATACTCCAAAATTCAAAATTCAATTAAAGCATGAAAATTCTCTAAACACTATTCAAAAGTTGAAAACTAGGGATTTTGCATGTGAATAAATATAGAGATAAAGACTTCTCTAATTAAAAATTAAACCTAATTTTTTTTGATTAATTCTTAGACTTCCCGAGGTATACCTTGTGAAGGGTTCTCACCGGTACTAGGTGGTTTGGTGGGTTGACAGCTCAACACGGCCCTTTCTAAGAAATTAAGTATCGATTTTCTAATTTTTTTGTAGTTTTGAAATTTATTTGTAAATTTTTTTTGAATTTTTTTTTGTAATAAGTAAGAAAAAATAAATTTTTTAAAATTTTTGTTTTGTTTGTTTATTTTACTAAAAAGAGGTCAAACAAGTGAGAAATATCCCCCCATAATTAAACGAAACATTGTCCCCAATGTGTAAAAAAATAAAGATTAAAGGAAGAGAAAACTTCCCTTAATAGTCCAAATCTGCACAAGCCTGACCTGAAATAAAGCACTAAAGCAAAACATAATTTTTGATATTTTTTAGTACAATAAAAAAATCGGAAAGTGCAGATAATAATAATAATAAAAATCACAGATGCATAAACAATCATCCGACTACAGACCCAATATAAAAAGAAGCCTAATCCTCATCGCTACGGTGCCCCGACTGCTGATAAAATGTTCGCAAGTCCGCAAACTCACACATAATATACGCCATGGAAGAAGCATGACTCTACTCCAGCACGGTAAATCGACCATCAAAACTCACAAAACGTGCGTCAAAAAGGGTCTGCATCTCATATAAGCATGTGTGAATAGATCCAAATTGATGATCCCAATACGTCGAAGGACTGGGCGCTAGAGAAGGATCCTACGATGGTGGTGGAATCTGTGGAGAGTGAACAGTGCCACTGGGACCTGCCACGAGATCAAAATCAAAATCTCCACCATCTACTGCTTGCGAAATAGCCTCGAACTCGTCGTCTCGCCATCGCGCAAAGCCGATGGCCTGGAGGATCTCGAATTGAATAAGAAGCAGCATCTGAACGTAGGTCAGATGCGGAAGAGCGTCCTAAATCCCTATTTCTTTGGCGATACGGGTGATTAAGTTGTCGTCATGAAAGGCTCCCAACATCGCATTCTCGTCCTCATGCCGAAAGAAGATCACAAGCGCATGACCTAGGCTGAGTTGGACCCTGTAGAACATACTATGTAAATATAGTAAATCCTCCCTAGTCACCACGCCATGGCTATGGCCGCGGCCGGTAATGGTAAAGGTAAGGAGGTCGTGGAGAATATGAAGGGCGGGGGAAATTAGGTGGCTGCCATTACATTTTTGGGGGTATAGGGGAAGATATCATTACTTATTTCCAACCAAAAGGTGAGAAGGTTGAAGTCAGGAGGGATATCAGTATGAAGGGAGGAGTAGGCAGGAGAAAGAGAAAAGGCCTCGTCGCAAAATCCCTTTGCCACATTGAGTTGGCAGATGGTGAGCTGATGTGCGATGCCACCCATCTAAAAGACGATAAAATCATCTTCCACACCCCAACGAAACTCGAACGAGGCTAAGAACTCAACTGTGAGCTCTAAGAAGGCAGGCTACGAAATGGTGAAAAGAGAACTCCATTTAGGGGTGGAAATATATTCTCGCACCAAATCCGTCTCGTCGAAAGCCGCAAGGATCCCCCAATCAAGTATCTGAAAGATGCCAAAGGGTTTGGCGCAAACTCATTCGCTCCGATCTTGTTAGGTGGAGTTGTCAAAGATGAGCATAGCCTCCATCGCGGCAAGGTCCGCGGGTTGCTCGGATGATTAGGCGGTGGATCGTGGTTGGTGGCGTGGCATTGGAAGGAAGATTCTGGGTGAGAGAAGGGAATAAGGAGCACTGGATTTGGTGTGGAGGGAAGAAGGGGGGAAAAGGGCTTTAAATAGGAAAAACTGAGGTCACACCCCCCCCCCCCCCCCCTGACACGCCCGTGACTGGGGGGCATGTATCTTGCTCGGGTGAGGGAAAAACGAATTCTCGGGAATCGACAGGAATAAAAATACATTTTTTTGCTCACGCCCCAGAGTCATGCCCGTGACTCTGGGGAGTGTAACTGAAAAATAAAGGGAAATATGGAATTTGAGGCATTGACTGGTCTATTGCCTCGGATTCGCTCGACATGACAAAGGTTCATGCCCGTGACCTTGAGGCGTGTAACTGAAAATGTTTGATTTTTTTGTTTTTTGTTTTTTTGTTTTCACGGGAAAAAAACCGTCGTGACTCTCCTATGTCACGGGTGTGACATAGATTATCACGGGTGTGGCCCAGGGTCATTCCCGTGACCACTAAATGTCACGCCCGTGTCATTGACTGAAGACGGACAATAAAAACTCCTTCTCGGAACCCACATCGGGTTCCATATTCTAGGAAGTACACACCCCTCACGCCCGTGACCGGGGCGTGTAAACAAAAAAATTGCAAAAATATTGTTTTGTTTAGTTTTGTTTTTTTGACATACTAAAAAAAATAATAATAATAATAAAAAAAAAACAGAATTACCGAATTTGAAGAGTTACGAGAATATTGGCGTCCGAGCATGGTTAACTGTCATCCATTAATAAGCCTCCAAACCTATAAAACTAAAAAAATAAAAAAAACTTGGATAACCTTGGGGTGCCCCCCAAGAGCGCTTTGTTTTCCGTCATTTAGCTCGACCAAATTGGTGCACTAGGTTATGCGTAGGGGAGAAAAGTTTCTTCCCGGTGCTCATTGATATTATTGCCGGAGAAAAATAATTTTAACCCGTGCCTATTCAACTTGAACTCGCATTTTTTTGAGTGCGAGAGAAGAATTGTCCCATAGAGCCACATCTCTTTTACAATAAAGGGGCCAGACCAGAGGAACTTATGTTTTCCCGGAAAAAGATGTAAACGACAGTTATAGAGGGGGACTTGGTCTCCCGGTTTGAACTCCTTCGGGTGCTTAATTATTTATCATGATAAAATTTTCTGCACTCCTTATAAAGTTTATTACTTTCGTAGGCGATAGATAGCCATTCATCAAGCTCGTTAAGTTAGAATTTTTGGAGCTCAAAAGACAAATTTTCATCAAGATTTAAGCGCCCAAAAGGAGCGGTGATCTGGCTCAACTAGTAAGTGACATGCCTTCCCATAGACTAATCGATAAGGCATTCAACTGATAGCGGTCTTGTACGCGGTTCGATAAGCCCATAGTGCATCATCAAGCTTAACTGACCAATCCTTTCTATTAGTAGAAACCATTTTTTCTAATATTTGTTTTAATTCACGGTTAACTACTTCTACTTGGCCACTAGTATGAGGATGATAGGGGGTGGCCAACCAATGTGTAATGCCGTATTTAGATAAAACTTTAGTGAATTGTGTGTTACAAAAGTGAGTGCCCCTACACTTATTTTTGCCCGCGGTGATCCAAATCGATAAAAGAGTTTTTTGAGAAATTGGGTCACGACTCGTGTGTCATTGGTGGGAAGGGCTTGCGCTTCCACCCACCGTGACACATAGTTGCCCGCTACCAAAATATATCGATTTCCAAAGGAAGTCGGTAGCGGGCCGACAAGCCGATCCCCGATAAATCAAAAACCTCTACTTCTAAAAATGAATTTAAAGGCATTTCATCAAGGCGAGAAATATTACCTGAGTGTTGGCATTGTTCACAATGAATTACATGAGCGTGAGCATCTTTGAAGATTCTCGGCCAATAAAATCAAGCTTCAAGTACCTTCCACGCCGTCTGATTGGCTTTGTAGTGCCCACCGGTGGGTCCTTCGTGGCAATGTTTTAATATTTGAGTTTCTTCCTCGTGAGAAACACAACTCCGCACTACTTGGTCCGCACAAACACGAAAAAGAAATGGATCCTTCCAAAAATAGTTTTTCAAATCAGAAAAGAATTTCTTCTTTTCTTGATAAGAAAAACCCTTTGGGATAAATCTCGCCGCAAGGTAATTTGCAAAATCGGTGAACAAGGGAGTGGGGAGAGTTATTACCTTATACAAAGGAAGGAGGCGCTCCTCAGGAAAAGTATCGTCAATATCCTCCTCATGAAGCTCCTCCAAAGTTGGATTCTCAAACTGAGAAAGGTGATGCACCGCTAAATTTTTCTCTCCCCTTTTGTCCCGGATCTCCAAGTCAAACTCTTGGAAAAACAAAACCCACCAAATCAACCTTGGCTTCATATCTGTTTTTGTTTGTAAGTACCGCAAAGCCAAATGATTTGTAAAAACAATGACTTTAGACAAGGTGAGATAAGAACAAAATTTATCAAATGCAAAAATAACGGAAAGAAGTTCTTTCTCGGTAGTTGTATAATTTTCTTATGTGGAGGTTAGTGTTTTGCTTGCATAATAAATGGGACGAAAATTTTTATTGATGTGTTGTCCTAAGACCGCACGAACGACAAAACTACTAGCATGGAACATGATTTCAAAAGGGAGATCCCAATTGGGAGCTATCATGATAGGTGCGTTTATTATTTTTCTTTAATAATAGAAAAAGCTTGCAAACAATTTTTATCAAAAATAAATTGTGCATCTTTTTCTAGAAGGTGAGTGAGGGGCTTGGTGATTTTAGAAAAATCTTTAATATAACAGCGATAAAAACCGAAGTGCCCAATAAAACTATGGACGACATTAACATTTAAAGGGGGGGGGGGTAGTTTTTCTATGGTTTCTATTTTGGCTTTATCTATCTCTATGCCCTTACTTGAGATTTTGTGACCTAAAACTAAACCTTCCCGTACTATAAAATGGCACTTCTCCCAATTTAAAACTAAATTTGTGTCCCCACATCTTTGGAGAACACGGGAGAGGTTATTTAAACATAAATCGAACGAATCTCCAAAGACGGAGAAATTGTCCATGAACACTTCCATAATATCCTCCACTAGTTCGTCAAAAATCGCTAGCATACACCTTTGGAAGTTTGTCGGCGCGTTACATAATCTAAATGGCATCCTCCGATAGGCGAAGGTGCCAAACATACAAGTGAAGGTTGTTTTCTCTTGGTCCTCGGGCGCAATTGGGATTGGACATATCCCGAGAGACCATCAAGAAAACAATAAAAAGAATGCTCGGATAGCCGTTCAAGGATTTGATCAATGAACGGTAAAGAAAAATGATCCTTTCGGGTTGCATCTTTTAATTTGTGGTAGTCGATGCAAACCATCCATCCGGTAACAGTTCTAGTAGGGATTATCTTATTATTATTTTTTGGAACTACCGTTAATCCTCCTTTCTTGTGCACCACTTAGACTGGACTTACCCAATTGCTATCCGAAATCAGATAGATGATGCACGCATCTAATAATTTTATAACTACACCTTAACCACCTCCTTCACATTAGGATTTAGGAGGCATTGATGTTGAATAGTTTTATGTGAATTTTCTTCTAGTAAACTTTTATGAGTACAAAAGGAGGGATTAATTCCTTTTAAATACGTTATTTTCCACGCAATTGTGCGGCGATGAAGTTTTAAAATATTTAATAATTTTAATTTTTCTTCATCGGATAGATAAGCTGGCACAATAACGAGATGTTTTGAACCCTCCGCTAGAAATAAATATTGCAAATGATCTGGCAATTGTTTAAGTTCTAAAGTTGGAGGTTCTTCATACGAAGTTTTTAAGCGGTCACTACCTAATTCTAGAGTTTCTACAATAGGTGCGCGTGTGACCAAATTATCACTACAATTTTCATGATAAATAAAATATAAACTTTCAAAATTTTCGTCATGAAAAATAGGCAAATAAAAATTTTCAGAAAATAAAAAGGAGACTTCTTCGTGAGAAGCCTCCAAAAAGAAACATGAGTCGTCGGTAAAAAGCGTATTTTTCATAGATGATTTAAGAGTAACGGTAACTTCTTCTATCTCCGACTCTAAGAAGAAGTTTACCGTTACTAACATCTATAATGGCGCTTGAGGTGGCGAGAAAAGGGCGACTGAGAATGAGCGGAGCCTCAGTGTCATGTTCTAAGTCAAGGATGACGAAATCTACCGGAAAGATAAATTTATTAACTTTGACAAGCACATCCTCGATAATACCCATAGGATATTTAATAGACTGATCCACCAATAGGATGCTCAATCTTGTGGGATTGGGCTCTCCTAATCCCAACTTTTTAAATAAAGAATAAGGCATCAAATTAATCGAGGCGTCTAGATCGGCCAATGCATGTTTTTCTAATAAATTGCCAAATAGACAGGAATAGAGAAACTACGCGGATCGGTTAATTTCTTAGGCAATTTATTAAGCAAAATGGCCGAACACTCCGAGTTCATTTGAACCGTGGATATATCCTCAAGTTTCTTTTTATTACATAGTAGGTCCTTGAGGTACTTAACATACTTCGGCATTTGCGCTATCACTTCGTAAAATGGTTAATTTATATGGATTTTCTTAAACAGTTCTAAAAATTTACCGTAATGCTCATCCATCCGGTCTTTCTTTAATTTAGAAGGATAGGGAAGAGGCGGTTGAAATTCTTTAATTTTATTTTCATTAAAAATCTTAGGAGGAGGAGGAGATGTAGAAATTGTTACCTCCGTTTCAACCGGATTTGAGGAAGTATGTACCTCCTTTCCATAGTATGATAGCTTTCTCTTGCTCCTTTGGTTTGGGCTCTGTACTGCCCGGTAATGGTCCTTGTTGTCGATTGGAGAGCATTTTTGCTATTTGCCCAATTTGATTCTCCAAATTGCGAATAGATCAGGTGAGATTCCGGATATTGGCGTCATTAGTAGCCGCATATTTGTGGAATACCTCCTCGAGAGTGGGAGGTTTTGGAGCTTATGGTGGTAGGTAATCGGGTAGAATTGTGTTTGGTGGGCGTGCAGCATTCCCTGGATTAATATAAGAGAAGTTGGGGTGATTCCTTACACCCGGGTGATAATCATTACCATAATTATTACCCTAATTAAAAGTTTGCCGAGTTGGATTACCCATGTAATCCACATGTTCGGCAATAATGGAAGGTTCCCAATATTGGGGTTCACAGGTAGGTGTAGATGAGGAAGCAGACATCTCGTCCATTCGTTTGTTTAGTTTCTCAACCTGGAGAGATAAATTAGAAACTGTATCGATTTCGTACATCTCGAAAGGTTTAGGTAGACGATACCGAGGTGTACTCCTCTGATACGTATTCATGGCCATACCTTCTATAAGTTCTTAGGTGGCCGTTAATGTCTTGTTGATTAACGTTCCACCGGCGGCGGCATCAATATGTTGCCTCGTTTGAGAATTGAGGCCATTATAGAAGTTTTGTATTTGCAACCAATCGGGGATTACAAGATGCGGACAACGACGAACAATTCGTTAAATCATTCCAAAGTATCATATAATGTTTTCATATCAACTTGGGAGAAATATGTAGTATCATTGTGCAACTTGGAGGTTTTAGCGGGCAGAAAAAAATTCATTAGAAATTTTTCATTCATTTCGGCCCATGTAGTGATGGAGCCTCTCGTTAGAGAACCCAACAACTGCTTGTCTTTGGTGCGCAAAGAGAAAGAAAAAAGCCTTAGTCAAATGGCATCTTCGAAAACCTCGTTGATTTTGAAGGTATCGCATATTTCTAAAAAATAGAAATATGCGTGTTTGGGTCCTCATCTTGAAGCCCATCAAATTGTACAGACTGTTGTGCCATTTGAATGATGCTCGGCTTCAGTTCAAAGTTATTGTTCGCAATAGCAGGTCGAACAATATTTGATTGCGCCTCATCCAAATTTTGCCGGGCATAACAGGACATATTCTGTTGATCGGCCATATTAAGATTTGGGTCACTCAAAATAGAAGAAAATTGAGAAGAAGGAGAAGTGGAAGAAAAAGAAGAAAAATATATGTCACCTATAGATTTCTCAACCAAATCTGGAGAATTGAGATCACAGAGTCTTAGGTGTCGCCGTAAGCTTTGCTCAATCTACGGATCCAAGTCAAATAGATTTGACGGATTCCCTCGGGTCATACACCAAAATAAAATAAAAGTAAAATTTTTAATAATAAAAATTTATAAAGTAATTTTCCCGGACTTCCTAAGGACTACCCGATGATGGGTTCGCAAGGTACTAGGCGGTATTACGGGATGAAAACCCAGCACAGCCCTTTCACAAAAAAATTTAAGTATAAAAAACTAAAGATAAAACTTTTTAAAAGAAACAAACAAAATAAAATATTTTTTGTTTTTTTTAAAAAGAAAATGATAAAATTAATAGAACCTTGCTTTCAAAATATAAACAAAGAAAGATCCCCAGCAATGGCGCCAAAAAATTAATGAATAAAATTCAAGCTATTGTGTGATTCTAAATCGATAAGGCAAGTATACCTATCGTTTTTAGAGTATATAATCAAGTGTCGTATTTAGACTTGGGGACGGCTGAGTACTTGTACTCACAAGGAAGAGCTATTATTTTATCGAACAAAAGTTATTTTGTGATTTCGAAAAAACTAAGAGAAATAGCGATTTAACAAAAGATAAAATTGATGATTTAAAAACTAATCTAGAATCCCCTTGGAATAAAATAAACTTTCATGAAACAATGAAATACAAGTCTCTAAATTACTAATTTCGACTGTGGAGTCCCAAAATACGGAAGTGCCTCTCTCGAGAATATGCTCTCGACTAAACTTAGGTTTATCGATTAAGACCTCTCGGCATGTCGAAACCCCTAAGCTTGCTTTAGGTGGTGAACCTCATTATTTGATTTGACTCCAATCCAGAAGACTCATGTCATCCTCTCTCGAGAAGTGCATGCAACTCCTTATATATTTGAGTGATCTACTAGTATCCTTTACCCCTCGATAAATTTAGAACACGGATATAAGATGGAAAAATCATATTTGCGACATATGAAATCGACGCAGTTGAATTCAAAGATAGATCGAAATAAGCAAAATAGAGAACTTGATAAATGAGACAAATAAAATAAGATTATTTTATTCCAAGATTCATCATGATCAAGTGCTAAATGGAATTTAGCTTCTCATCATGATAGGAAAATTACATGAAAAATATAAAAGAGACATGATTATAAAAAGAGCACTTGAATTGAAAAACAACAAGGTAAAAGTATAAGTACAATTTAGAACAATACATGAAAGAAAATGCAAGAAAAGCTGAAAATAAACTCCAAAACTGACTCAAAGACTCTCTCCTAATGCCTCCTGAGATCTTGGCAAGGTCTACAATTTATAGTATTTTTGTTCTGGAGTAACGCCCCTCAGTCACACACGTGACATAGGGGCGTGTAAGCTGCGGAACTGCTGTATTGAAAGCCCGGGAATGTTGGAGACAAAACCGCCAAAATTTTTCATTCTTTGGTCATGCCCCTAGGTCATGCTCGTGACCTCGGGTGTGTCTTTACTATTGCTGGAAATGGAGGGAAGGAGAAATGATGGGAGTTAATCTAGCATTGCTGAAGAGGTCATGCCAGTGACCGGCGTGTAAGCTGAAAACATTCTGATTTGAAACTGTCATCATAAAGCCCGACATGCCTGAGAGTCACGCCTGGTATTCACACCCGTGACCTGATGGTCACGCCCGTGCCATAGGCATGTACTTTTAATCCGACGTGGCAATGAATTCTAGAGCACCTGGAGGGATCATGCCGTGACCTTGACCTAACGGGCACGCCCGTGACCTAACGGGCACGCCCGTGACCTAACGGGCACGCCCGTGACCTAACGGGCACGCCCGTGACCTAACGGGCACGCCCGTGACCTAACGGGCACGCCCGTGACCGTGGCGTGAAATTGGCATTCTCCCAATTTTGTCCAGCTTCTTCTCCTGATCAGTACTGTAAGCTCCAAATTGAAATTGGAAGCCCAGATTGACCATAAAATAAGAATAAAAAGAAATTAGAAACTAAATTCATAAAATATAATTATAAATTAATTAATTTTTAAATAAAAACTATATAAAAAATAAGGATAAAATTAGAGTTATCAGTCACGCTCTCCTTTTAGGATGGCACCGAAGGTGTTGGCCGAGCTTAAAGTACTGTTGCAGGAACTGTTGTAGCAGGGGTATATCAGAACTAGCTCATCTCCATGGAGCGCGACGGTTTTTTTTTTGAAGAAGAAAGATGGTAGTATGTGGTTGTGCATAGACTGTCGTGAACTGAATAAACTGACCATCAAGAATAAGTATCTGATTTTACGGATAGATGACCTATTCGACTAGTTGGTGGGGTGAGTAGTGTACTCTAAGTAGGACTTGAAGTCAGGCTACTATCAGTTGCGGATTCGAGATGAGGGCATACCCAAGATAGATTTTTGTATAAGGTATGCCCACTTTGAGTTCTCGTTGATGCCGTTCGGGTTGAAGAACGTGCCATTTGTATTCATGGATTTGATGAACTGAGTGTTTTAGGAGTACTTAGATAAATTTGTGGTGGTAAACATCGACGATATATTTGTATACTCTAAATCAGAGGTGGAGAATGAGACTCATTTGAGATTAGTCTTGCAGACCTTGCGAGAGAACTAGCTTTATGCAAAGTTCTTCAAGTGTGAGTTCTGGTTGAAGAAGGTGGCATTTTGGGGCTACGTGATTAGTGGTGATATGGTGGCGGTGGATCAAGCGAAAGTTTAGGCTATCAGGTATTGGCCAGTTTTGAGCACCGTTGCAGAAGTCAGGAGTTTCCTTGGACTAGTCGGGTACTATAGAAGGTTTGTGGCAAACATTTCGTGGATAGCTCTGCCCCTCAATACTCTGGCTCATAAGGATTAGAAGTTTGTGTTGCCTCAGGAATGTTATCAAGCATTTGATAACTTGAAGGAAAAGTTTAAGTCGGCTCCAATCCTAAGTCTCCCTAAAGGGACTGATGGATTTCAGATTTTTCAGTGATGCGTCAGGTTACGGTTTGGATTGCGTGCTAGTGCAACATGGCAATGTGATAGCCTTTGAATCTACATAGTTGAAACCTCATGAGAGAAATTACCCCATCCATGGGTTGGAGTTGGTGGTGGTAATCTTTGCGTTGAAGTTATTGCGACACTATGTGTACGGTGCCAAGGTAAAGATATTCATGGACCACCAAAGCCTGAAGTATCTTCTAGATCAAAAAGACTTGAACATGCGACATCGCAGGTGGGTCGAGTTCCTTAGGGACTACGACATGGCTATTTAATATACGTCGGGCAAGGCCAATGTGGTGTCCGATGCCTTTAGTAGGAAATATTCTGGACATTGGATTGAAGCTCATGATGAGCGGTTAGTGCGGGATTTTTAGTCCCTTGGAATTGTATGTATAGCAAGAGGCGAGTCTAGCATGGCTTGATTGAAATAGATCGAGTTACATAGTGACTTATCTAATCGAATTTTGGAAGCGACCAATATGGATGCATAGTTCCAACCATTTGTTGTTGAAGCTTAAAAAGGCGAGGGTAATACCTAGGAGATGTTTGGTGGGATCTTAAAGAAGTATGGAAGGGTATGTGTACCGCAGTTCGACAAGCACCATAAGGTGTTAATGTTTGAGGCCCATTTCATGAAGTACTCCATTCACCCAGGCAGTAGAAAGATGTACTTTAATATGAAGAAATCCTTTTGGTGGCCTTGTTTAAAGCGGGATGTAGCTTTGTATGTGAGTCAGTGCCAAACTTGTGCCTTAGTGAAGGCTGGTCAGGCGTGTTCCTGAAGCCTCTTCCTATCCCTGAGTAGAAATTCGATAACATCTCCGTGGATTTTGTGCATGGCTTACCTTGGTCGTAGCAGGGTAACAATGCAATTTGGGTGATCGTTGATCGCTTGACCAAAGTGGCTCACTTCATCCCGAATAAGAAGGGGGACATGGTGGAGAAGTAGGTAGAACTGTATAATTGTAATATTGTTTGGTTGCACGGAATTCCAAATAGTTTTGTCAGTGATTGCGATGGAAGGTTACGTCCAAAGACTTGAGATTAGTATAGAAGAGTCTGGGCGCAAAGCTCAAGTTAAGTTTTTACGTTCCATCCTCAAACTGATGGTCAAATGAAAAGGACGAATCAAACAATGGAGGATATGCTGAGAATGTGTACCCTTGATTTTGACAAGAAGTGGGAAGATCACCTTTTCATGGTGGAGTTTGCCTACAATAATAGTTTCCAGACAAGTTTTAAGATGGCGCCATATGAGTCTTTTTATGGAAGGCGGGGTCGAACACCGATGTCATGGATAGAAGCGGGGGACACCAAACTTTTAGGAAAAGTTGTGGTGGCCGATACTTGTGATTTGGTGCGAACAATTCAGGAGTGCATGAAGGTTGCTCAGGATCGGCAGGCGAAGTATTTAAATGCGCTCCATAGGAACATGGAGTTTGTGGTAGGCGACTGGGTGTATCTAAAGATTAAGCCGTTAAAAGGTGTTTCGCGGATTTGCCGACTCAAGAAGTTTATTCCGAGCTTTTTGGGGTCGTTTGAAGTTGTGGAATGAATTGGAGAAGCATCCTATTAGTTAGCATTGACCCAAGATCAGAGTGGATTACACGATGTCTTCCATGTTTTAGTCTTAAGGAAAGCTTTGATGGAGACAAGTGTTGTAGTTGAGTCAGTGGCGGTGCCGGTAGAAGAGGACTTGAAGACGAATGTCCGTCCAGTCGGCATAGAGGATTTAGAAGTTTGATAGTGACAGAATAAAGAGTTAAGCTGGTAAAAGTGTGCTGGAATAAATACAAGCAATATGAAATCTCCTGGGAGTGTGAGCAAGCAATGCGGGAAGACTTTCCAGATCTCTTTGCATCAGGTATGCTTTGTTGTTTGAATGCATGCTTAATTTCGAGTACGAAATTCTTTTAAGGGGAGAGGAGTTGTAATGCCCTAGTTTTCTGGACTTGAGGCTCAAAACATTACTGCGCGACGGTAGGTCGCTATCTCCCGGCGGTATCCTTCAGACGTTGAGTGGAGGCACTGAGTGGTAGGGGTTGAGTTCATTGAGTTGTAGGCGTCGAGTGCGTCGAGTGGTAGTGTGCGACATTAGCTAATAACTGCTCGGCGGTAGCCCAATACAATGAGACAAAAACATTGAGTGAGCTACTGTGCAGCGGTATTTCTACCGTTGGCAGTAGCAGTGCATTTTTTTTTGACCGACAGCTCGGGACGTTAACGCGGCGCGATAGGTAGTTACCACATGGCGGTAGCAGGAAGGTGCAGTTTCGTAACGGATGAGTTTAGGCCGTCAGATCCTTCTTAGGATGTAATCCTATGGCCCAGGACACTCCGTCCAAGAGGCTTAAGTAGGGATGCAGGGTTGTTTTTCGTCATTATTCTCATTTTGAGTGGGATTTAGGGTTTGGGAGAGAAGATTAGGAGGAGGAAGGACTTTCTCTGCTATAAGCGAAGCTCCGAGGCACCATTCGTCAAACCGAGGCCAGATCCATGGAGAGGACTTGAAGGCACACATTTTCATATGTGAAAAGCAAGATCTCCATGGCTAGGAAGAGGAGTCATAGGGTAACAACAATTCTCCTCTCGGTCTTTAGGATGCGTGCATAACATCAGTTTTATCTTGTTTTTCTCTCAAACATTTAGGCACCAAATCCCTAAAATGAGAGGGGATCGGGTTTCCATGGTTCAAGAGGAGCCACCGGATCAATTTTGTCCGTCTCTAGCATGATGTTGCATTAGAAATCTGCTCCGCTAGTGGATTAGGATTTGTAGGTTAAGCCATAGTCATGACAGTTTGTTCGACTCGGTGATGTTGCATAATGAGCCTTAAGGATTTTGCAAGAAATCCTTTTACGGCAAGAATTCATTTTTGATGTTTCCCCCCTTTATTTCGTGCGAGAACGAATGGTGGATTAGGGTGGGAAAGGCTATGTTCATTGATTGATGTGTGAAGGCGCAACTTTATCTCTATAGTCGGTTAGCAAGCCTATGATGTTCAAGTCATGTATGGAGAGTGTCCCGGCGAGACAAGTCCCCTTCTAAGAAACTAATGAGAATGTCAAGCTTTTGACAAGCCTGGGAGATGAAGCCCATGAGCGGGTGGGGTCAAGCAAGAGTTCTTAGCATCGGTTTCTTGTTTGTGAGATGGAATCCTGATGTGAGAAATTAGAGGTTCTCGGCAAGCCCTGGGCTTGAGACACACGAGCAGGCGGGGCCTTGGAAAGATTTCCTTGTGGCGGCTTGAATGGCATTAGGGGAAATGGAATTACCCGTGTGATGTGATGACGCATGATGATGTGTTAGATTCATGCGTTATATGGTGCCTTAGGTGAAACCCAGGTTTGCATAAATGCTGCATTGTAGGCCCCTTTTTATTAACTGCTCAACCTAGTAATGTGTTTGATGTATATGAAATCCAAACCTATTTCTTTACTCTATATGTTTTTATACATTTTCATACGAAGTGCAGACCTGTAGGGTGATAGAGTGCCACGGGGCCCACTAGGGACGACCGGGAGGTGATGTGTTGGTTACACAATCGAGGTCAGCCTTTATTGACCCACGTTATAACAAATTTTTACAGGGCAAGGATCGCAAGCGGGAGCAAGCTCGCCGGCCAAAAAGGCCTAAGCCTCATGAATTCGATTCTCTTTTATTTACTTATATTTTGTTGAATTATTTGCCTCATGAAGCCGAGGTAGCCTAGTAGTGCTAAAGCACGTTATTGTGTTTCTTGTTGTTTCAGTTTTTGGACTGTGATTGTTTTAAGGCCTTAAGGTTGTTTTTATACTCTTGTGATAGTAGATAACTTTGAGTGTTATGTGTTTCCGTTATTTGTGTTTTGAGTTTTTAGATGTGTTGTTCTTGTATATCACTTTAAAATGCTAAAGTTATTACATCTATATGTTGTGGGGCCCCTGATGCGTAAAAATCATCTCACGGACTATAATCCGAATAGGCAAGTGTACCTATCGTTTTATAGTATAGTGATTTAAATAAATCAAGGTCGTATAAAAAACTAGGGGCAGGCAAGCATTATTACTCACAACGACTCTATTATCCTACCGAACAATTGATGTGTTTTGAAAATAAAATTAACTAAACTTAGTTAAAAGAGAAATAAACTATTGCAAAAGAGTGCTCGATCGACGATTCACTTTTAAATAAAATAACGAAATAAATTAGTATAACATTTGCAATTCTATTAAGACCATGACGGATCTGATATTCGGAAGTAATCTCGCTAGAGCATTAAATCCCCTAACTTATAGACGTTTTGACCAAAATCTCTTTACAAGTCAAAATGGCATAAAGTCGCATTACTGAAGTGACCCGCACTATTGGATTTGACTCCAATACGGAGGATTTATGTCATCCTATCTCTAGGGTTGTGTTCAACTCCTTCCTTCCTTGAGTGATCTTTCAAATAAATGAGTCTCTTGACTTCTATGAAATGAGATCAATTGCCTACTACCGTATACCGGAATACAGAGTCGACACGATAAAAATCAAAGAAGGATCAAAAATAGGAATAATACAAATGAAAACATAAAATTAAAGATGCTTTATTTCATCGCAAAGTTCATCGCGATCGGGCACAAAATAAAATTAGCTAAGCATATTTGAGAAATAAACCATGAAAATAAAAGAAAGATATTTCATTTTCATTAATAAAAAAGGGGTACATAATAATAATAAAGAGAGAGACAAGATTATGCTACCAAAACAAAAGATTACAATAAAAAGAAATCTACTTAGCAACAAATGAAAGAAGAAAACTTGCACTTTAACTAGCTATCTCTACCAAAACTACTTCTTTTAAAACAAGAGGTAAGGGGTTCCTTTTATAGGAGAGGGAGAAGGATCTAGAATGAAAATGAAGAGGAGAAGCCAAGGGGGGTGGCCGAGCATGTATGTGGAAGGGTTCATGCATGATAATTAATGAAGGGGAGAGAGAAAGGAGGAGGTTCAATGTATTGTATTTAAGGGAATGAAAACAAAAATATAAAATAGAGAGGGGGAATGGATGAGTCTAAAATGAGAATGAAAGAGGGGAAAAGAGGGATGAATGAGAAATAAAGAAGGGAGAGAGGAGTGGAAGGTGCATGCATGTAATTTAAAAGAAATAAAAATAGAAAATGCAAGGGGAATGAATAAGAAATAAAGAGGGGAGAAAGAAATAAAAGAGGAGAGAGGGGGAGATGAATGAGGAGGGTGACCGGCCATGCAAGGGATAAAATGGGCTATTTTTTGTGCGCTTTATGAGGGCTCAGGTTGGCTGCATGCTTTCTTGGTGGGCTGCTCCATGTGGGCTCGGGTGTGGAGGAAAAGCCATGCAAAGGTGGCGGGTTGCATGGGCTTTGTGTTGGACTTCATGTAGGCTTGAATGGTTGCATCAAACGGAGGATGGACTTGAGCTTGGGCTTGAACCTACAAATAAATCAAAACAAACATTAGACACATAATATTATTTATTAACATTGAACATAATAATTATAACAAATAAAACATCACATAATATAATATAATTTAATAAGACTAAACATAACAATAATAAGACATTAAATAAGACAATAAACAACAAACATATTAAACATTAAAACTAAATTAAACATAACATAACAAAACATAAAATAATAAGAACAAAACACATAATAAAGTTAGAAATTATAATATCATAACATAAAAGACATTAAACGAGAAATAAAACAAAACAAACATAAAATAAACAAAATTATAAATAAACTTAGGAATTTAGGCTAATAAATTACCCCAAAAACGATGACTAAAACTATTCATCAAATTCCCCCATGCTTAGGCTTTTGCTATTACAGAGCAAAAGTATGAGAAATATTTACAAGACAATTATAAAATTTTCAATTAAACTTAAAAATTTTTTTACACCAAAATCTAGCCAAAAATAAAATTTAGGGATTTACGAATTAAGTCCTAAATTATGAAATTAAAGTGAAAAGAGAGAAATATTTAGCCAAAAATTCTCTAATAAATTAACTAGCACTGAAAATTTAGTAAAGTGCAAACAAGGTTGGAAAGAAATTATAAAAACCATAACTTAAAAGAAACTTAAGGAAAAAAAATGCAACCTACTACTTATGCTATCCCAATATTTTAATTTAAAAACTAAGACAATAATATTGGTTAAGAGGTTTAGGGAGGAAATCATCATGAAGAGGTCTTTGATTGGAGGAGATCATCATTAAAATTTTTTTTTCTTCACATCCCACATATTTTTTTTAAAAAATAAAATATATATGTAATACCAGAAAATGATAGACTAATATCCTATAACTTCCCACGATATATATGAACTTTTAATTCCTCTCTTCATTTTTAGGTTGCATATGTGTACCAGAGAATAGGTAACTAACATCTCCTTATTCCCATTACATATGATTCAACAATAAAAGAAAGAAAAAGAAAATTTGGTAAGGATAAGGGGTTAAACAATATTTTAGAAAATAAACTAAAATATTAGAGAGCAACTACTAGTAGATTGAGATTTCCTATGAATCTAAAAACATGAGGTAATAATCATTAGAATCCAAAATTGTTAAGTAAAATTACTACAAAATTGAAACTATTTAAAATAAAAGAGAAAAAGTGCTAAATAAATGACTCTATGCAAATTAAAATCATAAGATTATCCTCAAAACTAAATCACTAAATATTAGATTTAACTAAATATGATGAAATAAAAGATTAAATAATAAAAAAAATGCATATAAACAAACTCAAACTAAATTTCTAAAAATAACAAAAAGCTAAGCATGTGATTTATTATATTTCTTTGATTTTTCTAAGGTTTTTCTTTTTTTTGGGTTTTGGAATATGATTGTTTTTTTGGAATTTTTGATTTTTCTAATTTTTTGGGTTTTTGATAAGGCTAAATAAAAGCAGTAGTAGAGAAACTTAATAAAACTATACTAAACATTTTTTTAGAAAAGAAAGAAGAAAGAAAACAACCAAACCCTACCCCATGCTTGAAATTTGCATTGTCCTCAAAGAAAAATATAAAACAAGGAAGAAAAAGGAAGAAGAAAGGGGAGGGGGGATGCAATAAAGTAAATGAATAAAAAGAAAACGACTTCCCAGAATTCGTAAGGCCGAATGCAGATGTCTCTCCCCCATGCTTGAGCTTGACACCGGCTCAGGCCTAAGGAAGAGAGGAAAGTATGGAGCCAAACGAACTGCCGGGGGTTTTATTCCTGCAAAAAAAAACAAAAAAAAAAGAAAGAACAAAAAAGATAAGCAAGGGGTGCCTCCCAAGAGTGCTCTTTGTTTAACATTGTCTGAGCCCGACGTTATTTGTTAGCTAAATGGAAATTTAAAACTGAAATGATGAGGTAACTCCCTAAGTATGCGCTTAGGGGAGTAAATCAAAAAAAAGAAAAATTGAAGAATCGCACCGACATGCGGTGGAATCTTCAAGGGAATGACGACCAAAAGTGAACGGACGGAGTTATAGAAGAACTCCGCCGTATATAAAATTGGAAAAAAGGGGTCGTCAAAAGAAGAAGAAAAAAAAGAAGAAGAAATAGAAAGAGAAATAAAAGAAGTAGAAGAAGAAATTTCATCAACGAAAATTTCACAAGGAGAAGGAGAGACTTGTGAAATTTCGGGAGAAGAAGGGGCAGAATGAACTAAAGGAGAGTGATCTAAAATAAAAGAAGAAGAAGAAAAAGATTCGCTAATAATAGAAAATTTTGGAACAGTTGAAATTTGAAGCGAAATGGAATCACAAACGTCTTCGGAAAAAGAATTAAGGGACGTCTCGTCATCCTCAACGGGTAAGAAGCACACCGGAATATCCATAGAGGTGTCTTCCAAAGGAGGAAGGAAACAATCCAGGATATCCGAATAGTTATCCTCCTCGAGAGGAATAAGACAAGTCGGTATATCCGGTGACTCATTACATGAAGAAATTTGAGGAGACAGAGAAGAAGACGAAGAAAATGAAGCGGCCTAACGAGAAAAATAATCCATAATGGTTTTGAAATGCGAATTAATATTATAAATAGAAGTTTGCAATTCAAAATACCCATTATCGATTGAATTAAAATTTAGAGGCGCGGCGCTTTGCGGGGAAAAATCATAAGAAAAATAAGATGGGTTCCCCATCTCCCAAGTAGGATAAAAATTTGAGTAAGGGTCAAATTGGCCATTTTGACCTTCCCCAGAAAAATTAAAATCAAAAGAGGGAGGGGTTCCCGAAAGACATTCAGAATAAAAGTGGTCGGGCGACCCGCAAAAAGCGCAAAAATATGATGATTCCATAAAAAAAAACTGTTACCAAAGATTAAAAAAAAAAAAATTGACATTTTTTTTAGAAAGTAGAAATTTTTTTAAAAAAAAATTAGTAGAAGTAATAAACTCGATGCTTTCGTAATATTGCCAAAAATCTCCCCAGCAATGGCGCCAAAAACTTGATGCGTAAAAATCGTCTCCTGGACTATAATCTGAATAGGCAAGTGTACCTATCGTTTTATAGTATAGTGATATAATTAAATCAAGGTCATATAAAAAACTCGGGGCAAGCAAGCACTATTACTCACAACGACTCTATTATCCCACCGAACGATTGATGAGTTTTGAAAATAAAATTAACTTAACTTAGTTAAAAGAGAAATAAACTATTTCAAAAGAGTGCTCGATCGACGAGTCACTTTGAAATAAAATAACGAAATAAATTAGTTTAACATTTGCAATTCTATTAAGACCGTGACGGATCCGATATTCGGAAGTAATCTCACTAGAGCATTAAATCCCCAAACTTATAGATGTTTTGACCGAAATCTCTTTACATGTCAAAATGGCATAAAGTCGCATTACTGAAGTGACCAACACTAATGGATTTGACTCCAATCCGGAGGATTTACGTCATCCAATCTCTAGGGTGCGTTCAACTCCTTCCTTCCTTGAGTGATCTTTCAAATCAATGAGTCTCTCGACTTCTATGAAATGAGATCAATTGGCAACTACTGTATACCAGAATACGGAGTCGACACGATAAAAATCAAAGAAGGATCAAAAATAGGAAAAATACAAATGCAAACATAAAATTAAAGATGCGTTATTTCATCGTAAAGTTCATCGCGATCAGGCACAAAATAAAATTAGCTAAGCATATTTGAGAAAGAAACCATGAAAATAAAAGAAAGATATTTCATTTTCATTAATAGAAAAAGGGGTACATAATAATAATAAAAAGAGAGACAAGATTTTTCTACAAAAACAAAAGATTACAATAAAAACAAATCTACTTAAAAACAAAGAAAGAAGAATACTTGCACTTGAACTAGATATCTCTACCAAAACTACTTCTTTTAAAACAAGAGGCAAGGGGTTCCTTTTATAGGAGAGGGAGAAGGATCTAGAATTAAAATGAAGAGGAGAAGCCAAGGGGGGTGGCCGGCAATGTATGTGGAAGGGTTCATGCATGATAATTAATGAAGGGGAGAGAGAAAGGAGGAGGTTCAATGTATTGTATGTAAGGGAATGAAAATAAAAATATAAAATAGAGAGGGGGAATGGATGAGTCTTAAATGAGAATAAAAGAGGGGAACAGAGGGATGAATGAGAAATAAAGAAGGGAGAGAGGAGTGGAAGGTGCATGTATGTAATTTAAAAGAAATAAAAATAGAAAATGCAAGGGGAATGAATAAGAAATAAAGAGGGGAGAAAGAAATAAAAGAGGAGAGAGGGGGAGATGAATGAGGAGGGTGGCCGACCATGCAAGGGATAAAATGGGCTATTTTTTGTGGGCTTTATGAGGGCTCGGGTTGGCTGCATGCTTGCTTGGTGGGCTGCTCCATGTGGGCTCGGGTGTGGAGGAAAAGCCATGCAAAGGTGGCGGGTTGCATAGGCTTTGTGTTGGACTTCATGTAGGCTTGAATGGTTGCATAAATCGGAGGATGGACTTGAGCTTGGTCTTGAACCTACAAATAAATCAAAATAAACATTAGACACATCATATTATTTATTAACATTGAACATAATAATTATAACAAATAAAACATCACATAATATAATATAATTTAATAAGACTAAACATAACAATAATAAGACATTAAATAAGACAATAAACAACAAACATATTAAACATTAAAACTAAACTAAACATAACATAACAAAACATAAAATAATAAGAACAAAATACATAATAAAGTTAGAAATTATAATATCATAACATAAAAGACATTAAATGAGAAATAAAACAAAACAGACATAAAATAAACAAAATTATAAATAAACTTAGGAATTTAGGCTACTAAATTACCCCAAAAACGATGACTAAAACTAGTCATCAGTCCCAGCTAAACCCATATTATATGGTCATTATAGGGGAGGTGTTGCACTAGAGCCTTCGATCAGTCTCAAGTTCTATGTCTTCGGTCAGCCAAGCTTGCTACGCAAAGTAAGTGTGCGGTCACCCCCTTCCCTAAGGGTTCAGACTCCACAGAAGCTGGTTTTCGGTTTCAATATTTTGGTGCAGTGAGTGCAGAGCGTGATCAGCCCAGAAAACCTTAGCGAACTCAATGACTGGAGGCGAAGGAAAAGGTTTTGAACAATCTGACTCGCCTTCCCTGCCCCTCTCGCCACTCTCGGCATGTTTGAGGATTTCTTGCAAGACATGTGAAACCTTATCATGTTTGCACTCAGCAGTTGTGCCGACTACTCGACATCACCTGTCCCAGTTGTCGTAGCCCCAGCCCTAGGCGAGAACGCCCCTGTCAGGCGACCTGGAAGGAGGTAGCAGAGGAAGGTAGCGAGTGGGATCTGCCAGGGCGAGATCTATTCCACATCTCAGCAAGTGTGGGCCGAATCAGCGATGTGGAGTTGCGAGATTGCCAGGCTCGCCTAGTATGGGATGGCAGTCCCTTCATTTAATTAGTCTCATCTGCCCCAGTTCTAGAGGGGTTTCATGAGCCGGAGATGTCCCACTACACCGGATGGGGGGATCCGGTCCTACACATTTTGTGGTTCGAAGATGCAATTTCGACTGGGCAGATGGCCGACCCCTTAAAGTGTCAGCTCTTCATCATCACTCTCAATGGAAGAGCGAACAACTGGTTCAACCAACTCCCCTCTGACTCAATCCATTGTTTTAAGGACTTACGTCAGAGTTTCCAATTAAGGTTCTCAACGTCCAAGAAGAGGAGAGAGAGAAGGAATAGCTCAGGCAAGAGAAGAGGCAGCAGGGAAGAGTTGTCTTGCTATGACCTCCACCCGGAAGAGAGTCATATGACACCCACCTAGAGTAAGAGGATAGTTGCCTTGCTCTACCAAGAGTAGGAGGAAAAGAAGTGAACAATCGAGCATTTTGAGGGAGGCTTGTCTTGGTAAGAACTTCTTTTGTAACGAACTATATCCCAATTAAGTTAAGGTAGGGCACCCCCTATTAAAGAGTCCTCTTCTAGGTAATTGAGATGTCAGATTGTGATCTTATTTGGAAAGCCCCGAGATGGTTCTACTGACTAGGCTCTCATTATACGGCAGTGCAGGTAGACCTCTTGGTGGAGGCTTTGACATGTTAGCCCCAAGAAGATCCCGTTGACCAGGCTATTATTAACTAGCAGGGCTGAAAGTCACTCGGTGATGTTTGACATGTTAGCCCTGAGATGGTTCCGCTGACCGAGCTCTCACTAGTCGGCAGGGTATGTAGACCTCTTGGAGGAGGCTTTTACATATTAGCCCCGAGATGGTTCCGCTGACCAGGCTCTCACTAGCTGGAAGGGCAGGTAGACCTCTTGGAGGAGGCTTTGACATGTTAGCCCCGAGATGGTTCCACTGTCGGGCTCTCACTATCTAGCAGGGCAGGTGTTAACCAAGAAATCTACAATCCCTCCCAAAGTAGCCAGCTCGCAAGTCGTGGCCTGCGCAAGGAGGTCGCGACCTGTCAACCTTTCCTTCTAAGGGTGGGCGGAATGATTTTTGAGTCCGCTTTGTCCGCATGGCTAGGGCGGTCTCCCTGGTCTGACCGCCCAGGTCGCGCAACTGCCGCTCGTTCTGTAGGGGATACGGGCTGCTTCTTCAGTCCGCCCCTGATTGTCGCGCGGTTAGATCGGATAACCGTATGGTGGTTCATTCTTCCTCTCAGGTGCGAACTACTCAATTGAGTGGCATGCTCGAATTCCTATCCGTCCAGACCACTCGCTAGATTCTCAGCTAGAGGAGGCGACCTGCTCCTTCTATTCGGCAGAAGGTGGCAGACTGAATCTTTAGTCCGTCTAAGGGAGGCAGACTCGCTCCTCCCACCAGCTCTCCAGCCCACACATCCAGACGGAAACCAGGACTCCTATCTGCCAGCTATATGCGAACTCGATCTCAGTCTGACAGGTCGCCTACCTCATGCAGCGATAAGCCTCCAGTCAGCAGTACGCGACCTGTACTGGTTAGTCCACCAGGTCGCCAACCCTCTTCCCCAAGAAAAGGATGCCACCAGCAGGCAGCCTGCTCAACTCGTTGGCTGCGAGTTAGGCGGGCTCATTGTATAGTCCGCCAGATGAGCCCCAGCTCGACAGCCGGCGATCTGGCTCCTCTCTACAGCGGGCTGGGCGGAATCGTTCTGCAGTCCGCCAGCTAGCCCTCCAATTTCCCGGTGTCCGCTTCTACCCAACTGTCGGCGAACTCCTCCTCAGCTCGCACAGCCCAGCGCGAACTCGCTCAGTAGTAGGGGCGGACTCGTCCCAGACCGCCAACCGCAGCAGCCATCTCCAGCTCCAAGTCCCTAATCGTGTGGCTTGGCGCGGACTCAACGGACTCAGCATTCATACTCGCACAACTCACCGGCTCATCGGGGGTGACGTTACCAATACTGTTACCTTCTCGGGCCTATAAATAGGCACCCGTACCTCTCATTCAAGGGAGGAGGATTACATGGTAGAGGCGTAAAGATCCCGACATCAGTTCCTGCGGACTCGGTTTCCCAGTCCGCGCGACTTGCTCCCCTTTTCTTCTCTCTGCTCGATCAAGTAGTCTTCCCGGCTAAGTCCAACGAGCTGCCTAATCAGGTGACTGCGCAGTCTGCCGACCTCTCTGGTCAGTCCGCACGGCCTCTGGCATTCTCCTCTCCTTAGCCGCCAGCTTCCCCCCTTGTACCCTTTATCCTTCTTTCCATGTAAAGGGGTGACCTCAAGATGTAACTTCAATTATAATCAAAGGAAAGCGTGTCACAAGAGAGGCATTTAGGCCGCGATGGGCGAAGTCTGGTGTTGCCACTGCTAGCGGCCCTCTCTTCCGTTTTTCTCTCTCGGTGTAACCATCAGAGCCCAACTGCCAAAGTAACGTCTGCTCGACAGCTCCTGATCAAGCTTCTTCTCTGCTCAAGCAAGCTTCTCCCTTGCTCCATCAAACCTCTCCTCTATCCCCGCAACCCTCTTATTCACCTAATTTATGAGATTGAAGAACCCGTTAACTGGGTGGTATCGCATTTCGCGCATCAACAGTTAACATGCGGCCTTCAGATCTCGAGCAGACAGTGAAATCAGCGGTTACTTATGACAAACCATCAACCAGCCGAGAGCCTTGCTCCAAGTTCCAGTAAGGATCCTCTTTGGGAGGCCTTGGAGCAATCTCGCAGAGAAACTGCATAATAGTTTCAAGCGATCAACCGTACTCTAGCTGCTATCACTCAACGATTGGAAACACAATCTTCAGCAGCACCAGCTCCTACAATCAATCCGACACCAGCATCCGAGACTCCTCAAGTCTTCCAACTGACCTATCCGCTGGTCTATCCTCCTCTTTACACTCCAACCTTTTCGCAAGGGCTTGTAGACCCTTTGCGGTCTCATAATGACGAATTTGCAGCTCGTTAGAACTTCTTCCGAGAAGCTGCCCGAGGAATTCCGGCAAGATTCCTAAATTTTCAAGGAAGTCATCCCTACTCTTCAGCTCCTGCCTTTACTCCTTCCGCAGTAACTTTTCCCTTCTATCCTCCAGCTTCTTGTACAGCTGCAACTTATGCTCCATTTTTTCCTTATGCTGCAGGAGAGCAAGAAGAGCAGTCACCGTTTACAGAGAATGTTCGACATGAACCAACTCCAGTTAACTTCATAGAGCCACGGTTGCCCATTTACACTGGAGAGACTGATCCAGTCAAACATCTTCAAGCCTTTAAATCAGCTGTAGCTCTCAAGAAACTTTCAAATGCTACCAAATGCAAGCTTTTTGTGACGACCTTTGATGGTCAAGTGAGGGATTGATTCTATGGACTACATCCTCAGTACATCTCTTCCTTTGCTTATTTGTGAAGAGAGTTTCTGCTCAGATTTTCTACTTCTACAAAGAGGAAGGGCGGTCCAGAAGCTCTCTTTTAGATCAAGTAGCGAGAGACTGAGACTTGGTCTCATTTTGTGGATCGTTTCCAAAAAGAAATCTTAGACATTGATATCATTGATCAAGAAATGTATCGAGTGGCTCTTATTCACGGTCTGCGTGAAGGAACACTCAAGTTCGAGGCTAACGTCCGAACACCGAGGACATATTAAGAGTAGATTGGATTAGCCAACTCATACTTTTGTGGTGAGAAGAGAAACCCCAACTTTGTCTCCAAGCTTGTAACAGAGAAAAATCCACCTTACAAGCAGCCTCCGAGGTCTCCTCGAAAAGATTTTCCATCCCACTCTAAGAAAATAAAGAAGTTTTAGCATCATCATTGACACCCCTTCCCAGGCCAGGATCGTGCCCACGAACGATTGCTACTTCTACCAGCCCTACCTCTACAAATAGCTTATGTGCATCAGTCACAAGATGATGACTTATCAAGCTCTAGACTCGATGAGGCCATGCAAGAAGCCTGCCAGATCATGAAGGATAGGGCAAATTCCAAAAGGCCTTACCAGACGGCGAATCAGATATCAAGAGATTTAGATCCGTTCTGTGAAATCCACAGAGAGAAAGGTCATGTAACTGAAGACTGCAAGGCCCTTCGACGGTTGGTTGAAAGATTCTTTGCCGAGGACAAGATCAAGACCTGGTAAGGAAAATTTATTCTTCGAAGCCTTCCACCTCCAAGGGCAAGGAGGTGGCTGAAGATCAGATGAAGTGTGTGGAGATAGAGGATGTAGGCCATCTAGGGCCTATCGATGTTCGGTCTGAGTGCATCGATGTTATTGAAGAAGGTTCCCTGGAAGACTATTCTAAAGAAAAGAGGGCACATTTCTTGCGTCATCAGTTATGACAAATCGCAGCTCCTCAATGCCTCACGCAATCATGACCGGTTATATTTTCCTTTACACTCTTCAAACATTTTTTCTCTAAAATACTTCTAAGTGTTCTTTCATTTTCATTCAATAAAGCTTACGTCATAGATTCCATACTGACACAGTTCCCTTTTTGTAATGCTTCTCCTCTATATTTTTTGCTTTGCCGAAGAGATCGCTGAACCACTGAGATATCTCCAAGTCTTGTTGTTCCCTCGGTGGATTGTCCTTCAGCGTAAGCCAACAATGACCACATATGATGTGGAGTTTATCATATGTGCAGTGGGGGCCATTCAATCTATGATGGTGAACTTTAGACTTCGTATCCCGGCCGGTGTCTAGCGCAGTGTGGGAGCCTAGGGGAGGCAGCCTATGATAGTTCTATCGTGCCTCGTTAAGGGATATATTACTGTTACAATGATCTTTGTGTGAGAAGCAATGGTGATCAAGTGTAGCCTTTTCTCTTCGATCATCTCACAATTGTGATGGCCAAACACTCGTTGGTACTCTTGATCCGTGCCTTCGCGGGACCCACAATTTCGCTGATCAATCTGCAGACAAGCAATACGCCACTTGGCGCAACTAGTCTAATTGATCAGCAATGCTTGTAACCCGAGGCAAGAGAGAAGTGTATCAGTCAATTCCTCCACAGGAATTTCCTTGCTTGTGCTTGTTTATCTTCTATTCCCTTCAAAGGCAGGGCGGCTAGCCCTCCTTTGTCTTTTCTGCCTTCTTGCAGGTTGGCAGGTTAAATTCAACCCATTATAAGGATCGGCAATATCGTTTTGGCTTATGATCATCTTATATGTGCTGCCTGCATAAAGTTCTATCAGATTGTTATCCACAAGCTCTCTTATAAGATGCTAGTGACACGAATCATTTAATTAAAGTATCTGGATATCCTTGATTGATAAGTCATGCTGTTATAAGTCAAAATTAAGATGGTTTCATCTTGCTGATATGGATTTCATGTATAAAACATCATACTTGATCACGCAAGACAATCATTATCGTGGATTGATCTTTATTTAATTAATAGCAGATTTTGCCAGGTATCTCTTCTGCTATCCAATTATATCTTATCATATCAACAGTCAACATTTGTAGGTTCCATCCAGGTACTTGTGACTTAGTTTTCTTTTTTGATATCTTCTACTCACTCTTCTTTTGCATAGATTAACAAATATTAGCAAGTTCCCTTCAGGTACTTGCACCTTACTTTTCTATCATGTCTACGGCTTACTTTTCTTTTGTAGAGATTAACAGATATTAGCAAGTTCCCTTCAGGTACTTGCACCTTACTTTTCTATCATATCTACGGCTTACTCTTCTTTTGCAGAGATTAGCAGATATTAGGAATTTCCCTTCAGGTACTTGCATCTTACTTTTCTATTATATCTATTGCTTACTCTTCTTTTGCAAAGATTAGAAGATATTAGCAAGTTCCTTTCAGGTACTTGCAACTCGGTTTTTATTTCATATCTGTCACTCACTCTTCTTTTTGCAGATGTTAATAGGTGCTTCCAAGCCTCCTTCAGGTACTTGCAAGTTATCATTCTTCTATGCATTCCTCTCATCGCTGTTTTGTAGAGCACATTAGGATACATTCATGTCTTCTTCATTTTGCAAAAGCAACCCAGGTACGCATAAGATGTACCTATTTCTGCCTAGGTTAATTCTTTCCTTCGCAGGAAAAAGACAGGCGTTAGCAAATTTTTTCTTAGGAGAGACATCTGGTTCCATCTCTCCTTACCCCTTCCTTTTCTCGAGGGAAGGATAAAAATTTTCGTGGGTCTCCTACTTTTTCGAAGTTCTCTTCGAAACTTGAAAAAGTGCGGGGATTATGTTAACCCAGAAATCCGCAATCCCTCCCAAGATAGCCAGCTCGCAAGTCGCGGCCTGCACCAGGAGGTTGCGGCCTGTCAGCCTTTCCTTCTAAGGGTGGGCAGACTGACTTCTCAGTCCGCTCAGTCTGCGCGGCTAGTGCGGTCTCCTTGGTCTGACCGCCCAGGTCGCGCAGCAGCCGCTCGTTCTGCAGGGGATGCGGACTGCTTCCTCAGTCCACCCCTGCAGACCGCGTGGTTAGATCAGATAACCGTGTGGTGGTTCATTCTTCCTATCAGGTGCGAACTACTCAACTGAGTGGCGGACTTGAATTCCTATCCGCCCAGACTGCTCTCTATATGCTCAGCCATAGGTGGTGACCTGCTCATTCTATTCGGCAGAAGGTGGTGGACTTAGTCTTCAGTCTGTCTAAGGGAGGCAGACTCGCTCCTCCCACCAGCTCTCCATCCCGCACATCCAGATGGCAACAAACACTCTGGTCTACCAGCTGTAGGCGGACTCGATCTCAGTCCGACAGGTCTCCTACCTCATGCAGCGATAAGCCTCCAGTCAGCAGTATGCGACCTGGACTGGTCAGTCCGCCAGGTCGCCAACCCTCGTCCCCAAGCAAAGGATGCCACTAGAAGGCAGCCTGCTCAACCCTTTTGCTGCGAGTTAGACGGGCTCGTTGCGCAGTCTGCCAGATGAGCCCCAGCTCGGCAGCCAGCGATTTACCTCCTCTCTACAGCGGGTTGGGTGGACTTGTTCTGCAGTCCTCCTGTTAGCCCTCCAGTTGACCGGTGTCCGCTTCTACCCAGCAGCGGGCGAACTCCTCCTCAGCTCACACAGCCCAGCGCAAGCTCGCTTAGTAGCAGGGGCAGACTCATCCCAGTCTGCCAACAGAACCAGCCATCTCCAACTCCAAGTCCCTAACCGCGCAACCTGGTGCGGACTCCACGGACTCAGCATTCGTACTCGCACAACTCACCGGCTCACCGGGGCTGACGTTACCAAGACCGTTACCTCCTCGGGCTATAAATAGGCCCCCGTACCTCTCATTCAAGGGAGGCGGACGAAACGGCAGAGGAGTCAAGATCCCGGAATCAGTTCCTACGGACTCGGTTTCCCAGTCCTCGCAACCTGCTCCTCTTTTCTTCTCTCTACTCGATCAAGCAGTCCGCCCGACTAAGTCCAGCGAGCTTACTGATCAGCTGACCGCGCGGTTTGCTGAACTCTCTGGTCAATCCGCGTGGCCTCCGACATTCTCCTTTCCTTAGCCGCCAGCTTCCCCCCTTATACCCTTTATGCTTCTTTCCATGTAAAGGTGTGACCTCAAGCTGTAAATTCAATTATTATCAAAGGAAAGCCCATCGCAAGAAAGGCATTGAGGCTGCGCCGGGCGAAGTCTGCTGTTGCCGCTACTATCGTCCCTCTCTTCTATTTTTCTCTCTCGGTCTAACCATCAGAGCCCAACTGCCAAAGTAATGTCTGCTCGATAGCTCCTGATCAAGTTTTTTCTCTGCTCGAGCAAGCTTCTCCCTTGCTCCATCAAACCTCTCCTCTATCCCCGCAACCCTCTAATTCACCTAGCTTGTGAGATCAAACAACCCATTAACTGGGCGGTGTCTCATTTCGCGCATCAACAGCAGGTATACCTCTTGGAGGAGGCTTTTACATGTTATCCCAGAGACGGTTCCACTGACTGGGCTCTCACTAGCCGGTAAGGCAAGTACACCTTGTGGAGGAGGATTTGACATGTTAGCCCTGAGATGGTTCTACAGACTGGGCCTCCACTAGCTGACAGGGCAGGTCAACCTTTTGAAGGAGGATTTGACATGTTAGCCCCAAGATGGTTACGCTGATCGGTCTCTCAATAGCCGGTAGGGCAGGTAGACCTCTTGGAGGAGGCTTTGACATGGTAGCCTCGAGATGGTGCAACTGACCGGGCTCTCACTAGCTGGTAGCGCAGGTACACCTCGTGGAGGAGGATTTGATATGTTAGCCCCGAGATGGTTTTACTTACCGGGCTCTCACTAGCTGGCAAGGTATGTAAACCACTTGGATGAGGAAATTACATGTTAGCCCCGAGATGGTTCCACAGACCGGGTTCTCACTAGCCGGCAGGGCAGGTGGACCTCTTAGTAGAGGCTTTTTAATGTTATCCCCGAGATAGTTTCGCTGACTAGGCTCTCACTAACCGGTAGGGAAGGTAGACCTCTTGGAGGAGGCTTTTACATGTTTGCTATGAGATGGTTCCACTGACCGGGCTCTCACTAGCTCGTAGGGCTGATAGACCTCTTGGAAGAGGCTTTGACATGTTAGGCCCGAGATTGTTTCGCTGACTGGGATCTTTCTAGCCGGTAGGCAGGTAGACTTCTTTGAGGAGGCTTTGACATATTAGCCCTGAGAAGATCCCACTGCCAGGCTCCCACTAGCTGGCAAGGTTGGATGTCACTCAAGAGGGTCTACCAAGACCCCAAGAAAATCCCGCAACACGACCCCCACTAGCTGGAAGGGTTGGATGTCACTCGAGAGAGTCTCCCAGACCCCGAGTAGATCCCGCTGCAAGGATCCCACTAGTTGGCAGGGCTGGATGTCACTCGGGAGAGTCTCCCAAACCTCATTCAAGTCCCGCTGCCAGTCTCCCACTAGCTGGCAGGGCTCGATATCACACGAGGGAGTCTCCCTAACCCCGATCAAATCCCATAGCCAGGCTCCCATTAATTGGAAGGGCTGGATGTCACTCGAGAGAGTCTCCAAAACCCCTATAAGATCCCGATGCCAGGCTCCCACTTGCTGGCAGGGCTGGATGTCACTCAATAGAGTCTCATAGACCCCGAGTAGATCTCGCTGCAAGGTTCCCACTAGCTGGCAGGGCTGGATATCACTCGAGAGAGTCTCCCCGACCTCGAGCAGATTCTGCTATCAGTCTCCCATAAGCTGATAGGCCTAGATGTCACTCGAGAGAGTCTCCCAGACCCCGAGCAGATCCCAGTGTCAGGCTCCCACTAGCTTGCAGGGCTGGATGTCATTCGAGAGAGTCTACTAGACCTTGAGAAAATCCCGATGCTCGTCTCCCACTAGCTGGCAAGGCTGGATGTCACACAAGAGAGTCTCCCAGACCTCGAGTAGATCCCACTGCAAGGCTCCCACTAGATGGCAGGGCTGGATGTCACTGAAGAGAGTCTCCCAGACCCCGAGCAGATCCCTCTATCAGGCTCCCACTAGCTGGCAATGTTGGATGTCACTCGAGAGAGTCTCCTAGACCTCGAGCAAATCCCGTTGCTAGGCTCCCACTAGTTGGTAGGGCTGGATGTCACTCGAGAGAGTCTCCCAAACACTGAGCAGATCCCGCTACAAGGCTCCCACTAGCTGGTAGGGCTGGATGTCACTCGAGCGAGTTATGTAAACCCAGAGTAGATCCCGCTGCCACTAGCTGGCAGGGCTAGATATCTCTCGAGAGTATCCCAGACCCCGATAAGATCCCGCTTCCAGGCTCCCACTAGCTTGCAGGGTTGGATATCACTCGAGAGAGTGTCCTAGACCTCGAGAAGATCTCGATGCCATGCTCCACCTAGCTAGTAGGGCTGGATGTCACTCGAGAGAGCCTCTCAGACCCCAAGATGCTCCTTCTATCATGCTTTCTGTTGGGAATTGTATGCACAATGACCCTGATTTGGAGAAGGGTCCCATTAAGATAAAATGAATTGAGTCTATATTTGATGCTCTATTTTAGGTATGTACTTGCAGGTCTACATTGCTAAGTACACACCAATGTTAGGTTACAGTGGGTAAGTAAACACAGGACTTTACAATGTAATCCTTCATTTTGTATGCCAATGTGTTGACTCACTTGTAATCTCTTTATTGGGGCGTACTTCTATCCCAAGGGCTTGAGGAGGATCAAGGAAAGAGAAGGATTCAGATTCAGAAGAACAGAATTTTACCCAAGTAATTTCTAGTATGGTAAAGGATACTTATCGAATTCATCGAGTATACTAGTTAATACTTGTCAAATTCATCAGATATATTTACTAACACCCGTTGAATTCATCATGTGTACTTGTAGAAGAATATCTTTGAGTTGAAAAATAGTTAAGTTAAATTCATCTGGTATGATCAAGTATACTCGTCGAATTCGTCTAATGTATCTAATGATACTCGCCGAATTCGTCGAATATACTTATCGATACATGCTGAATTCATCGAAACATCTCGACGCTACTTCTCTTATTTTTTCCAAGGCATTTTTCGTCGACTGCGTCAATGGCATCAAGCGCAATGACTGCGTTGATGGCATCGAGTTCGTCGATTGCGTCGACTGTGTTGATGGCATCGAGTGCGTCGATAGTGTCGAGTGCGTCAAGTCAACCAGCTGATACTTGTTGAATTCGTCGAGTAACCAGACGATACTCGCCGAATTCGTCGAGTATGACTTCACCATGGCTTTGAGTGGCTAGCTGGGTTGAGCAGAATTTCTCTAAGTAAATTTTTTCGTATATCACTACTAGTTCGACGAGTATACTTAGTCACACTCGACGATACTCGACATAAAGGGCTAGGTTATTTTTCAGACTGTTTTTCAAATCGCGGCTCGGGTTTGACGACGGACATGCACAGTAATTTTTGCATGTCCTGTTTTGGAAATACTTTAACAACCGTTTCTATTGAGGATGCATAGAAATACTTAGGGTGGATTTTTTCATCAACCCTAATCGTGTTAATTTCTAAAAATTCAAAATCGCCCAAGAATCAAAAAAAGACGACCGGCTCCTATACAATTCGCTACCTTTGTTCTACTGACGCAAAGTGTGCATGATTTGATCTTCTTCCGATTCGACTTTGTTAACCCCAGAATCCGCAACATTTCCAGCTAGGCATCTTGCCCTTCCCTCGCTGAACTTAAGTACCCAGTTCGCCCAGCTCACCAGTGGACATGGTCCGTCACCTAGGCGGACTCCAGAAATCCGTCCGCTCAGGTCGCCCTCAGTTCCCAGCTCTGCTAGATCGGCGAGTCAGGCTCAGACCGACAAGCTCCGAGTCAGGCCGCCCAAGTCGCTCAGGTCGCGGCTAGTCTAAAAGTCACGCGCTCAGTACGACCAAGGGAGGTCTCCAGCTCGCTGGCCCAGTCCGCCTGTCCCGCGCGGACTGCTTGTTCCTTCTCTTTTTTGATTCCCGTCACCGCTGCCCGGCTCTTTTGTACCCCGGGCAGCCGGTTATTTTAGCCCTGCCCGCTTGGGCAGGCCCCCAGCCTATAAATAGGGGGAAGTGGTGCACTCAAAGGACGCTGACTCGAGCCCAGGAGCCCACTTGTTAAAGGCTGCGGACTCGAATCTCTGACTTTGCGGTCTCCAGCTTGCTTTCTGCTTGGCTTTGCTTTTCCCTTCTTGTAACCCCTTCTTTGTAATCAAAAGTAAGCCCGTCGCAGGAGAGGCTTTCAGGCCGCGACGGGCGAAGTCCGGTGTTGCCGTGCTCCACGGCTCCTGCTTTTCTGTTCCTTTTCTAGTCCGCCAAGTAGACTGCTGCTCGCAGTTTGTTTTTCCTTTTTCTTCCCCAAGTGCTCGAACAGTTAGCTGGTGGTGCCCGAGTCCGTCGCTTTTCGAGCATCAACAGACTTGATCTTTTCAATCCGTAGACATATATTCGCCTAGATCTAGTTGATTCAAGATTCATGATTCAAAGTATTCAAGATTTTCGATTCTATCGTGTTCTCCAAGATATTCAAGTTTTACCTAAATGAAGAATGTTATAGTATAATCCAGATCTTATTTAGTTCATTTGTAAAATACATGTTGGTCTTTGTCACAATAGTTGGATAGATAGTTCAAGAGACAATGACAGGTGGACTCAAGGTTAGGCTGGAAATTAATAAAAATGCCTAAGTCCAGAAGCATTAAGTGAGGCAAGCTCACTCAATGCCATACAACTAATAGTGCTGAGAGAAGGTGGGCAGTCAACGATTACAGTATTGCAATTGCAGAAATATGGCTTAGTCCACAGGCATTGAGTGACCCTAACTCACTCAACGCCATATGGCCAGAATCGTTGAGTCAAGGTTATCATGTCAAAGGCTAAGCAGTGGAAGCCAAAAAATTGACTAAGTTCAGGAGTGTTGAGTGAAGCTTCATAACTCAACGCCATGGTAAGTCTGTCAATGACAATGTATAAGGAGATAGAAAGTAACCTAAGTACAGAAGCGTTGAGTGAAGCTCACTCACTCAACGCTAAGCTAAATGGCTTTGAGTCTTGTCGTTCTGTGAAGAAACCCGAATTCGGCTAAGTACAGAATCATTGAGTGAGGCGAGCTCACTCAACGCTCTCAATGCTTTTTAGCAGAAAGGAAAGCAGAATAATATGGCTAAGGAAAATAACGTTGAGTGAGGCATATACACTCAACACTTTCAACGCCATAAGGCAGATAGCTGAAGAATGGGCTAACGGGAAATAGCGTTGAATGAGGTAAACACACTTAACGTCTAGCAGAGTTGGAAAAATTTTCTAAGTCCAGAATCGTCTAACTCATCTTATCCACTATTCGTCGAGCTAAGCTTTGATTTTGTCGAACGGAGTTCAGAATTCGTCGAACTCAGCTTTCATGTGTAAGAAGAACTAAGCCTTCAGAATTGTCGAACTCAACTTATCCACTATTCGTCGAGCTAAGCTTTAATTTCATCGAACAATTCGTCGATCTCAGATTTCATCTGTAAGAAAAAATCAGCCTTCAGAATTGTCGAACTCAGTTTATCCACTATTTGTCGAGCAAAGCTTTGTTTTCGTTGAACGAAGTTCAGAATTTGTCGAACTCAGCTTTCATCTCTTTCACTGTTTCGTCGAGCTGAGCTCAGGGTTTGTTAAACTGAGCTTGGAGTTCGTTGAACGTAGAACTTCTGGAAAGATAGTGTATTTTGGCTAAGTCTAGAATGATGCTGACGTAAGTAAAGTCAACAAAGTCAACAAATTTCAGATTCGTTGCAAATTCACATTAACGTCGCCGTCAGTCTACAGTGAATCTCAATTTGATTAAGCTGAGGTGTTAACCGCTGTTAAATATAGGACACATGTCGATCTTCTCGCTAATTGACGGAGTTATAAATAGCAGCTAAGTTAGAGATCAAATAGCTTTCTAATCAAAGAATGAATGCATTCTGAAAAACGAGAAGCAGAGTTCGTCGTCTTCTTCCGTCATTATTACAGAGCCAAGAAATTCAATTTGAAAATCTGAAGGGATTCTGATTTTGCTGAAGCCTTCAACATCTGCTACAACAAGTTCAGAGTATTTCACTGAGGAAGACAAATCAGTCTAGGAGAGCCCTAGCTAAAAGTATCTTCACGATCCAAGCCGTGCCAAATCTAAAGAACATTCCCTAGATCTTTTAAGAAGAAGTAGAGAGGGCTAATATCTGCTCAATCCAGATCAGGATAGATTCCTAAGGAAGAAGAAGTAGAGGTTTCTGCTAGTCGCTTCCAGAACAAGCTGGGCTTCAATTCAAGATCGCGTTCTCATCTTATTGTTGTGAAGACGAACATAGGGCTGACATCTGCTCAATCCAGGCAGACAGAAATAGAATTTTCTCTAGTGTCTGTAATTCATTTCTTTGATATTCTGTGTAGGATTCATATTGAATCTGAGTGGTAAGGCAAAGTGCCTGAGTTGTAAGCTTGTGTTATAAAGGCTGAGGTAGGGCAAGGGTTGCCTAAATTGTAGGAGTGTGGATCACTCTGAGATAGGACAGGATTGCCTGAGGTGTAGGAGTGTAGATTTACTCTGAGGTAGAGTTCTTGGGAAGAACTTGAGTTGTAGGATCTTAGTGATTTGAGTGGTAAGACTTGTATATTCTTAGTTGTAGGAGCCAGTTGGGCTCTGAGCTATAAGATCTGAGGATCTAAGAAAGAAAGAAGAAGGCGTTTGGCCGAATCTAGTCTATTGCTAGATAGGCAAAGGGGGAAAGTGGATTTACCCATCAATTGGGGAACCACTATAAATATGTGAGTACTGTGTTGGGATTGATGTGTTGTGATTGTGTTATAATTGCCGAATAGCTTTCTTGCCTTATCTGACAGAGATAGTAATAAAAATAGAGAATTTGATTTCATTAACTTTAAGTAGCCTAGAATTATATTAGGCCTATTCACCCCCCCCCCCCCCCCCCCCCCCCCCGTGTAGGTGTTTAGTTGATCATGAAATCAAGAATTTCAAGTGGTATCAGAGGGAGGTTACTCAAGAAAAGACTTAATAGTCTGAGTTGAGTCAAGGGCAGCTGGTAGAAGGTCAAGATGGGTTCAGGAGAGAATCACAAAGAGCTTGGATCCATTAAAATTCCTCTCTGTAGGAAGGAGTCTTTTAGCATCTGGAAGGAAAGTGTAAGATTGTTCATAAAGGCATCTTATCCTAGGATTTATATCATAGTACAAGAAGGACCCTTCATCCCAATGAAGACATCTGTCCTTGATGCAAATCTGAAGAATCCAAAGATATACACCGAGATGACTAAGGATGAAATCATCTTAGCTACACTAGATAAGATGACACAAAACATTATAGTTAGTGCTATAGATGACTCAACATTCAAAAACCTTGTCTACTGCAAGACATCTAAGGAGATGTGGGACACACTAATTATCTTCATGGAGGGAACAGAAGAAGTGAGGGACGACAGGAAGTCCATGCTCAATCAAGAGTATGAAAGCTTCAGGCAGAACAAGGCAGATGGTATAGCCGAGTGCTTTGAAAACAAGGCAGATGGTATAATCAAGTGCTTCAGGCAGAACATATGGCAGAGTTTTCAGTACATATGAATTAAATCACAAGTTTCTCAGGTCTTTGACTAAAGACCGGGACACAAAAATCTGTGTCATCAGAGAAGTGGCAAAACTTGCAGACACTCCACCACCAACCCTGTTTGGAAAGATGTTGTCCTATGAAATGTAGCGGACTGCTTGAAAGGAGGAGGAGAAAATCAGCAAGTCTGCAGTCAAGGACAAGTCAGTAGCCTTCATAGCTAAAGCCACAAGGAGGAGCAGGAGAAAGACTCATTCTCCACCAAGGAGAGATGCTGAATCTGATTCAGAAATATCAGAAACCAGTACATCAGACTGCCACATATCTAATGAAGACTTTGCTGCCTTCTCCAGGTAATTTCAGAAATTCATGTAGAATAAGCACTGGAGAAGAAGGCCATCCTCTTCTTATTTTCCCAAGGAAGATTATGTTGGATCCCTAGTTTGGATTTGGGCTAGGTTCACTAATTAGGATGTGTTTGAACCACATTGTATAGCTATGGTCAAGTCTAAGAGTCCTAGAGTTTAGGCTAGTCTTTAGGTTAAACTTTCATAGACCAGAAAGCAGAGGAATTCCGTAGATTTAAGACTTAGCAGGGTTCAAAGTTCAAAATTATCAGTTCAAAATTCTTTGAACTCAGCTCGACGATCATCGATCGCAGATCGACGAACTCAGAACTCTTTCTCTGAGTTGGGCTCGACGATATTTGAGCTCAGGTCGACGATTTCTTCCTTCAGATAGATTCTCAGCTCGATGAACTTAGAGCGCAGAATTGGCAAGTTATTTCCAGAATGCAGTTCGCAGAACCCAGGTAGACGAACATGAATTCTCAGCTCGACGATCTTGGAACTCGAGTCGACGAATTCTGTTCAGAGGTCGACAAATTTTGTCCCGAGCCAGAATGAGAAGTTTTCCTTATTTCTATCCTTATTTATTATATCATTTAGCAGTAATTTCCTGAGTAATTAATGCTCACATTCTCTTGAATATAGCCATTATTGGCAACATTCATTATGGTCTTCATAATGATTAATTACTTGCTTATTTTAATGGGACAGTTAAGGAAACTCATTTAAAGTCAAATATTCAAGCCGTTTCATTCTCCAGATAAGTCAGCATTTAATGCTCAGAATTCAAATTTCAAAGGAGAATTCTGACAGTAAAATATAAAAGAGAATTCTTTTCAGACAGCTGATACAGAGATTTGATTCAATAGAAACATACCAGACCAACAATGATAACACAAGAGCAATACAAAAAAAAGACAGAACATACAGAAGAATATCTACTTCTTTTCTGTGTACAGAAAACATTATGCTTTCCCTTGGTCTTTGTGAATACTTAAGAAGAACAACCATAAAATATCAAGAATCTTCTTCTACTTCAACTCCAGGAACATTGAAGGACAACAACTTTGAATCAGTCAGAAAGTTCCCGGATCTCTCAAGACAAGACTGAAGACCTACACCTTGAGCAAGGCTCAAAGCTTTCTGAACCATCTATAAACATCTCAGAAGGAGTCTTGACACTTGCAATCCACAAGTACTCTCTGTTGTATAGAGAAAAAAGAGGACATCATCACCTCTCTCACCTCCTATAATAGGGTTTATTAACTCCCTTCAAAAGTTTATTGGTGGTTTTTGGGCACTTGATCAAAAGCCTAAAGGGTTGTGAGATCTCCCTGGAAATAGATCTTGTGGTGGCAGTCACCTGATAAAAAACCCTATATTGGATTCCTACCAGGGTGGTAGAAGAGTGGATTTACCCTGTTTGGGGAACCACTATAAAATTTATTTGTTGTCTGGTTGATCATTTTCCTTTTGTTTTGCTGTACTGTGATAGTTTAGTTTAGCCTATTTCTATTTGTTTTTAAACTACCATTGGTATCACCTATTTTACTCTGAAAAATTCTAAAACAGCCAAAAGTTTTAATTACTCTATTCACCCCCCCCCCCCGCTAGAGTAAATCAGGTCTAACCCCTTTCTTTCAATTGGTATCAGACGGGTGTTCCTTTGGTTGTACAAGTTTACACTTGAACCAAAAGATCCTTATTAGATCGGATTTCTTTTTCCTAGTTTTTCTATTTTATATCATGACACAGAACAAAGATTATGCAAGCACCAGACCTCTAGTCTGCAACATGAATAAGTTTGCTATCTGGAAGGAAATAATCAAGTTATATATGAACTCTATTGATGAGGATATTTTTAACTCCATCTTGACAGGAACACCAACTCTAGTGGAAACATCTACTGCAAGTTCCAACACTCATGCTGTTCCACCACTTGAGCGGACGGATGCTCAAAAGAAGGCCAAAATATCTGATGCCAAGGCCATGAATATTCTGGCTCAGATAATGTCATATGACATCTTCTAGAAAGTGGCAGAGTGCACATCAGCCAAGGCTATCTGTGATTCTCCTAACCAGATGGTTGCTGGATCAGCAGATGAGAGAAAGGATAGGAGATCCAATCTTATCTCTCAATATGAGAACTTCAAGAAAGATGAGTCAGACTCTTTAAGTGACATGTACAACAGACTAAGCTCAATCATCAATGAGCTAAAGACTCTGGACAAGGATAGAATCCTCTTGTGCTTCACCAGCTCATGGGATTCTAGAATTTAGCCAATCAAGGAAGCCAGAAGTCTGAATGAGATTTCCACATAATCTCTTCTTGGAAAGCTGAAGTCCTATGAACAATTGATAAAGTCTAGAGAAGCTGCAGAGTAGAAGACTCCTTCAGCAACAAGAAAAAAGCAAAGCATTGCATTCAAGGCATCTGAAGAATCAGAAGCTCCTATAACCAGTGAAGAATTTTTGAGTCTCTTAGCCAAGAGATTTTATAAGATGTGCAAGAGGGATTTCAGAAGAAAGTCATCTAGGCATGATGACAAGACAAGGTATGATAAGACACTAACTAAAGAAGTTGTTTTCTTTGGTTGCAAGAAGCTTGGACACTTCATCTCAGAGTGTCCAGAGAACAAAAAGAAGGAGAGAAGAAGAGAAAAAGAAACCAGGAAGCAGCACTACAATAAGCCCCCCTCTAGCAAGCATAAGAGAAAGGAGAAAGGCTTTGTGGCTTAGACCTGGAGTGAAACTGAAGATGAATCTTCATCTTCTAGCTCGAGTGAAGATGAAGAGGAAGCAAAGACAAAAGAAGTGTGTCTGATGGCAATCAATGCATCAGGCAGCTGTTCAGAAGCAGAAGATGACAAGTCAGAGGGTGAAGACACTGAATTTGAGGAAGATCAGGTACTATCTTCTTTTGACTTCAATTTAGATAATTTTAGAACTGAATTTAAATCTTTGTCTTGATTTAATTAACTCTGAAAAGGAAATTAAACTACTTAAAGAATAACTATTAGGACAAGATAATTTCATTTCTTAAAACATTAAATTAAAGGATGAATTAACTTTAGCAAGTGAACAAATCATCACATTAAAAACTGAATTAGCTGAGGCAAGGCAACTTGAAGAATCCCTAAATGGGAGAAGTATCAAATTGATGGACATCACAAACACAGTGAATACCAGGCTTAATGACAAGCTGGGCTTAACTGCTTCATCAAGCCAATGCTCACTAATTCAGAAAAACATTTTAATAACTCCAATAAAATTCCTTTCTAAAAAAGGCAAGGAAAAGATAGATGATAATAATGTTGAACAAACAGAATTAAAACAAAAGAATATGAAAAAGAGAAAGAATAAGAAAAATCTTAACTATAACAATGTTCAACAGATTTCGTCGAACTCTGATCGACGAAATGTATACAGTTCGTCGAACTCAAGTCGACGAACTCCAAAGGCAAATTTTTATTATAATTATTCTCTGAATTGCGATCGACGAAACCAGTATTGTTCGTCAACCCGAGATCGATGATATTGGGGCCCAGAGAATGAATACTTTCATCCTCTGAGGGGACTTCGATGAACTCATCCCCATTAGTCTACCTCAGATCAACGAACTTACCAGAATTCTTCGACCCCAGTTCATATTAATAGAAACTTTAATTCTAATAGAACATTTAATCAACCAGGAAAATATATTCATCCATTTAATTAGTGGATAATTCCACCTAGAAGATTTCACCCCTTATGTTATAAAAATCAACCTGAATTCTCATACATTTTAAGTTTTAATTATGTGAATAAACAAGGACCCAAGGTAACCTTGGTCAAGAATAGCTAATCTGTTTTATTGCAGGTGAAAGACTATCACACCACAGAGCAACAGTGGTATCTGGATAGTGGCTCTTCAAAGCATATGTCTGGCAGCAAGGACAACTTAATCAACTATAAGTCAAAGCTAGGGCCCAAAGTAATATTTGGTGATTCAAATTGTGGCCAGACTGAAGGATATGGAAAGGTCAAAATTGGAGCAGTAACCTTCAGGAAGGTTGCTTATATAAGTGGACTGAAGAACAACCTTATACCATAAGTCAGTTATGTGATGAAAGGTTTCAGGTATCATTTAACAAAACTTCCTATATTATTACTTCTGTAGATAACCAAGTTGTGTTAACTGGTACTAGAGTAGGAAATATCTATGTAGTTAACTTTAATTCAGCTAAAACTGAAATATGTCTGTTTAACCAAACTAGTAACAATAATGAACTTTGGCATTGGAGATTAGGTTATGTTAATCTGAAAAACATTGCTAAACCCTCAAGGGATAACCTTGTTAGAGGATTGCCTTCTAGCCCCTACAAGAAGGAAAGCCTTTGTAGGGTTTGTCAATTAGGCAAGTAAACTAAAAATAGCTTTAAGTCACTTAATAAAAGTGATTCACCTAGGATTCTGTATTTGCTACATATGGATCTTTTTGGACCCATTGCTGTACATAGACGAGGAGGGAAGTCTTAAACCTTAGTAAATGTTGATGACTTCTCAAGGTTCACTTGGTTGTTCTTCTTGAGAAACAAGTAAGATAACTTCAAGGTTCTTACAGATTTTATTAAGAGCATAAATATTGAGTACTCTACTCCAGTTGCATTGATCAAAAGTGATCATGGTATTTAGTTTGAGTCTCTTCCCATTCAAGAATTCTGTGAGAAGGAAGGTATCAGGCATTGCTTCTCTGCTCCTAGAACTCCTCAACAAAATGGGGTAGCTGAAAAATAAAAAAAGAATAATAATTGAAGCTGCAGGCACATTAATTGCAGATGCTCACTTGACCCTATCCTTTTGGGCAGAGGCTGTGAGCATAACAAACTATGTATTGAATAGAAGTTTTATTCATAAGCTTAAGGGCAAGACCCCCTATGAACTACTCAAAAGGAAGAAACCAAAAGTAGATTATTTTAGAGTCTTTGGTTGCATTTGTTACATTCATAATAACAACAAGAAATATATTAGAAAGTTTGAAGCCAAGGCTGAAATTTGAATTTTTCTTGGATATTCCCAAGAAAGCAAGGCTTGCATGGTTTACAATAAATAATCTATGAAAATGGAAGAGTCTATTCATATTTTCTTTGATGAATCTAACATGTTTTATAAGGAGAAGATCCCTTCTACCAGTGAGCCTTTGTAGGAACCATATCTGTGTGAGAAGTTGGATGAATTGACCCTCATTAATGAGGATGTTACACATCCTTCTCCACATATTTCTGAAGAATGTGAATATGATCTCACTAAACTCAATGAAGAGCCAACAATAGCCATAATTCCACAAGAGGAATTAATTACCCAAACTATTGCTGAACCAACTCCTCCTACTGAATTAGTCACACTCAGAGATCACCCTGTATCTCCAGTGATTGGAGACATATCAGTGGGTGTGCAGACAAGGCATTAACTCCACCAGGACATGATTCATGCCTACTTCATATCTCAAACTGAGCCCCAATACATAAAAGATGCTGAGCAAGATCCACACTGGATCATTGTAATGCAAGAGGAGCTCAACCAGTTTGAGAGATGTAGATTTTGGGATTTAGTTCCATGACCCAAAGACTACTCAGTCATTGGAACTAAATAGGCATTTAGAAACAAGCTAGATGCTCAAGGTCTTATCATAAGGAACAAAGCCAGATTAGTTGCTCAAGGATACAGACAAGAGGAAGGCATAGACTATGACCAAACATTTGCCCCTATTGAAAGTATTGAAGCAATCAGGATATTTCTAGCTTATGCAGCGTACAAGAAGTTCATAGTATACCAAATGGATGTCAAAAGTGCATTCCTAAATAGTGAACTCAAAGAAGAGGTCTATATGGAACAACCACTAGGTTTTATCTCTTCATCTCATCCCTCTCATGTTTTTAAATTGCATAAGGCTCTCTATGGTCTAAAGCAAGCTCCAAGAGCTTGGTATGAAACCTTAGCAAGTTTTCTCTTAGAGCATAACTTTTCTAGAGGCATAGTAGAAAGGACTTTATTTATTAAGCATCATCATGATAAAATCTCGTTAGTATATATGTAGATGATATTATATTTTGTTCTACTGATTCCAAACTATGCAAAAGGTACTCTGACCTTATGCATTCCAAGTTTTAAATGAGTAGCATGGGTGAGCTCTCCTACTTCCTTGGTCTCCAAGTGAAGCAGTACCCTGATGGCATCTTCATATCCCAATCCAAGTATGATAAAGAGCTGATAAAAAGGTTTTGGATGGCTGATGCTTCAGCTAAGAAAACACATATGGCTACAAATATTGTGATTGATTCTGATGAACATGGGAAACCTGTAGATCAGAAATTATATAGGGTCATTGTTGGTTCCCTATTATATCTCACAGTAAGTAGGCCAGATATCATGTTTGCTACTTGTCTTTATGCTAGGTTCCAAGTGAATCCTAAAGAATCTCACCTTATTTTCCTAAAAAGAGTTTTGAGATATATAAAGAGTTTCCCTAAGTTAGGACTCTGGTATCCAACTGGGTCAGAATTTGAGTTAACTGGATACTCAGATGCCAACTTTGCTAGATGTAGAGTGGACAGAAAGTGCACATCAGGGATATGTCATTTCCTTGGTGATAGGCTTGTGTCTTGGTTTTGCAAGAAGCAAACATCTATGTTTACTCCAATAGTAGAAGCTGAGTACATAGCAGCTGGCAGTTGCTGTTCACAGATGCAGTGGATTTAAAACAAGCTCCTAGATTTTGGTGTCAACTTAAATAATTCAACTCTAATTTATGATAATACCAGTGCAATTTCTATTGCACAGAATCAAGTGCATCATAGAAGAACTAAGCATATAGATGTAAGACATCATTTCATTAGAGAGTGTGTTGACAAAAAGAAAATTAATCTCACCTTTGTCTCGACTAATTTGCAAAAGGCAGATATCTTCACCAAACCCTTGGATGAGAAGACACATCTGTTCTTTATGAATCAGCTAGGTAAGATAAATGGAGATGCATTAATTTAGCTTTCTGTCTGTGTTCGAAGAATTTGCCACAGTTCGTCGAACAGAGATCGACGAACTGAGAAAAGTTTTTGGATAATTCATCGACTTGAGATCGACGAACTCTCTGTGTGTGAAACTTTATTCGTCGACCGGAGAATGACAATTTTACTTTAGAAGATTTTTCGTCAACCTCAGAACGACGAAAAGTTTTCCCTTCTTCAGACTGAGATCGACAAACTCTTTTGTCAATAAAATATTTCATCGACCTCAGATCAAAGAATTTTTTTTATTTCGCAGGACGGAGCCTGACGCTTCATATTCTGAAAATCTTATAACTAGGTTTTCTTCGAGCTCCATCCCGAGATTTTTGTTCCCCTTGCACTTGATCTCTCTATTTCCTTTTACAGGCGATCAATGAAGATTCCAACGAGCTCTCTTGCGGTAATGAAATTCGACACGGGATTCGATATAGACTTCAAATCATTTCAACATTCTGATCAAATTTTCTTGGATATACTGAAATTATTTGAGGAATAACAGTTGAAGAACTTCATGACAACCAGAATAAAGATAGACGCTACTGAAATCAGAGAATGGGTGTTCACCTCCTAGAATCCAGATGCTGATACGATGACCGACACAATATCTGGTAACTAAGTTTCGTTAACCCCCGCAGTTTTGACTGAGATTTTATGTTTGATTAATGGTGAAGAAGATTTAGAAATTGATAGCTCTGAATATGATGAAATGTTGAATAAAATTGGTCATATTGGCGTGAACCCTAATAAGTTATTAAAGAAAAATTTGTCTTCTGATTACAAATTTTTAGCTGATAAGATGGGTAAAGTATTGTTGGGTAAGCATACTGCCCATAATTATATTACCAGGAAACAGTTTCTGGTAATGTCTGCTGTTGTAAATAAGAAACCAGTGAATTGGGCTAAAATCTTGTTTGATTTGATAAAGAAGAAGAACAGTAAGAAAGAGGTTTGTTTTGGAAGAATCCTTGGAATTTTTCATCAGGAAAAGGAAACTGAATCCCTGGTCTCACAGACCATATTCATTTATGCTTCCAAAAGGCTTGCATGTGCTTTGTTTGGAAGATGGGAGAGGACTATCTGAAAGCCATCTAAGGCTTCTTCCTCTTCTAGAGCATCTGAGGATATAAGAGCTGTAACAGCTGATCCCCCACCCCTAGAAGATGTCCCCTCCATCAGAATTCAATCCCCTCCATCCCATTAACAATAACCTACACCTCCAGTAATTTCAATTACTTCATCAACACTCCAACAACAATCCACATCTCCAGCTCATACACTAACACAACCAATTCAATCTCTTGAACATCTACCAACACCAGTTCAATCTCTAGAGCATACCACACCACCTCACTCCCCACTTCCCCATCATCTTGCAGAAATTCCCCTCCATAAACTCTCATCCATTCCATCTTTTGATCTCTTATCATCATCTCCCATCAACACTCCATCATCCCCTAATGTGCCCATGACAGACACCACACCTTTCCAATTATCATCCACCCTCCATCCTTTTGTATCAACTCAGACACCCTCTGAGTTTATGGAAATGGATTCCCCTTCCATTCCCTCCCTTCTAGAACTCATCACTCCCCTTCTCAAAAATATTATAGCAGAGTGCATTAAACCTCTTGTTGAATCTATTTCATCCCTATCTGCCCTCATTTTTGCTGCCCCTACTGTCCCTTCTTCTAGGGGCCTGGCTTCAGTACCCTTTAAAACTAGGTAGGGGGAGATATCAAGTGAAGAAGCTCCAGTCTCCTCTCCTCTAGTAGATGCAACAACAGCAGCAGATATACAGTTAGATGAGATAATAGATACAGATGCAGATGCAGATATAAATATGATTACAGAAGGTTAGACAACAGTTGATTTTGATACAGATGAGCAAGTTGATCTTCCATAAGTTTTAACTGTTGGTGATTGCTTTGTCAATCCCACAGTATATTTATTTGGGTTATTAAAGTCTTTTTTATGCATATATATATATTATCTTCCAAAAGTTTTTCAAGAGCAATCCATGGCCATAGTATGTTATACTTCACCAATAAGCCCTGAAGTTGTTAATCAACTAAAGGAAAGTTTTGTTGCTCAAATGATTTGGGAACTATCAGATATTACAACTGATAAAGTTGAGCCAAGCTCTTCTGGTCCAACCTATATCTTGGATGAAAGTCCAATTCCCAATTTGGATGATTTGATTGCTGAAGATGTTGCACAAGAACTTGGAAATATTCAGAATGCTCCTGATATGGCTGATACAAAAATTGAGGTTGTACAACTAGTATCTCTTAAGAAAGATCAATCTAAGCTGATTGAAGAGATTGATGCTATGTATGATAATCCTCCAGAATCTTCTGATGAAGATAATGATGATGAAGACTCTGATGAATCTGATGATCCAAAGGCAAAGAAGAAGATTGTTAAGAAGAGGAAAGCTATTCCCAAGGCTGCTCCCAAGCCAAATCCTTCACATTACACTCCATACTAAATTTTGCAAAAGATTACTCCATACCCTGGGATTCCACAATGGATGTGGCTATCAAAGAATGAGCAAAAAGAAAGGAAGAAGGGAAGAAGGTATAGGTCTCCTCCTAAGAACTTCAGGAAAGACCCTCCTCCTCCTCCTCCTCCATCAGCTAGGGCCTTTGGAAGTGCTTCTCTCAGATAAGCACCAGTTACCAAGACATATCAGAGACACTCCAAGCCCAGTTCTCAAGGCACCAGTCAGCAACAATCCTATAAGAGCAAGCCTCCTCCTGCTATAGACAAGAAAATTACTTCATCATCTACTAATGATTCAAAGAAGGACTCCAAGTCACAAAAGGCTAGCATCACCTCCTATTCCATTTGTAGATCTATAACAGGAAACAATTGCAAAAATTGCCAGGTTTCAAGAGCTGATTGGACTCTCTATTATCAACAAAGCAAAAGCAAAAGGAAAAGATCCATCACTGTACTCTACAATGTCATCATATAAAAAAGAAATACTCAAGAGGTATGCTAAAGCTAATAAATTTTTCAATGTAGATGATTATATGAGTTTGCATCCTGAAGCAGTAGTACCAAGAGCCACCTCATGCAATATAATTGGAGCATCAGACATGACAATGTCAAAGAGAGCAGCTGCAAATCCAAACAGAGAAATTATTTTCAAATAGACTTTTGATAAATCTGAGAAAGAGAAGTCTAAGAAGAACAAATGACTGTGTGCTTAGTTTTTATTTTCTGAATTCTATCTTTTAATCATGAAGCACTTTTGTACATATCTGCTAGATGTTTTATTTTCTGCCAGATATATTTTATTATGCTTTGTGATTGTTTTCTTTTTTTTATATTAGTGACCTCACCCAAATAGGGTGAGATTATTGGATTCCTAGTTTAGATTTGGGCTAGGTTCACTAATTAGGATGTGTTTGACCCACATTGTATAGCTAGGGTCAAGTCTAAGAATCCTAGAGTTTAGGCTAGTCTTTAGGTTCAACCTTCATGGACCAGCCAACAGAGTACTTTAGTAGATTCAAGACTTAGCAGGGATCAGAGTTCAAAATTATCAGTCTGAAATTCTTCGAACTCAGCTCGATGATCGTCGATCGCAGATCGACAAAATCAGAAATCTTTCTCTGAATTGAGCTTGACGATATTCGAGCTCAGGTCGACGATTTCTTCCTTCAGACAAATTCTCAGCTCGATGAACTTAGAGCGCAGAATTGGCAAGTTATTTCGAGAATGCAGTTCATAGAGCTCAGGTCGACGAACAGGAATTCTCAGCTCGACGATCTTGGAACTTTAGTCGACGAATTCTGTTCAAAGGTTGACGAATTCTGTCCCGAGCCAGAATGAGAAGTTTTCTTTTATTTCTGTCCATATTTATTATATTATGTAGCAGTAATTTCCTGAGTAATTATTGCTAATTTTCTCCTGAATATAGCCGCTATTGGCAGCATTAATTATGGGCTTCATCAGGGTTAATTACTTGCTTATTTTAATGGGACAGTTGAGGAAACTCATTTAAAGTCAAATATTGTAGCCGTTTCAATCTCTAGATAAGTCAGCATTTAAAGCTTGGAATTCAAAATTCAAAGGAGAATTCTGACTGCAGAATATAAAAGAGAATTATTTTTAGACGGTTGATACAGAGATCTGATTCCATAGAAACAGACCAGACCGGCAGTGATAACACAAGAGAAATAAAGAGAAAAGACAGAACATACAGAAGAATATCTGCTTCTTCTCTGTATACAGAAAACATTATTTTTTCCCTTGGTCTTTGTGAAGACTGAAGAAGAACAACCATCAAATATCAAAATCTTCTTCTACTATAACTCAAGGAACATTCAAGGATAAGCAACTTTGAATCAGTCAAAAATTTCCAGGATCTCTCAAGACTAGGCTGAAGACCTATACCCTGAGTAAGGCTCAGAGCTTTCTAAACCATCTCTAAACATCTCAAAAGGAGTCTTAACACTAGCAATCCACAAGTCTTCTCTGTTGTATAGCGAAAAGAGAAGACATCATCACCTCTCTTATCTCTTGTAAAAGGGTTTATTAACTCCCTTCAAAAGTTTATTGTTGATTTTTGGGCTCCTGATCAAAAGCCTAAAGAGTTGTGAGATCTCCCTAGAAATAGATCTTGTGGTGGCAGTCGCCAGATCAAAAACCTGATAGTGGATTCCTACCAAAGTGGTAGAAGAGTGGATGTACCCAGTTTGGGGAACCACTATAAAATTCTTGTGTTATCTGGTTGATCATTTTCCTTTTGTTTTATCGTGCTGTGATCGTTTAGTTTAGCCTGTTTCTATTTATTTTTAAACTACTATTGGTATCACCTATTTTACTCTGATAAATACTAAAATAGCCAAAAGTTTTAATTACTCTATTCCCCCCACTCTAGATTAAATCAAGTCTAACCCCTTACTTTCAGAATACTACAAGGGCGGGAAGAAATCCTATAAAGAGGACAGGTATGCCTCTAAACCAAATAAACATGTTTTTTCTAAAGTGGTTTGTTATTGTTGTAGCAAGCCAGTGCATGTTATAGCCAACTACCCTGTCAAAAGGAAGGGTGCTGGAGAAAAGAAGGAACATTAGCAGAAGGGCAAGAAGAAGAAATCTTTTATTTCCAAAAAGCAAAAGAGCTAGACCGACTCATCATCATCAAGGTAAGAAGAGGAAGATGAAGATGAAGCCTACATTGGGCTATTTACTGCTGAAGATGAATCTGTAGAGGCAGACTTCTTAGAGATGCTGGCTTCTATTGCTGGAGAAGCTGATGAAGCATCGAGGTTTGAATAAAGAAAAGAAGACAGCCATTGCCTTGGGCTGATGGCTGTGACTAAAGAAGGACCTAGCTAGGAGCAACCTGGCCCAAGCAAAGTACATTCTCTTTTCTCTATGTCAGATTATGTGACAAGTCAAAAATAAAAGGCATCGACATCAAGAGATGAAGATGGCTCTGAATCTTATGGAGACGTCAATCAATTGATTGATGACTATGGTGAACTCCTACAAGCACTGAAGAGAAGCAGTCTCCTGGCCAAAAAGCAGGCAAAGGAGATTGCCTCTCTACAGCCGGCTGCTTCAGACTCCGCAAACATGCTGAACCTAAAGTTGAAATAAGTCAGCAAGGTGAAAAACAACATTGTTATTTAAATGGGCACAATCACTTTCAAGAATGACCACATTAGGAATCTTGAAGATACACTCTAAAAGGAGAAGGAGTTTGTGGCTATATTTTCAAAGCCATGTTCTGTATTGCCCTTAATATATTCCTTCTCCTCCCAAAAGTTTAAGAAGGGTTAGGCTTCAAAGGTAAACTAGAGCTGCCAATTCCAAAAGGAAGGGCAAAGCTCCAATGCAGCCACTAGTCTCCAAGCCTCAAATTCCTTTCAGGAAAGTGCTGCTACCATCTAACAGGTTTGAACATGAGAGCATCTATGGTCACTTGGAGTATGGTGTTATGAATTGAAAGGGTACTAGTGTCTACAAGGCAGCCCATGGAAAAATCCAAATGGCCCATCCTGGACCATTTGTGTTTGGTATACCAACCCCAACACTCAAAAATAAGGCTGCAACCCATTCTCAAAGTTTTTCAGTCCATAATCAAACCAAAGGAAAGTCTGTCAACAAACCTGACTTGGGTATATCTGAAGCCATAATGAGCATGCACTCTGAAAAGAAGGTAGCTGCTGATAGGGTCCAAGATATCCCAAGTACCTCAACTGCCAGACATATCCCAAATCAGGTTGTAGCTTGAAGAAAAAAGAAAAAGGTTGTTGCTGTACCAGCTAGACTGGGAGCTGCTGACAAAAATGCTGATAAACCAGCCCTTAAGAGAAGGTACAACATTTATGAGTGCTGGTGTTGTGGCAAAGTTGGCTACTATGCTATTGATTGCTGGCACAATAATAGTGTCCAGAGATATAATGCTGGCTTACCTGTCACAAGAGCTGCAGGAAGGCATGTTCATTTTCAATCTAACATGCACCTAGGACCCAATAAGAATGGGGGTCCTAAGGATAGAGGATTTATTTGTTGCAGGTGAGTCCAAGTGGCCATACCTCTATATGGTACTTGGATAGTGGATGCTCCAGGCACATGACTGGAACAAGGATCATGTTGAAGGAATATACTCTAGTAAAGAATGGACCCAAAGTCATCTTTGGTGGTTTATAAAAGGAAGTAACCAAAGGGTTTGGTAAGATTTCAAATGGAATAATCACTATCACAAAAGAAGCTTATGTGAAAGGTTTACAACACAACCTAATAAGCATAAGCCAACTATGAGTTCTTGGCTATGACATTTCTTCCTCAAGGATGAGTGCCAAATTAGGATGTCTAGTAACTAAGGGGTCATCTTGACAGGCACTAGGATAGGATATGTTTATTGTCTGAATTTTGTTTGTGAGAGTAAGGACTCTCCTATATGCCTAGTTACAGATGAGAAAGCCTCACATTATGTCCAATGGCACAAGAGGCTAGCTCACCTGAATTACAAGACCATAGGAAAACTATTTAGTGAAGAGTTAGTGAGAAATGGTCCTAAGGTAAAGTGCACCAATGGAGGTATCTGCTCTGCATGCCAAAAGGGAAAGCAGACCAAGACCTCCTTCCAGTTCCTTGGTACCAAAGGCTCAATGAGATGTTTATAGCTCCTGTATATGGATATATTTGGTCCAATACCAGTTCATAGTCTAGGTAGGAAAGTCTACACTCTTGTGGTTATTGATGATTTTTCCATATTTGCTTGGGTTTTATTCATAAGGAAGAATTCTAAAACCCCTGATGTCTTCTAGACATTTATTAAGCAAATTCAGAATGAATTTAACAGTACTGTGGTAAAAATTAGAAGTGACCATTTCACTGAGTTTTAGTCTAAGTGCATGATAAAGTTCTCTAAAGAGCATGAGATTCATCAAGAGTTTTCCTCTCCTAGAACACCCCAGCAAAATGGAATTGCTGAGAGGAAAAATAGAACCCTCATAGAGGCTGGTAGGACCTCTTTAAGCGACACATCTCTCCCATAAATTTTTTGGGCTGAGGCAGTTAGCACTGCATGTCATGTCCTCAACAGGGCTTCCATCACCAAAAGCCACAAGAAGACTCCCAATGAGATTCTAAAAGGCAGAAAATCAAACTTATCATACTTCAGGATTTTTGGTAGCAAGTGATATGTACTGAACAATGGTAAGTCCTATGTGACTAAGTTTGCTGCCAAGTCATAAGAAGGGATCTTTTTTGGATACAGTAACAATTATAGGGCTTATAGGATCTACAACTTGACTAGTCAAGTTATAGAAGAATTAGTCCATGTTGTCTTTGATGAGTCAAACCTGGTTAACTGTGAGCTGCCTAACTCCTCTTCTAGCTCTGCAGATTTAAAGGAGGTGATGGACAAGCTTACTATCAGGGAACATGATCTGAAAGTTCTTGATAAGAAAGTAGATGGCTGTTATCCAGGGGGAGTTCAAGACTCACAAGATGAGGATGAAGAACAGCCAGCTGAAGACAGTGAAGTATAGCCAGCTGAGGAAAATGAAGAACAACAAGCTGAAGCCAGATTGTCTCCTGTTGAGAGATATCTTAGGGATCATCCAGCACACAAAATTATTGGTGATGCAAGACAAGGAGTCCAGACAAGAAGCAAGAGCATCAATACAGCTCTCTATTCAAGATTCCTATCTCAAATAGAGCCCAAGAAGCTTGAAGAGGCTATCAAAGATCCTTTCTGGATTGGAGCAATACAAGATGAGCTCAACCAGTTCAGAAGGTGTAGTGTCTGGAAGTTGGTTCCCAGAACTAAGGGATATTATGTTATAGGAACGAAGTGGATATATAGGAACATGTTAGATGAGAATGGCATTATTGTCAAGAAGAAGGCTAGATTGGTGGCAAAAGGATACAAGCAAGAAGAAGGAATGGACTTCGACCAGACTTTTGCCCCAATAGCCAGGCTGGAAGCAATAAGGCTATTCCTTATATTTGCTGCTTATCAAGAATTCAAAGTCTACCAGATGGATGTAAAGTCAACATTCCTAAATGGGGACCTAAAAGAGGAAGTATATGTGGATCAGCCACAAGTTTTTGTAGACCCTAATCTTCCTGATTCTGTTTATAGGCTTAGGAAAGGTCTATATGGGTTAAAGCAATCACCTAGAGCATGGTATGAAACATTATCTAATTTCCTCATTGAGAACAAATTCTCAAGGGGGAAAATAGACAAGACCCTATTCCTTAGGGAATCTAAGGGCAAGATCATCTTAGTCCAGATATATGTTGATGACATTATCTTTGGATCCACTAAGAACAACCTTTGTAGTAAGTTTGCTAAACTTATGCAAGGGAAGTTTGAGATGAGAAGCATGGGTGAGCTAAAGTTCTTCTTAGGACTCTAAGTAAGACAGACAGATGATGGCTTATCCATATCCTAGTCAAAGTTCACCAGAGAGTTGATTAAGAAATATGGTATGGAGAATGCCTCCACCATGAGAACTCTAATGGGATCAAGTATGCCTATAGGCAAAGATGAGGCAAGGAAACCTGTTGATGAGTCTTTGTATAGAGGGATAATTGGCTCCCTTCTATACATGACTGCTAGTAGGCCTGACATCATATATGCTACATGTGTCTATACTAGGTATCAGGCCTGCCCTAAAGAATCTCATTATTCAGCTAAAAAATTTTTTAAGGTATCTTAAGGGAACACCAGATCTTGGTCTATAGTACCCTAAGAATAGAGATTTTGAGCTAACTGGATTTTCAGATGCAGATTTTGCAGGCTGCAAGGAAGATAGGAAAAGTACTACTGGTACATGTCAATTTCTAGGTGGAAGACTGGTGTCATGGAGTAACAAGAAGCAAACTAGTGTGGCTATCTCAAATACAGAATCCGAGTACATTTCAGCAGCCAGCTGCTGTACACAATTGCTATGGATACAACATCAGCTTGAAGACTATAACATTAAGATAAGTAGAACTCCTCTTCATTGTGATCCTATAAGTGTCATTTCTATTGCTAGGAATCCTGTTTCATAGAGTAGGACTAAACACATAGAAATTAAGCATCATTTAATTAGGGATCATGTCGATAAAGAAGAAATTTGCCTAATGTTTGTCTCCACTGACAAGCAAGTGGCTGATATCTTCACTAAGCCACTAGATGAAGCCAAGTTAACCATCTTCAAACTTGAATTGGGTATGTTGAACTTAGAATAGCTTCAGGTACTCCCTAAGGTATTGTTGTTTGGTACAGGCTTATTCTTCTTGCAGGTGATGTAGACCTAGTGGAAAATAAGATGAGAGCAGATGCTCCTATTAAGTGGGAGCAAGTCCAGCAGTTGCAGGACTAGAGAATTTCAAGTGGTATACAAGACATGCTTGTATAAGGGGCAAGTTGGAAGCTGCACTACTGGCTTCATCTACATCAGCTAGGGGGAGAACATAAGATGAGAGAATGAACTGATGCTCCTACCTGACTCTATGAAGAGGTCAAAAAGGGGGGGAGATAAAAGCGATTGATCATATTCAAGTAGTCTCCAAAGGGGTGAGACAAGAGACAAGCTCAAGAAATCAAGCTCCTTCATGGCATAAAGACAGGGGGAGAAAGTCATGGGGAAAAGAGGTTGATCATGCAAGAAAAGATCAAGCTGAGAGGTAATGCTCTAAGTTAAAACTCACCCTGCCGCAATCTAGGGGGAGTAGGTAAAATTCATCTCACTGAATTTAATAAGTTTTTACTGCCTATGTGATGTGTATCTTATTGACTAAGGTAATGGAACAGTGGTTTTTTACATCTTCAAATAAAGGGAGATTATTGGGTCCATTGATTCCAATGGCCCTGATTTGATGAAATTTAACAGGTCAAAGAGATAGACATAGTTGTATTTACTGTATGTTTAAGTTCATGCATACAAGTTTGTCTTTATCACAATGATTGGACAGATAGTTCAAGAGACAATGATAGGTGGAGTCAAAGTGAGGCAAGAAATTCAAAAAAAAATGCCTAAGTCCAGAAGCGTTAAGTGAGGCAGGCTCACTCAACGCCATATAGCTAATAGTGCTGAGAGAAGGCGGGCAGCCAACGCTTACAGTATTGCAAAGGCAAAAATATGGCTAAGTCCATAGGCGTTGAGTGACCCTAACTCACTCAACCCCTTATGGCAAGAATCGTTGAGTCAAGGTTATCAGGTCAAAAACTAAGCAGTGGAAGCCAAAAAATTTACTAAGTCCATAAGCGTTGAGTGAAGCTTCATCACTCAACGCCATGCTAAGTCTGTAAACACCAATGTATAAGGAGACAGAAAAGTCTACTATGTACAGAAGCGTTGAGTGAAGCTCACTCACTCAACGCCGAGCTAAAAGTCTTTGAGTCTAGTCGTTCTGTGAAGAAACCAGAATTCGGCTAAGTCCAGAATCGTTGAGGGAGGCGAGCTCACTCAAGGATCTCAACACTTTTTAGTAGAAAGGAAAGCATAAGAATATGGCTAGGCAAATAACGTTGAGTGAGGCATATACACTCAACGCTCTCAATGCCATCAGGCAGATAGCTAAAGAATGGGCTAACGGAAAATAACGTTGAGTGAGGTCAACACACTCCACGCCTAGCAGAGCTGGAAAAATTTTCTAAGACAAGAATCATCGAACTCATCTTATCCACTATTCGTCGAGCTAAGCTTTGATTTCGTCGAATGGAGTTCAGAATTCGTCGAACTCAACTTTTATCTGTAAGAAGAACTCAGCCTTTAGAATCGTCGAACTCAGCTTATCCACTATTCGTCGAGCTAAGCTTTGATTTCATCGAATGGAGTTCAGAATTCGTCGAACTCAGCTTTCATCTGTAAGAAGAACTCAGCCTTCAGAATCGTCAAACTCAGTTTATCCACTATTCGTCGAGGTAAGCTTTGCTTTCGTCAAACGGAGTATAGAATTCATCAAACTAAGCTTTCATCTCTTTCACTGTTTCGTCGAGCTGAGCTCACGGTGTAAGACCCCATTTTTTCTTTTTAAATCACGGGGTCTTAGGCCTAGAACCGCCGCTTTGTGGTGACACCATCACGCCCGGGAAGATCGTCACAACAGAACGCCGATCCTGCCGGCTATATCGATCACAGAATAGTATCAAAAGTATAAGAGTACATGAAATTAGAACTCTAACACATGTCCACGATAATCATATATATAGTAATAATTCTCCACGAAGTAAGAGTCCACAACAATAATAATAAAAGTACTGGAAATAGGGCTCATGCACGATATATAAAAGTACTCACTACAAGTCACTCATCGCAGAAGAAAATCTACAGTAACTACTAGCGAATGGGACTCACTGTCCCAGCTTTCTAAACTCCGGTGCTAGACTGTCCCGTCTCCAAGTGTGCCGACCTCCGGGGCTGCACCTCCAAGCTGGGCTCCAAGATCCCGTAAAATGATTTGGTCCGAAAATCGTTACTCTAAACGACTAAGTCTTATCATCCCCCACCCCTCCCCCATGGCTCCTAGGCACCAAGCGGGGAGAAGGAAAGGAAAGGTAATGAAGGTGGAGAATAACAAAGGTAGCAGGCGGCGGCGGAACTAATCTAGCAGTTCTATAAAAACATGTAGTAATAACAAAAGTATGTAAGACAAATTATGAAATATGTAACCTTAACCTATATGAATGCCCATTCAAACACATAAGCTAAGGGGTCTTCTGCAAGGCTCCTATCGTATAAAAAGTTCCATACAAATTTATACGATGGGGTGTCAGTTTTCAAGCAAGCAATATATATACACATTGAATAATAACCTTAGCTTATAAGCACGCTCTCGCAAGCTTATAAACTAAGGAATCGTTTTGCAGGGCCTATTGTATAATGAGTCTCATAACAATTTATGCAATAGGTGTCAAGGGTTATATGTAATTGTTATTCTATGTCTTGCAAATATGCCATGGTATGATCATGCAAGTGCAACACACTTACCCAACTCTATGCACACAGACCTTTAGTTCCCCCTTTCTGGAGCCTAACCTCCCATGATACCTCCGTAGTAGCAAATGGAAGCGGTGGTTTGGGCCTCGCCCACCTCTAAACCAGTAATTGCACTACCAGTCTTACCTATCGTACTCCTCGACGCTAGTGCACTAAGCGGAGCTCCTGCGTACTCTTTGCCGGCTGGTCCACTGGACTTAATTTGGCGAAGTTCTAAACCACACTTGCCGAGTCAACGTATTGGCATCGGTACACCAACCCTCCAACACCAAAGACCCACCACCTTAGAATTTATGCACATGCAATCTTGATGTATCAACCACCAAGCCCAATCTTCTCGGACAAACACGTCCGTCATAACCAACTGTTGGGTACATTGGAAAATGTGTACCAGATTTAGAGAAGCCTTATCTTAGTCAATGATATGCATCAATTTGTATTTAATAGATGTTTAAGTTACATTGTGCAAGTTTAAGCATTTGAAGGAAATTTTCTAAATACAAGTGTCGACACTTGTGAAGAAACTATATCGATACCTAGAAGCTATATCGACACTTATGAAGAACTTGTGTCTACACTCTGAAGTTGTGTCGACACTTATGAAGAAGTTGTGTCGACACTCAAGTAGTGTCGACTCTTATGAAGAAGTTGTGTTGATACTCAAGCTTATTCGACAATTCTGAAGAAGCTGTGTCGACACTCAAATTGTGTCGACACCTGAGCCAGGAGTTATGTCGACACCAGAAGTAATTGTGTCGACACACAGGATTTGTGTCGACACACACTCAATACTGTCTGGATACTTTCAACACTGTCGACATTCATTCAACGCCGTCTATCGACAACAGCTATGTCGAGACCAGAAGCAGCTGTATCGACACACATGACTTGTGTCGACACATACTCAATGCCATTTGCCAGCAACATCTGTATCGACACCGGAAGAGTTTGTGTCGACACATAGGACTTGTGTCGACACATTCAACAGAAGATGTGTCGAGAAGCAGAAGTATGTCTGTGTCGACACTTGGAATATTGTGTCGACACCATGAAGACTTGTGTCGACACTTGGCCAATATGTGTCGACACATATGAAGCAGCCTGCTGAGTGATTTGTACTGAGTTGGAATGACTCTGATGTATCTAATGACATGTCTGGTGACTTGACAACTGTCATATCAAACCGGTCTAACACCTATGATAGATCTGTCAGTAGTTTGTTAGAAACCAGATCAGCCAGTAACCATAAAGCAAACTCTATATAAGAGACAGATCAGAACTTCAGTGGTGTGAAAAAAGGGAAAAAGAGAAATAGACACAGAATTGTTTTGCAAGAAATATTCAGATTCCAATCTAAATTTAAGGAAGAAGCTGACTAAAGATCAAATTCAACAACAAGAAGATCCACCTTATTTTTTTCTATCAAGAAGCTTTGAGAAGCTAAGTCAGGCTGGATCAAAAGGATCAGTTCAGTCAAGAACTGATCAAGAAGGCTACATAACCAGAGGAATGTAGCTGGTGAATTTGTTTGTTTCTTATTACATTTTAATTGTTGTAAGATCTATTATCAGATCTAAGTTGTAAGCCTAGTTATAAAGGCTGAGGTAGGATTCTGGGGAAGAATCTGAGGTAGGACTTGTGGAAAGTCTGAGTTGTAAGCCTAGTTATAAAGACTGAGGTAGGGCTGAGGCCTGAGGTAGGATTTTGGGGAAAAATCCAAGGTAAGACTTGTTATGTCTGAGCTGTATGAACAATTTTGGTTCTGAGATTGTAAGATCTGAGGATCTGAGCAAGTGAAAGGAACTTAACCTGAATCTAGTTATCTATTGGATAGGCGAATGTGGAAAGTGGATGTACCCATATCTTGGGGAACCACTATAGATCTGGTGTTTCCTGTGATGTGTTTATGTTCTTTGATTTGATTAATCTGTGTTGAATAATTATTTATCTATTTTCCTAAAAAGGACGTTAAAAGATTAGAACCTATTCACCCCCCTCTAGGTGTTTAGGCTCTTCAAACAAAGTCTTTCAAGTGGTATTAGAGGGAGGTTGCCCAAAGATTGACTTAACAGTCAGAGTTATTTTCCAAGGCAAATAACAGATATCAAGAATGGGTTCAAATGAGAATCAAAATGAATTTGGATCTATGAAATTACCTATATACAGGAATGAATCCTTTGGCATTTTGAAGGAAATGGTCAGGTTGTTTATTGAAGCATCTGATCAAAGAATTTATATTACAGTACAGGAAGACCCCTTCATTCCAATGAAGGTATCAGTTCTTGATGCAAACATTCAAACTCCAAAGAGCTATTCTGAAATGACCAAGGATGAAATCATCCTGGCAACACTAGATAAAAGAGTACAGAACATTATTGTAAGTGCTATAGATGATGCCACTTTTGAGAATCTGGTGTATTGTAAAACCTCCAAAGAAATGTGGGACACATTGATTGTCTACATGGAGGGCACAGAAGAAGTCAGAGAGGACAGGAAGTCAATGCTGAACCAAGAGTATGAGAGCTTTAGACAAGCTAAATCTGACAGCATAGCTGAATGCTATAAGAAGTTCTTTAGAGTAGTGAATGAGCTGATGACCTATGGAAGGGTCTTTAGCACCTATGAACTGAATGATAAATTTCTTAGGTCTCTAACTAAGGATTGAGACACTAAGATATGTACAATCAGAGAAGTGGCCAGGCTGGCTGATACACCTCCACCTACACTGTTTGGAAAGTTGCTATCATATTAAATGCAGCTTACTGCCAGAAAAGAAGAGGAGAAGGGCAGCAGATCTGAGTTTAAGGAAAAGTCAGTGGCCTTCAAAGCTGATGGCTCAAGAAAGGGAAGGAGAAAATCTCCTTCTCCACCCAGAAGGAGAGTTGAGGCAGAAGAAGGAATTTCTGACAATAACACATCAGATAGTCATACTTCTGATTAGGACTTTGCTGCCTTTACAAGGCAATTCCAAAGGTTTATGAAGAAAAAGAAGTGGAGAACTAGGCCATCATCTTCATCCTATTCCAAGGATGAGTACTATAGGAAGAAGAAGACACCCAAGGAGGACAGGTATTCCTCTAAACCTGGTAAACAATCTAATATTAAGATTGTGTGTTATTACTGCAACAGGACTGGACATTTCATAGCTGACTGTCTTGACAAAAGAAAGGAGTCAAAGGATAAGAAGAAGCAGCAGATTAAAGGTAAGAAGGAGAAGTCTCTAGTTGCTCAGAAGGAGAAGAGTTAGACAGACTCTTCATCTTCAGAATCTGGAGAAGAATAAGCAGAAGCATATGCTGGGCTATTCTCAACAGAAGAGGAGTCTAGGGAACTAGAATTCCTACTGATGCTGTACTCCAAAAATTGAGATGAAGAACGTTGTTGTAGAGGGCTGATGGCTCAATCTGAAGATGATCAGTGCCAGGATCAACCTGGACCAAGCAAGGTAAATTATTCTCCCTTAGTTTCAGATTACTTTACTGTATAAGAATTAGAAGCATCTGCTTCAATATAAGTGGATTGATCTGAGTCTGAAAGGGATGTACACCAACTCATTGATGACTATGGTGGGTTGTTGCAAGCTCTGAAGAAGAGCAAGTTTCTTGTTAAAGTGCAGGCAAAAGAGATTGAGTCTCTTAAGCTAACTGCAGCAGATTCAGCTAAGATGTTGGATCTAAAACTGAATGAGGTTGCCAAATTGAAGAACATTACAATTATTCAAATGAGTACAATCTCTTTCAAAGAGAATCATGTTAAGAAACTGGAGGAAAAACTTCAGCAAGAGAGAGAGCGAGTGGCTAAATTATCCAAGCCAAAATATGTCTTACCCGTAATAGACAATTTTATTTCACAAAAAGGGAAGACTGGTCTAGGCTTTAAGGGAAGAACTAGGGATTTCAATTCACATAAAAAAGGTAAGGGCCCAGTTCAGCCTCTAGTTGCTGAACCCCCTATTTTCTTTAGGAAGGTGGTGAATCCTACTAACAGGTATGATCATGACGCTACACATGGTCACTGTGAGCATGGAAATCACATGGGAAAGGGTACAAATGCTTGTAGACCACACTATACGCATACCCACCAGGTTCAAGAGGATTTCTTGAAGTGTGATGTTCCAGCACCAACATTGAACAAGACTGCTGACAACAAAGCAGTAATGTCTTTACCTAAGAAAAGGTATAATAGGTTTGAGTGTTGGTGTTGTGGCAAGGTGGGGTACTTTGCCATGGATTGCTGGTTTAACACCAGTGTTAAAACCAAGAGCAGTTTTCCTGTTAGAACAGTTGCAGGATTTCAAACTAACAAGGACCTAGGACCCACTAGCAAGTTAGGTTCTATGGCTAAGTAATTCTTTATATGTTGCAGGTGAATCCAAGTGACCATACCCCTATATGGTACTTGGATTGTGGCTGTTCCAGACATATGACAGGAACAAGGAGAATGTTGAGGGACTATGTTGATGGCGGCAACCCCCAACGTGTTAAAGTTGAAGATGATGACGGCGACGGTGACGACGTTCTCCTACATGTTGAAGATGATGACGGCGACGACGACGACATTCTCCTACATGTTGAAGATGAAGACGGCGACGACGACGACGTTCTCCTACATGATGAAGATGAAGACTACTTGATGAAGAGCTACATGTTTAAAAATTAGTTATCTCTATTTGCTTTTATTTTATCATGTAATGTTTAAGTATTTTAGGTGTTGATTTATTTTTATTTAGTAGGCTGCACATAGCCTATGCATGTTGTAAAGCCTATATATAGGCATGGACTTTCATGGTTTCATTTAGTGAATGAAAAGATTAAGAAACCCTAAACCTCTTTGAAATCTCTTCTCTTTCTCATTCTTGGCCGCCCCCTTCCCTCCTCCCTCTCCTTGGCCGCCGGACACCCTTCCTCTCCCCTCCTCTTGCTCGGCCTCCCTCCTCTTCCCTCTTCCTGTCTACAAATCTGTGCCCTCTCCTCCCTCCTTCTCAAGTTCGGCCATCCCCCTCCATAGCCGCCAACCACCTCTTTCTTCCTCCTCCACATCCAGCCGCCCTATAGCCTTTCCCCTACAACAAAACCGAGCCTCCTCCTCCACCTTCTCACTCCGGCATGAAGCAAAGGAAGCGGACAAGTTTTCTCTCCGGTCGGCGAAACTCCTGCGAAATTGTGGAAGAACGATCCTTAAAAGTGAACCGGAATCATCTATTCTTGTCTGGTAACGAGATCTTCTACCTTCTTGTGTGATTCTTATTTCTTTAGATTTTTATTTGGTGGAATACCTTTGATTACTTTGGAATCATTTTCCATTCGTGGTTTATCTTTCCGATTACATGTGTTGTTCTTTCAAGTTGTTTAATATTCTGAGAGGTTTTGCCAACCTCGCTTTTGTTTTGTTGGGGGAGATCTACCATTTTCAAACCGTGCTTTTTCGGTGGATCTCTCTTGGTACAACCATCGCTCGTTCGGACCGGGTGGGTCCTTTTAGCTTGAGAGAACAATGACCTATAGTCGTTTGTTCGATCATTAATCGGCGTAGCTACCATATGTTAGTAATAATCGATAAGGTTTCTCACGAGTGTGCTGCGTTTAAGTCTTGTGTGAGTGTAATAGTGAGGCTAGAGGGGCGTTCGTGTTCTTCCATTTGCCGTTATAGCGTCATACCCCGTAGCCTACATCAATTTTGTATCAGAGGAGGTTCTTGTCAATTTTTTAATTGGCACCCTCCCCTCTTATTTAGCATGTTAACACGCACTTTGCATGCGTGTTTAGAGTCAAAATAATCAAAAAAAAAATTATTTCTGGTCTGCATATAGCAGCTTAAATTTCTTATTTTTCAGCTAAAAAATCAAAAAAAATTTAATTAATATTCTTCATATTTTATTCAGCAAGAAAATCTATTTTATATTAATATTACCCTAGTGGTTAATCGGGAACAATTCCGACAAACCTGTTTTAATTGGGCCAGAAGCATTTCTCATTGCATGTGCACAACTTCAAAATCGAGTTTTCTCTCCGATTATCACAATATGGCCTATGACGTCAATGTTTCCAGAGAAAAATCTTTAGGTTCCATTAGGAACGTTAGAAAGCCATTCCCTTGCCCGGTAGTGGATGAGATTAAGGCGTTGATTGGTCAATGAAAGGCTAGCCAAGTAGCACCACTTTTCCCAAGACAACACCTTAGTTATCCTAATGATAGCGCTAGTTCCATACCGATCTTTAGGAATGAAGATAAATCAAATGCCAAGGCCAAGCAGAAAATAACTGATGATTTGTCTACCCTTAAATAAGGGAATAAGTCGGTCTCAGATTATATGCAACTCTTTAAGGATTTGACGGTTAGGAGCGGTGTGAAGGAATCACCTGAGGTCACCCTTTCTAGGTTTCGTAAGGGGTTGAGCCCCTACATCTAGGGAAAGTTATTGCGATATGGTCACACCGATCTAGACACCACCTTTTGCATGGCTTTGGAAATTGAGAAGCATCAGATTACTAGGAGTAAAGTTCCCTCATGTCAAACGATTACTATACGTGAGTCTAGTGGCAAATCTGGTCTTGGCTCTATTGAGCGTCCTACCCTGATTATGCCCGAAGACCATTTTAAGTCTTCCCCTGAGTTGCCTGATTTAGTTGGTGACTCCCCTGATGAGTCAAAGGCTGTGTCCAGGACTGTGCCCATCACTGAGGACGAGGCCGATATTACTAACAACTGTATTGACATTGAGGAGATTGGTTACCCGAGTGACCTGGATGATGATTTCTCCTCTGAGGAATCATCCCCACTCCCTTTCGACGATTTTGCTGAGCCGTCTACTTTAAATGTCTTGAAGTCTTCTGATTATCCTGAGTCGGTAGACATTCTGGCTGAGTCGGTAGTGTCACCATATGCTGAGAGCTTACCTAGTATTGAATTAGGTGATGATTTACTAGGACTCAAGATGGTTATTTTTAGTCCGAGACATATTCTAGTGCCCACTTTTGAGGAATCATCTCAACTTCCCCTCGTCGTTGTTTCTGAAACCATTACTGAGTCTGATTTTGGTGAAGTATCTAGTGAGGTGATAGAGTCACCATGTGGCGAATGTTTCTTTGATCGTGAGTTAGGTGATGACGAGCCTGTTAACCCCAGAATCCACAACATATCCAGCTAGACGTCTCGTTCCTCCTTGGCCGGATTCCAGATATCAGTCCGCCAAGGTTGCCCTTGGTTCTCAACTCAGCTGGATCGTCGACCTCCCATCGACGATAGTCAAGCTCAAATCGGCGAGCTCCGAGTCAGGTCGCCCAGGTCGCTCAGGTCGCAACTAGTCTGACAGGATCGCGCTCGATGCGACCAAGGGAGGATTCCAGCTCGCTTGCCCAGTCCGCCGGCCCCGCGCGGACTGCTTCTTCTTCTTCCCTTTTTGTTTCCCGTCACCGCTGCCCGACTCCTTTGTACCCCGGGCAGCCGGTTATTTTAGCCCTGCCCGTTTGGGCAGGCCCCCAGCCTATAAATAGGGGGAAGTGGTGCACTCAAAGGACGCTGACTCGAGCCCAGGAGCCCACTTGTTAAAGGCTGCGGACTCGAATCTCTGGCTTTGCGGTCTCCAGCTTGCTTTCTGCATTACTTTCCTTTTCCCTTCTTGTAACCCCTTCTTTGCAATCAAAAGCAAGCCCGTCGCAGGAGAGGCATTCAGGCCGCGACGGGCGAAGTCTGGTGTTGCCGTGCTCCACGGCTCTTGCTTTTCTGTTCCTTTTCTACTCCGCCAAGTAGACCGCTGCTCGCAGTTTGTTTTTCCTTTCTTCCCCGAGTGCTCGAACAGTTAGCTGCTGGTTCTCGTTTCCGCCTTCGCTTTTCGCACATCAACAGTTAACACGCGACCTTCAGATTCGAGCAGTTTTTTGAAACTGCAGATAGAAATGTCGGACCGCCGAGCTCGCCGCTCCGATCGCTCCAGCTCGCCTGATGATTCGTTGTGGGAAGCGTTGGAGCAGTCCCGCTGGGAAGCTGAAGTATCTCGAAGGGAGACTGACCAGCGGCTCGATACGATCAGCCAGGCCCTGTTGGTACTAACTCAGCGACTTGCTCCTCAGGTCGCAGAAGAAGTTGCTGAGACTCCTGTCCGCCAGACTCCGGTCCGCCGGACCCCAGCTCGTCACCCCCCTCTTCAGCAGTCGCCTGCAACCGCACCTCCGCCTCTCCACCAAGCCCAGTCCGCAGCTCCCCTGCGACCTTAGATTGGAGAGTTCGCCCCCCTGATAGATTTCTTCAGGGAGGCAGCCCGAGGGACTCCGGCCCGCCAACTAGATTATATTAATCGGCAGTCCGCAGAGCCCGCAGAGCTTCACCCTCCAGTCCGCCCTTCTCCTGATTCAGAAACTCCCTCTCCCTTCGTCGATCGAATCCGGTGGAGAGTCAGCGCCGAGCAATTTCAGAGAGCCTCGTCTCCCTTTTTATTCAGGGGAGACTGATCCGGTCTCCCACCTGCAGGCATTCGAAGGGGCAGTTGCATTAAGGAGCCTCTCCGATGCCTTGAAATGTAAGCTTCTGGTGACCACTCTTGATGGTCAAGCAAGAGAATGGTTTTACGAGCTGCCTTCGGGCACGATTTCTTCCTTCGCTGAGCTTCGCAGCGAGCTGCTCCTGAGGTTTGCAACCTCTAAGAAGAGAAAGGATGGGCCGGCAGCCCTTTTTGACATCAAGCAGAGAGACAACGAATCAGTGGCAAGATTCGTTGATCGGTTCCAAAAAGAAATCCAAGGGGTAAGGAATGTGAACCCCGATTATTACAAAGTTGCCCTGATTCACGACCTCCGGGAGGGCCCATTAAAATTCAAAGTGACAACAAAGGCACCATCAACTTATCAGGAGCTCATAGCAATGGCTAATCGCTTTATTGAGGGGGAAAATGCCAACCCGACCTATATCTCATCCCTGACAGCCAAAGCTGGAGGAAGGGATAACTCCAACTTCTCCAACAATCAATATCACAGCAAGCCTCCTCGGCCTAATTTCCAACCTCCATCTCAGAGGGGACGTAACCTCCGCCATAAGAAACCCTTCCTCGGCCATCAACAGTTTCATGGTCAGAGACTGCCATTGGCCGCCACTCCCGCCGTTCCCCTTCAAGCGCTCCCCATTCTTCAGAGCGCCCTGCCAGCTTCAAATCCTTATGAGAGCAGCCCTATGGAAGAGCTTGCAGATCTGGGCCTCGAATTTGAAGAGGTCGTCCAGATAATCCAGAGGAAGGCTGAAGAAATGAGGCAAGGGCCTTAGAGAGACTGGAAGCCCAGGGACAACTCTCAGTTCTGCAATTTTCACAAGGAGAAGGGCCATCTGACTAAAGATTGCAAGGCTCTTCAGAAGCTAGTTGAGAGGTTGCTCGCCGAGGGTAAACTCGAGGACCTGGGCAGGAAGAGTGACTCTTCAAAGCCTTCCACCTCCAAGGGCAAGGAGGTGGCTGAAGTTCAGCAGGAGTGTATAGAGATAAGGGATGAGGGCCATCTGGGGCTCGTTGATATACCAAGTGAATGTATTGACGTTGTCGACGAAGGAGCCCTGGGAAGACTCTTTTTCATCCATGGCGGAGCAGGGACTGAGTCTACTCGGAAGTCTTCTCGGTCAAGGCTTTCCCGAACTGAGATTGCTTCTACTTCTTCTTCTGCCCCACCTTCTGAAATCGTCACCTTTGGCCTTGCAGACCTTCCTATGACCGCTAATCCCTTCGATGATGCCATCGTAGTTCAAGCAGCCATCGGAGATTTCACGGTCGATAGAATTCTCATCGACACTGGCAGTTCCGTGAATCTCCTCTTCAAGTCAACTTTCGAAGCCCTGAAGACAGGAAAGTCTATGCTTCCCACCGAGGGGCCACTTTATGGCTTCTCGGGCGAAAGAAAGGAAGTTGAAGGAAATGTCACACTCCCGGTGGTGCTCGGAGGGGTGATCAAAGAGATCCTGTTCATAGTGGTGGATGCTCCAAGCAGCTATCATGCTATCTTTGGAAGACCGTTGTTGAACAAGTATCGAGCCATCATTTCAACGTACCATTTGGCCATCAAGTTCTGCAAAGATGGTCGTCAATGCAGGGTCAGGAGCGACCCAAGGCAGGCTCGAGAGTGTTACCTCAGAACAGTCAGCATGACTGAGGTTTCCCCCCCAGCTTTTCCAACAGCAGCAGAAGCCACTCCTCCGTCAGAAGCTATTGTGGATAGAGAAGGTGCTCACCTGGAACCTGCCCAGGTGTTGCAAGAATTCCCCATTGCAGAAGGGGAAGAAAGAAAGCTCTCCATCAACTCCGAGTTGCCAGAAGATCAGAAGGCGGAGTTGATATCTTGCCTGTTGAAGAATCTGGATATCTTCGCTTGGTCAGCGGAGGACATGCCAGGGGTGGATCCTGACATGGCTTGCCATCATCTCAACGTTGATCCAGCTGCCAAGCCCGTCCAGCAGAAGAAGAGGGATGTAGCTGTCAAGTTAGCAGAGCCCATCAGAGAGGAGGTTGCCAAACTCCTCAAAGCGCGCTTCATTCAAGAGATTCAGTATCCCGAGTGGGTCTCAAATATTGTAATGGTTAAGAAACCTGGGGGGAAGTGGCGTATATGTGTAGATTTCACCCGTTTGAATAAAGCATGCCCGAAAGATTTCTACCCCTTGCCTCTGATAGATTTATTAGTTGATTCTGCGGTAGGGTATCCGTTTATGAGCTTTCTAGATGCGCTCTCTGGTTATCACCAAATAAGAATGCACAAACCTGACATCCCTCGCACTTCGTTCATCACTAATGATGGTTGCTATTGTTATCTTGTGATGCCCTTTGGGCTTAAAAATGCTGGCGCGACTTATCAACGCATGATGGACCATGTGTTTAAAGAGCAAAAAAGTAGAAACCTCGAAGTGTATGTAGATGACCTTTTGATTAAGAGTAGGTCTCTTCCATAACACTTGATAGATCTAGCAGAGACCTTTTCCACTCTGCGAAGGCACAAAATAAAGCTTAACCCGTTAAAATGCATCTTCGGGGCGAGTAAGGGGAAGTTTCTCGGCCATCTCCTTACTCCTGAGGGTCTTGCTCCCAATCCTAATAAGGTCAAAGCCATCCTTGATATGGCTCCTCCCCGTTCTCCAAAAGAGGTTCAGTAGTTGGGGGGGAGGTTTGCAGGACTCGGGAGATTCATCTCTCAAGTTGGGGATAAGAGTGCGCCGTTCTTTAAGACTCTGCGGGGAGCGTCCAAGTTCCAATGGACAGAAGAGTGTACTTTGGCTTTCGAGCAGTTGAAAAAACAGCTAACCTCGACACCATTACTCCAAAGCCCCCGAGCAGGGGAGATGTTGTTCCTGTACCTGGGGGTTGGTCCCGAGGCAGTTAGTTCCGTCCTGGTCCGAGAAGAGAGCAGGAGGCAGTTCCCCGTTTACTTTGTCAGTCACATTCTGAAAGATGCAGAGGCAAGGTACCCCATCCTTGAGAAGCTAGCTTTGGCATTGGTTATGTCTGCCCGCAGACTCCGTCCATATTTCCATGCTCATTCAATTCAGGTGGTTACTGATCAACCTTTGAAGAATGTGCTAGAGAAACCAGAGCATTCAGGCAGGCTAGCTAAGTGGGCAATTGAGCTGAGCGAGTTTGAAATTTCCTATGTGCCCAGGACAGCTATCAAGGCACAGGTACTTGCAGATTTTCTGATTGGCACAACAGAATCTAGCTCGGATCAGGCAGCAAGATCTCTTTTAGCTTGGACCATCTATGTGGATGGAGCTTCTAGAAGAAACTCTTCAGGGGCAGGGGTGGTTTTGATAAACCCAAATGGCGTCAAGCTTGAGCAGGCCATCAAGTTCTATTTTCAGTGACTAACAATCAGGCAGAGTATGAAGCTTTATTGGCCGGCTTGAGGCTTGCAAGAGAGCTTGGAATTGATCATGTCCATATTAAGACTGATTCTCTGGTAATGGCTTCACAAGTTCTTGGTAACTACGAGACCAGGGAGCCGGTGTTGAAAAAGTATCTTGCGTTGGTAAAAGTTGAGGTCGGCAGGTTCAAAAGTTTTACTATTGAGCACATTCTGAGGGAAGAAAATGAGGAGGCTGACGTTCTTGCCAAATATGGGCTCCCGTCAGGAGGGACAATCTCTGAACTTTTTCACCCAGCAGTGGAGGAGGAGGGGTTAATGCAAATCAATCAGTGTTCCTCTTGGATGGACCCATTCGTTCTCTACCTATCGACTGGGAACCTGCATCAGTCGGTAAAAGATAAGAAGAAATTCAGGTTGAAAGCAGCACATTATTACTTGATATCCGATGTTCTCTATAGAAAAACCTTCTTGTCTACAATGGCAAGATGTGTCTCAGAAAGTGAAATTCCTACTGTTCTTCAAGAAGTGCATTCTGGCGAGTGCGGGAGTCACTCGGGAGCAAGGACATTGGAAAAAAGGATCCTGCGGCAAGGTTACTTCTGGCCCACAATGAAGAAAGATTCGGAGACCTATGTGAGAAAATGTGTTCAATGCCAGAAATTCGCTCCTCTTCAGCATCAAGCAGCTCAATCTCTCAGATCGATTGCAACCCCTTGGCCCTTTGCTGTTTGGGGAATGGATCTCATTGGTCCTTTTCCCATGGCTAGTGGGCAGCGGCGTTTCGTTATAGTTATGATCGACTACTTCAGTAAGTGGATTGAGGCTAAAGCACTGGCAAAGACAACAACCCAGGTCGTGAGGAATTTTATTTGGGGGGAGATAGTCTGCCGGCATGGAATCCCTATGGCAATAATCACTGATAAAGGACCACAGTTCAATAATGCAGAGATGATAGACTTTTGCAGACAGATCGGAACAGAGCTGCGCTTTGCATCAGTTCATCATCCCAGAAGCAATGGTCAAGTAGAAGCAGCTAATAAGCAAATCCTCAACCTGCTTAAGAAGAAAGTTCAAAATCTCAATGGCAGTTGGGTTGATCAACTTCCCTCAGTTCTCTGGACCCTGAGAACAACGCCTTCATCTGCAACAGGGGAAACCCCGTTCAATCTTTCTCATGGGTCCGAAGCATTAATTCCTGTTGAGTTTGAAGTTCTGTCACCTAGAGTGCTGCTTGCTAGGCAATGTACGGAGGATTGGCTTGAGCTGAACAGCGAGGAGATGAGGTTCAGTTTGGAATATGTTGAAGAGGTTAGAGACAAGGCTGCCATCAGACAAGAAGAAGTTAAAAGAAGAATGGCCCGTTACTTCGATAAGAATGTAAGGATCAAACACTTTCAAGTGGGAGATCTAGTTCTTAAAAAGGTCGACGCTGCTGCAAGAGCCAGCTCAGTTGGGAAGCTTAATCCTAGTTGGGCGGGACCTTTCATTATCAAGGAAGCACTTGAGAATGGAGCCTACCGGTTACAAACATTTGAAGGAGAAGATATGCCGCACACGTGGAGTGGAGATGACCTAAAGCGGTTCTATTCCTGAACTTCTTTTCTTTCCTTCTTATGTAAACTCTTTAAGAGGTTCATTATTAATGAAAGTTCCTTGCTAACGCTTCATCAAGTGTCTTTGTGTTTCAAGTGTTGACAGTTAATATGTTGAGCAAAGACAACCCTAAACGGTTCTATTTCTGAACTCTCTCTTCTATGTTATACGAATCTCTCAAAATTGATATTTTTCTAAATACTCATACTAACACTTCTTCAAGTGCCTTTTTCTCTCTTACCTCCTCGAGCAACTCCCGACAGTTGCTTAATGCCAGGAGATATCGCCCGAGTTCAGCAAAAACCTCCCCTAGAACCGTTGGTGTCAGCGTAACACCACGAAGACCACGTGTTGCGGGGAGATTTTGCACCGTGTAGTGGGAGCCTACCAACTCTAGTGCGGCAGGATACTGGATTTCAGATCCCGGGTAGTACTTAACCCCACTTCTGCAATATGGAGGAGCAGAGTGGTGGTCAGCTCTACCACGCCACTTAAGGGATATCGTTACAACCCAGATGATCGCGCGGGGAAAGCAATGCCGCTCCGGCCGCACCTACCCCCAGATCATCTTAAGGTTATAACCCTCGAACACTCCTTGGTACCCTCAAGCAGTGCCTGCAGGAGACCCACAGTCTTGTCGATCTCAAAGGAAAGAAATGCCGCTCCGGCCGCACCTGCCTGAGAGATCGACTTAGACTGTACTCCAGGCAAGAGGGCAGTGAATTGGGTTGTTAAGTCTGCAGATCTTGAGGTCCTGTGAGGAAAGCAATGCCGCTCCGGCCGCACCTACCCGCTTGGCCTCTAGACTGCAGCTTTTTTCTTCACAGGGGTCTTTAATTATTATTGATGCAGTGCGGACTCCATATATCCTATCCGCCCAGTCCGCCGGTCCTTGGGTTGATTCTGTAGTTCATAATCCTGTGAGGAAAGCAATGCCGCTCCGGCCGCACCTACCCGCTTGTTCATGAATTACGGGTCATTTCTGATATTATTATTGATGCAGTGCGGACTCCATATATCCTATCCGCCCAGTCCGCCGGTCCTTGGGTTGATTCTGTAGTTCATAATCCTGTGAGGACAGCAATACCGCTCCGGCCGCACCTACCCGCTTGGTCATGAATTACGGGTCATTTCTGATATTATTATTGATGCAGTGCGGACTCCATATATCCTATCCGCCCAGTCCGCCGGTCCTTGGGTTGATTCTGTAGTTCATAATCCTGTGAGGAAAGCAATGCCGCTCCGGCCGCACCTACCCGCTTGGTCATGAATTATGGGTCATTTCTGATATTATTATTGATGTAGTGCGGACTCCATATATCCTATCCGCCCAGTCCGCCGGTCCTTGGGTTGATTCTGTAGTTCATAATCCTGTGAGGAAAGCAATGCCGCTCCGGCCGCACCTACCTGCTTGGTTATGAATTACGGGTCATTTCTGATATTATTATGGATGCAGTGCGGACTCCATTTATCTTATCTGCGTAATCCGCAGGATTCATTCAACTTATATAATTTAATGATTACTTAGAAAAGATTCACTGCAAATATCTGCGGGCGGTGACCCTAGTCCGCCCAGTTCGCTTATTCACGTTATTTGAGTTAGCAGATTATGGTTTTCGACATCTTGGTTCTCGCAAAAACTGAAAAGTTCTGCAAGATGCGGACTGCAAACCGAACTCGTCCAAGTTTGCATCATTCGTTCTCTTCGCTAAGAAGGCATTCCGTTCATATTGCAGCGAGATGTGGTTATGCAATTCCAGCCAGAGTTTTTAACAGGCAATAAAGCTATAACGAAGATTGATATGAGAAGTGCGACCTCTAAAGTATAAGCAAGAAATAAGCAGAACATCTCAGAAGTCAAAAAATATCCTTTTTTCTATTCATTCAAAATTATATACATGTCCTGGCTGACTCGCGCAGAGTCCGCCCCCCTTTTACATTGAAAACAAAAAATTATAATTTATCCTTCTATTTGGTCCTCTGCTTCTTGTCTGCAGGCTCTTCCGGGCTTAACCCGTCCACATCCACCACAGGCGAATAGCCGCCCGACTCACCGCTGTTGCTGCCGCTGGAACGAGAAGCAGCCAAGGGTTCTGTCCGCGTGCTGCTCTCATCAGAGCCGGAGTTAGAGGATTGGTCAGACTGGCCTCCTTGCTGCTGACTGGAGTCCGCATCTTCAGGAGCTTCCTTATCAGCGGACTCCTCCTCATCGTCCTCAGAAACCGCTTTTCCTTTAGCCACTCGCTCGAATTCGGCAACCTTGTCCTTTAGCTCCGGGAAAAGCTCCAGGAAGGGAATGGAGTCCACCCCTGCTTTTGCACACCCTTCGCTGATAATACGTTCAATGGACACCTCCACGCTTTCCCTAACAAAAGGAAACATAGCCTTCTGGAAGTCGGGGTTCGTTATCTCATATGCGGTCTGGAGAAGAAACCAAAAATGTCAGTCCACGAAAGATACGCGAGATAAACGACGACTAACTGACACTTACGTCCTTGTCCTCTTTATATTGGTTGATCTTTGCACCAAGTCGCTTATTTCTTTCTTTCAGCAAGCTACTTTCTTTTCTATGCCGCGCATCTTCCTTAAGCAGCTCGCGCGTGAGCCTGCCCATATAGTGGTTGGTGACGGCGCAGTTTGCACTGGCTTGTGCGTCGAGAAGTGGAAGGTCGTCAGGAGCCACACTCTGCAGTTCGCGAAGGTTTTGCTTCCCGTACAAGGCAGAGAGGGCGACATGGGCATGGCGAGAAGGGCGAGGGCTCCTCCAGGAGGAAAGAGCTGTTGACAGATGGACATATTTTTTCTTCTCATGCCAATGGATCATGGGGTTACCCCTTAGATCCTTCTGCTTCTCGCTGAAGCCCGCAATATTAAAGCTATCATCAGAAGAATAACTCGCGGCGAGATCTCCGTCTTCTTTCCTTTTTCTCGCAATTTCTTTTCGTCTTTCTCCTTGTGTAGGAGTCTGTCCAGCCGGCGCGAAGGGCAGATTTGCGGGTACCGCCAAGGTCGCTGCAAGAGGAAAAATTAGCAACTTCTAGGTCGCGGAGGATACAAATGAAAGTCGCGAAACTTACTCTCCAGACGGTTTACGGCGTCTAGTCCGAGCAGCAGTGGGATGTAGTAGTCAATGTCAAGCCTCGCTCCCTCAAGGAACTTGACGATGGCAGTCTCGATGTCATTCAGCCGCACGCTTTTGAAGTCGGCGTCTGAGCGCAGCTGCGGGTTGGTGTGAAGGAAGCCAAGGTCACCTTCAAAGATAAGATACCTAGAAGTCCAGTTGTGGATCTTATTCGGCAAACCCACAACTTTCATCGCCCTGCAGTAGAAGTAGATGATACCTTTGTACTCGCGATCTCCTTGCGGGGTTATAGAGCGAACAGAGAAAATCTTCCTGAAGAACTTCAAGGAGAACTCGACCTTCTCAGCTCGCAGGTAAGCGAGGTAGCTATAGATGGCGACCATGCTGTTCGGCGCGAGCTGGCCTGGAACCACCCCATAGTGCTCGAAGATCTCTGCGATCTCCCAAAGCAGGGGGAATTTGAACACGCAATCAAAATGATCGATTGGCACCGCAAGCTGGGTGGCTGTGGAAAAGTTCAATCGCTCCTGATGCTCCGGAAGCCGCGCAAGTACTGGAGAGCCCGCCATGTGCTTCTCCAAAAAGGCTTCCAAGTCAACTGCGGTTAGCCTGCTTCGTTTGTGCTCGGCAGTATGGAAGGCGGCTGCGGCATCAGTACGCGCGGATACCATGTTTTCAGACCGCAGGGCTTCAGCTCTAACTGTTTCCTATACAAAGAGAAGATTATGACCCTATTAATAGAAAACCGTCTGACATGACAGCAGTTAATCCGCCCAGACCGATTTCTCAGTCCGCGCAGTTCGCTTCTTCCCTGTTTTTCCTGCAAATTCAGACAATTCTAACGGCTTTGCGGGTTCAAAGGCAGTCTGCGCAGTTCACTTCTTCCCCGTTTTTCCTGCAAATTCAGACAATTCTAAAGGCTTTGCGGATTCAAAGGCAGTCCGCGCAGTTTGCTTCTCCCCTGTTTTCCTGCTCTTTATCTACAAGTAACTGCGAATTCACAGGAGGCCCGCAGAGACCACAATTTTCCAGTAAACAAAATAAGCGAGCATAAAGCCAGCCCACACAATTTACGTTCAACAATAAGGTTATCCAAAGTTTAAAAAATAACATCATACAACAAACAGAAGTAGCATCACAACACAAATACAGTTATACAAGATGTTCAAACATCGAATCATACAACAATTTTTTCGGCTTCAGCGCCTTCTGCGGTCTCGCGAGGCGGGTCGCTCCTCCTCATCCATCCCAACATGAGCCGCCTGGTCGCTCCCTCGCAGGATCTCACAGTAAAGTTGAGAAACTAGGTGGTGCATATTGTTAAAAGTGCGGTGCATATGAGCGACATCCCTGGCTACCCGCAGGAACGGAATTAAGGGAACACCTGCTGGGGTCGGATCTGCGACCACCGCGGCCTGCCCGCTCGCCGCCGGGGCTGACCCCTCTCCCGCAACAGGTTGAGAAGACGGTTGCGGCCTTATCCCAGTAGCTTCGCTCATTTGTCTCTTCCCTTCTCTCGCCAAGACCAAGTACTTGTTTCTGTAGTGACTGGCATCTCCGCTTAGTCGGTTCTTCTCTTTCTTCACTCCTTCGAGCGCAGATGAAAGGCTGGCGACCTCGTTTTCTAAGATCTTTTCTCGCTCTTTACTTTTCTTTAATTCTGCCCGAATTTCGCATAACTCCTCCTCATACTTTCTCGCTAATAACGTGTACGTTTCCTGAGCAGGTCGCTCCTCCTGTACAAGTTCAGCATCAGTCCGCGCCGCAGTTTCCATTGATATATCTGGTGGCGTGGGCACGATCTCGCCGGCCTCGACGGAATCAGGTGTTGACTTCTGAACTGCAACAAAAAATAAAATTCGCTTCAGTATCCAAGTCGCAATAGGCCCAGAAAGGTAAAAAATAAAAAAGTTCAATTCACTTTTGGTAATCCTTGCGGCGATCTGGAGACTATCAAGGATAGGTCGCCTCACGCGCTCTAGATCAAAAGCGTCTAGGCGACGCCTCCATTCTCGGCGGACTACCACTCTCGTCTCGGCCAGCGATCTGCTTGAGGCGACTATATCACCGGTTTCTGTAATGGTCTTGACCGGCCGCGATTTTCGTGGAGGGGATTTATATAACCATGAGCTCTGGAATCGCTTGGGCGCCGGCTGCAACTTACCTGACCCCATTAGCTCGGCAGCGGTCCGAAGATCCTCAGCCCGCTTATCCGCGACAAGCTTCTCCGAGACCGCTTCGACCTTTGCCTTCATTACGGCAAGCTGCTCCTTAGTCTTTTCCCTCTCTACAGCTGGAAGAAAAGAAGGATCAGCGAGTTTCTCTCCTATAATCTCAGCATCGGGCTGCAGTACTTCCAGCAGAGAGCGATTCATGCTCGCAAGCTGCTCGTCATCTATTGAGTCAAGGATCTCAGTAGTTGATAGGCTAAGCGTCGAAGGGGGATCACCTTCTGTGGACAGAGGGGCAGGGGTGACGTGATCGCTGTCTTGAACCTCCTTTTCTCTCAGCTTATGCTGCAAGCTCGCAGCCCCAGTCCGCTTGGAGATATTCTTCTCTTTCCTAACCTTCAGCCTCTTCTCTATTCGCTCCGCAACAGTACTCTTCTCTCTTTTCCTCTTTTTTCAGGCGTCTCATCCAAGTCAATAACGACCTGCTACTGTTCGCGGACTGATGTCGGTGCGACAACCAAAGCCGGGGAAGACACTGGCTCCTTAGCTTGCTCAACGGAATCTTTAGCTGCGACTTCGGCGGGCTCTTTAACTCGTTCCTCAGCAGCCTCTTCTGCCCTTTCCTCTACCTGTTCGTCAGCAGGAAGCTTCTCCTCGATCATCTGCTGCTGGACTTTCGGCGACGATACTTCCTTGCCCGTGTCTATCCGCAGCATAATAGTCCCAGAAGCAGAGCGGTGTACCTCCATGCTGGAAGAGCTCGCAGGATTCTTGTCGGAAACAGATGACGGATTCAATTTCTCATTTGGTGGGTTTGGAGGAACAACAGTCGCGACTTTCTCAGGCTCTATGTCGCGGGCTGGGTCTGGTTTCTTTTGACCTGAGCTCTCTCCTCGATTGCGGGGTGGATTATCGTGACGGTAACTGGACTTTTTAGGGCGGGAACTGACCTTGGGCTTCTCAGTCGAAGTAGCAAGGTTACCAAAGAAATCTCCTAATCTTGCCATGCCGGACTGGAAAGTTGAGATCGCAAGAGGTTAGTAACGACCCGTCGCGCAGCCAATTCTAACAGAGGACAGGGCTTCCGGCGGTATTTATAGCGCAAACAGCATTAATGATAGTTGCGGACTCGGCGGTTAAGGAAACATTTTCGGAATTTTCCAAAACTCAAAAATGTGCGGGGATTATGTTAACCCCAGAATCCACAACATATCCAGCTAGACGTCTCGTTCCTCCTTGGCCGGATTCTAGATATCAGTCGGCCAAGGTCGCCCTTGGTTCTCAACTCAGCTGGATCGTCGACCTCCCATCGACGATAGTCAAGCTCAGATCGGCGAGCTCCGAGTCAGGTCGCCTAGGTCGCTCAGGTCGCAACTAGTCTGACAGGATCGCGCTCGATGCGACCAAGGGAGGATTCCAGCTCGCTGGCCCAGTCCGCCAGTCCTGCGCGGACTGCTTCTTCTTCTTTCCTTTTTGTTTCCCATCACCGCTGCCCGGCTCCTTTGTACCCCGGGCAACCGGTTATTTTAGCCCTGCCCATTTGGGCAGGCCCCCAGCCTATAAATAGGGGGAAGTGGTGCACTCAAAGGACGCTGACTCGAGCCCAGGAGCCCACTTGTTAAAGGCTGTAGACTCGAATCTCTGGCTTTGCAGTTTCCAGCTTGCTTTCTGCATTGCTTTCCTTTTCCCTTCTTGTAACCCCTTCTTTGCAATCAAAAGCAATCCCGTCGCAGGAGAGGCATTCAGGCCGCGACGGGCGAAGTCTGGTGTTGCCGTGCTCCACGGCTCTTGCTTTTCTGTTCCTTTTCTAGTCCGCCAAGTAGACCGCTGCTCGCAGTTTGTTTTTACTTTCTTCCCCGAGTGCTCGAAGAGTTAGCTGCTGGTGCTCATTTCCGCCTTCGCTTTTCGCGCATCAACAGTTAATTATGTTAACCCCAGAATCCACAACATATCCAGCTAGACGTCTCGTTCCTCCTTGGCCGGATTCCAGATATTAGTCGACCAAGGTCTCCCTTGGTTCTCAACTCAGCTGGATCGTCGACCTCCCATCGACGATAGTCAAGCTCAGATCGGCGAGCTCCGAGTCAGGTCGCCCAGGTCGCTCAGGTCGCAACTAGTCTGACAGGATCGCGCTCGATGCGACCAAGGGAGGATTCCAGCTCGCTGGCCCAGTCCGCCGGTCCCGCGCGGACTGCTTCTTCTTCTTTCCTTTTTGTTTCCCGTCACCGCTGCCCGGCTCCTTTGTACCCCGGGCAGCCGGTTATTTTAGCCCTGCCCGTTTGGGCAGGCCCCCAGCCTATAAATAGGGGAAAGTGGTGCACTCAAAGGACGCTGACTCGAGCCCAGGAGCCCACTTGTTAAAGGCTGCGGACTCGAATCTCTGGCTTTGCGGTCTCTAGCTTGCTTTCTGCATTGCTTTCCTTTTCCCTTCTTGTAACCCCTTCTTTGCAATTAAAAGCAAGCCCGTCGCAGGAGAGGCATTCAGGCCGCGACGGGCGAAGTCTGGTGTTGCCGTGCTCCACGGCTCTTGCTTTTTTGTTCCTTTTCTAGTCCGCCAAGTAGACCGCTGCTCGCAGTTTGTTTTTCCTTTCTTCCCCGAGTGCTCGAACAGTTAGCTGCTGGTGCTCGTTTCCGCCTTCGCTTTTCGCGCATCAACAGAGCCAGTTGATTTTTTTCTGAGGGAAAATCATCTGTTTGATTTTCCGTTTGATTTTGATGGCTTGCACCCGGAGGATTTTACTTGGACGATAAATGCATATTTTAACATTGGGTATGACTTAGCCCCTCCTCCGGAATCTATCGATGCTCCCATTCATGAGATTCTTACTGTTACTGATGTCGTTACTTATGAGTTGGAAGGATGTCCTAGCAAGAGAGTTATATTTTTGGAAGACGACATAGAAGTAGACCGGATGAGCGTCCCCTGATGCTAACTTCGTTGCGTGAATTTAAATGCGATCTTAACTCTCTCCCGATTTTAGTTTTACCGACTCTCCCTCCTGATATGTTGACCCGACCAGCGGATCCTTTCGGACATGAATTTATTTTGCCTTATTTGAGTCATAGTATTTTACCATCCATGTTGGACCCTCCTTGGGACATGTCTCGTAGTGTTATAATAGATTTCGTGTTAGGTCATGATGAATTTCTAATTAATTTTGTATCCACTCGACTTTATAAAACTAACCAAATCTCTAAGAGTACGTTAATGATGTGGCCATCTTTTGTGCCACAGGATTGCATTCAGTTAGTACCGCCTGATTTCATTCTACTAATATCCCCGGATATAGCCTCGTTTGTGCCACCAGAGTTATTTCTGTTGTCACCACCATATTTAGTTCCATTGGTGCCACCATATGTAGTTCCGCTAGTGCCACCCTATTACTTTCCATTGGCGCCACCATATTTAGTTCCCTTGGTTCCATCTCAAGTAGTTCCGTTACAGCTATATTACATATCAATTCAACATGCACTAGTATTTGCCTCTCTTGTTCTTAAATTACATAAACACATTTAGGAAGCACTAGTCACACAAATGTCTTCTTATCAATGTATCGCTAATTTACATAAGAGAGTGTCTCCCTATAAGGTTTACTGTTTACTCTTGGTGCGTCTCGCCCCTGAACGGATGCCTCCGGGCACTTTAAAAAAGTTGGCGATTCGGCGAGTTAGAACTTTTCGGATTTTTAATCAATTAGGAGAAACAACATATCTGTTGAAGTTAACCACTGAATGGGGTAATTCCCCTAGTTTAAATGTTTCCAATTTCACGTATTGGGTTTTTCCACCTTTTGAAATATCTAACTCTACGTTTGGTGCCACTATATTTTCATTTGGGTTGGGGGGTGAGCTTGTTCTTGGATCGTTCTCTCCATTGGTATCCAACGGAGGTACGTTGACTGTTGATGAAGAAATTTTTCCTCTTTATTTGCCTAATGCTTTTCCCAGTTTCCCCTGGACAATCTTTTTGCTAGAAAGGTTCATATTTGGTGTTTTGCTCTCCTCTCTAAGGGGTGGTAGGTATTCAGCGTTATGTGATACGATGGTGTGCTCGCCCGGTCTCCGGTGACCCTTGGATTCCGGATTTGGCGATGGTTCTTTTGGATGATGTTCTTCGACACCCTCACCTCCATACCAACTCATCGGTGATGAGTTATTTTGAGTGGGGGAGGATTGATGGTGGCAAACCCCAATGTGTTAAAGTTGAAGATGATGACGGCGACGACGACGACGTTCTCCTACATGTTGAAGATGATGACGGCGACGGCGTTCTCCTACATATTGAAGATGATGACGACGACGGCGACGGCGTTCTCCTACATGATGAAGATGAAGACTACTTAATGAAGAGCTACATGTTTAAAAAATTAGTTATATCTATTTGCTTTTATTTTATCATGTAATGTTTAAGTATTTTAGGTGTTGATTTATTTTTATTTAGTGGGCTGCACATAGCCTATGCATGTTGTAAAGCCTATATATAGGCATGGACTTTCATGGTCTCATTTAGTGAATGAAAAGATTAAGAAACCCTAAACCACTTTGAAATCTCTTCTCTTTCTCTTTCTTGGCCGTCCCCTTCCCTTCTCCCTCTCCTTGGCCGCCGGCCACCCTTCCTCTCCCCTCCTATTGCTTGGCCTCCCTCCTCTTCCCTCCTCCTCTCTACAAATCTAAGCCCTCTCCTCCCTCCTTCTCAAGTTTGGCCATCCCCCTCCATAGCTGCCAACCACCTCTTTCTTCCTCCTCCACATCCAGCCACCCCATAGCCATTCCCCTACAACAAAACCAAGCCTCCTCCTCCACCTTCTCACTCCGGCGTGAAGCAAAGGAAGCAGACAAGTTTTCTCTCCAGTCAGCGAAACTCCGGCGGAATCGTGGAAGAATGATCCTTGAAAGTGAACCGGAATCATCTATTCAGGGTTGGGTAATGAGATCTTCTACCTTCTTCTGTGATTCTTATTTCTTTAGATTTTTATTTGGTTGAATAACTTTGTATTACTTTGTAATCGTTTTCCGTTCGTGGTTTATCTTTCTGATTGCATGTGTTGTTCTTTCTAGTTGTTTAATTTTTCGAGAGGTTTGGCGAGCCTCGCTTTCATTTTGTTGGGGGAGATATACCATTTCCGAACCATGCTTTTTCGGTGGATCTCTCTTGGTACAACCATCGCTCGTTTGGACCGGGTGGGTCCTTTTAGCTTGATAGAACAACGACCTATAGTCATTTGTTCGATCTTTTATCGGCATGGCTACCGTATGTTAGTAATAATCGATAAGGTTGCTCACGAGTGTGCTGCGTTTAAGTCTTGTGTAAGTGTAATAGTGAGGAAAGAGGGGCGTTCGTGTTCTTCCCTATGCCGTTATAGCGTCATACCCCGTAGCCTACATCATATGTGCCTATAGAGAATGGAACCAAAGTTATCTTTGGTGGATCAGAAAATGGTATCATCAAAGGATTTGGTAACATTACTAGTGATTAATTTATTATCACTAAAGTGGCTTATGTGAAGGGTTTAAAACATAACCTAATTAGCATAAGTCAACTGAGTTATCTAGGTTATGTCATTTATTTTCTCAAAGGGGAGTGCCAGATAAGAAGGTCAAGTGATCAAGAGATCATTTTGACTGGCACAAGGAAAGGAAATGTGTATTGCCTTAACCTAGATTGTGAGTTTAACAACTCACCAATTTGTCTGTCTGCAGGAGAGAAAGCTTCTCTTTATGTCAAATGGCATAAGATACTAGCTCATCTGAACTAAAAGTCTATAGGACTGCTATTCAGCATGGGATTAGTGAGGAATGGTCCTCAAATTAATTGCATCAAAGAGGGTGTGTGTTCAACTTGCCAAAAAGGAAAGCAGACTAAGTCCTCTTTCCAAGCACTTGACTTCAAAGATTCAATGAGATGTTTGTATCTCATTCATATGGATTTGTTTTGTCCTATGCCAGTTCACAGTCTTGGTAGGAAAGTATACACACTTGTTATTGTGGATGACTACTCCAGATATACATGAGTTTTCTTCTTGAGGCAGAAATCTTAAACCCCATTTGTTTTTCAGACTTTTGTTAGACAAATACAGAATGAATACAACAGTTAAGGGGTCAAATCAAAAGTGACCATGGAACTGAATTTCAGCCTGAATGTATGACAAGATTCTGTGAATAACTTGGGATTCATCATGAATTCTCTTCACTTAGAACTCCTCAACAAAATGGTGTTGATTAAAGAAAGAATAGGACTCTAATTGAGGCTAGTAGAACTCTACTAAATGATACTACTCTCCCTGAATACTTCTGGGATGAGGCAGTTAATACTGCATGACATGTGCTCAATAGAGCCTCCATCAACAAGAAACACAAGATGACTCCCTACCAAATTTTGGAAGGAAGAAAACCAAACATATCTTACTTTAGAATCTTTGGTAGCAAGTGTTTTGTACTAGTAAATGGTAAGCACTACCAAACTAAGCTTGCTGCCAAATCCCTAGAAGGGATATTTATTGGGTACAACAACCATAGTAGAGCATACAGAATCTACAACTTGACTACCCAAGTTGTAGAAGAATTTGTGCATGTTGTATTTGATGAGTCAAAATTTATTAACAATGAATTGTATAGTTCTTCTGTTAGCTCTACAGGTCTTACAGATAGGCTGGACAAGCTAACCATCAATGAAGATGTTCCTTCTAGGTTGGATGAAGATAAAGATGCCAGTTATCTAGGGGAGAACAAGTCTCTTTGGATGAAGAAGGAAGTGTGGAGCATCAAGTTGAGGAAACTAGTGAAGGCCATAATGCTGACAGATTTCCTCCAGCAAGGAGAAACCTGAAGGATCATCCAGTTCACTAAATCATTGGTGATGCAAGTCAAGATGTTCTAACAAGGAGCAGGAGCATGAACATAGTTCTATGTTCTAGCTTCCTGTCTCAAATAGAACGCAGGAAGATTGAAGAAGCAATATAAGACACCAACTGGATTGATGCAATGCAAGAAGAGCTCAGTTAGTTAAAAAGGTGTAAAGTCTGGGAACTGGTGCCAAAACTTAAGGATCACAACATAATAGGAACTAAATGGATCTACAGGAACAAGCTTGATGAGAATGGCACCATAGTCAAGAACAAGGCTAGACTGGTAGCAAAAGGCTACAGGCAAGAAGAAGGTATAGATTTTGATCAAACCTTTGCTCCAGTGGCAAGGCTGGAGGCTATAAGGTTGTTCTTGGCCTATGCTGCCTATCAAGGGTTCAAGGTATACCAAATGGATGTGAAATCAGTATTTCTGAATGGTGATTTAAAAGAAGAAGTCTATGTTGAACAACACTCAGTTTTTGTAGACCCTCATTTTCCTGATTATGTATATAGGCTTAGGAAAGCTCTATATGGTTTGAAAGAAGCTCCAATGGCTTGGTATGAAACTTTGTCTGCCTTCTTTATTGATAATAAATTCTCTAGAGGAAAGATAAATAAAACTCTATTCAATAGGGAATCAAAAGGCAAGATAATACTAGTCAAGATATATGTGGATGACATTATCTTTGGTTCTACTGAAAACAACCTTTGTAGGAAGTTTGTCAAACTTATGCAAGGGAAGTTTGAGATGAGCAGTGTGGGTGAGCTGAAGTTCTTCTTGGGACTTCAAGTTAGACAGACTGAGAATGGATTGTCTATATTCCAGTCTAAGTTCACCAAGGAGTTAATTAAGAAGTATGGTTTGGACTCAACTTCTACCATGAAAACTCCAATGGGAACAAGTATGCCTATAGGCAAAGATGAGGCAGGGAAACCTGTTGATGAGTCTTTGTACAGAAGGATAATTGGCTCTTTACTCTATTTGACTGCTAGTAGACCTAACATCATGTATTCAACATGTGTATGTGCTAGGTATCAAGCATGCCCTAAGGAATATCATTATACTGTAGTTAATAGAATTCTGAGATATCTTAAGGGTACACCTAATCTAGGCCTTTGGTATCCTAAGAGTAAAGATTTCCTACTAACTAGTTTCTCAGATGCAGACTTTGCTGTATGCAAAGAAGACAGGAAGAGTACTAAAGGAACTTGTCAATTCCTTGGTTGGAGGCTGGTGTCATGGAGAAGCAAGAAGCAAACTAGTGTAGCAATATCAACAGCTGAATCAGAGTATATAGCTACAGGTAGCTGCTGTGCACAATTGATGTGGATAAAGCATCAACTTGAAGATTATGACATCCGGGTAAGTAGAATTCCTCTATTTTATGATTCTACAAGTGCTATTTTTATTGCTAAGAATCCTGTATCATATAGTAGGACCAAGCATATAGAAATTATGTTCCATTTCATCAAAGAAGATGTAGAGAAGGAAAATATTAGCCTAGAATTTGTGAAAACTGATAATCAAATAGCTGATATTTTTACAAAACCTCTGGATGAAACTAAATTCAATAATTTTAAAATTGAATTAGGAATGATGAACCTAAAATAGGTTAGCATAAGTATCCCTACGGTGAATAAGTAAGCATCAAATTTCTCTGGAAATTTGTCTAAGTACAATATTTGTGTTGACACAAACAAGCTGTGTCGACACACCCAATATGTTGTGTCGACTAAATAAAAAGAAGTGTCGACACAGAAAAAGTATCTGTGTCGACAGAAGAATTGTTGTCAACACAACTTTGTCGAGAGGATTCATGTGTCGACACACAAAAGCAGGCGTCGACAAAAGTTTGTCGAAACTTAAGTAGTAAGTGTCGACACATACACAAGTTTGTCGACAAATAAATGTGTCGACTTAACATAAGTTGTCGTCTCTGACATTAGTTTGTCGACACATAATCGTGTCGACTTAAATCACGTATTATCGAGCCCTAGGTCATTTCTGTCGACACGTATGAATACTTGTCGACTCTGGCACATCTCTTGACCTGCCCTTACACTTATACTATAAATAGGTGAAACCAAAATCTGGTCAACTACGCTTTCAGTATTCTTGACTTTTCACCTTCTGTCGACACAAGTTTTCTTTTCTCTTCTCTTCTCTTCCAACTATTACGTCAATGGCGCCTCGTCAAGAAGACAAAGTCAATGAAGGTTATGAACTGGTTCGTGAAGGTTTCATAACAACTTCAGATGAAATTCAGGGTGTTATTGCCCTAATTTCAGAAAATGGATATGAGTACTTGGTTTCTTAACCAACAAAGATATGGAAGAAAGAAGTTCTGGAGTTTTATTCAACTGCTACAGTGGATTCTGTAAGCAAGAAAATTAAAGGGATTGTTCAAAATTCACTAGTGAAACTCACACTAAAAACTATCAGGAAATCACTTCAGCTTCCATCAATCAAGGATACAGATGACATAACCCCTTCCCAAATTACAGAAGCTTTAAGCTTGCGTGGGCTGAGCCCCAATATAAAGATTGGATCATCTATTAACAGAAAAGGGATGAATTCTCAAGGAAAATTCCTATCTGAAGTAGTTGGAAAAGTGAGTCTTTGAAATACTAGTGGACATGATATAATCTCATTCCACATGTTCAATCTTATGGTAAGGATCATATTCAAGATTTACTGACTGGGCAGCAGTAGTTGATGGCGACGGTGATGGCGACGGTGATGGCGATGGTGTTGGCGACGGTGTTGGCGAAGGCCACCAGGACGGCCAACTGGAGCATGACTATGTTGAAGATGTACCGGCAAAGGACGTGCGACGTCGTAGCGGTCATGGCTACAGGCTTCGCCCTCGCAACAAGACTCATATTTGATATTTTTAGTTTTGGTGTGCTAATAGCCGTTTCATGTTGGCTCTTTAAAACATTATTTAATTTCTGCATTTTTCTTTATGTGGTGTGCCTTTAGCCACATGTTATTTGCTTTGAGATGTAAGCCTATATAAGGCCTTGAACTTTTCATTTGGTGGTAGACTAATATTGAAATCAAAAATTGAATTTTGCCTAACCTAATTTTCCCTCTCTTTCTTCTCATAGCCGCCGCCCCCTCTTTTCTTTCTTCCTCCAAGCCGCCGGCCCCAAGCCCTCCTCTTCTCCCTAGTGCTCGGCCACTACTCCCCCCCTATTGCTCTCGGCCGCCCTTTTCTCATAGTGCTCGGCCGCCCTCCTCCCCTCTTGCTCTCGGCCAAACGAGATCTAATCTTTCCAAGGAGTTTTGGCCCATGCATGAGAGGATACTTTGCAAGGAAAGAAGTTAGGAACTCCTCCACGGCGTGAAGTGAAGAAGATTAGCACGTTCATCATCCGTAGCGCGTCTCCCGTGGACTTTCAACGGAGGAGCGATCAAACTTGGTGGATCCACGCATCGCGGATCTACAAATCCGAGAGGGGTAACGAAAATTTCTACCAAGAGTTTTCTTTCTCTAGATAGTTCTTGTGGTGGACGAATTTTTGCGTTATTTTCCGATTTGTTTTCCTTCGCGGTTAATCAAATAATAGATCGGTATTCTTAGTTTGGTTTTCCGAAAGATTCGTAAGAGGATTGGCGATCCTCGCTTTTCTTTTGATGGGATAGATCCTACCATCTTTCGAATCATTAGTTCTTGGTGGATCTATTTTGGTACAACCCAAAACTCGTTCGGGATCAATATTATCCCATTTAGCCGGAAAGAATTTGGCCTATAGCCAACATTCGATCTATTTGCGGAACAGCGATCCGTATTGTTAGCACGATCGATAAATAAAATAATTGTTGTGGTTGCGTTTTCGTTAGCGTGTGGGTTAGAGAGCGTAGATCGTGTCATTAGCGTCGTCGTGGCCTCCGTGACGAATCTCAAGGATTTACCCTACATCAATTTGGTATCAGAGGGAGGTTGTGTTGATTTCCCAATCGACACCATCCTTTCATGTTACCTAGGGATATCCTCGTTCACTAGGGTGCGCACTTCCGTTACGAATCACGTTAAATCTGAATTTTACATAGTTGGGCTGCAATTAGTAAAACACAAAAAAAAAATTTTCCTTCAGAAAATTACAAAAAAAATTCTGAATTTTCTCCTCATTTTTCTAAGAAAAAAAGTCTGCAAAAGTTTTTCCTGTTGCTCAATAGTTTTGTGTCAAAAAAATTCAAACGCGTAATTTAAATCAGGTCAAAAATTGTTGTTTGTCCCGTTCGTTCATGCGCACTAGGCTGGGCACGGAATATCTTCCCTCCACCTCACACATGGCCAACAACCAAGGTGATGAGCATGCTCCGACCACGATCGCCGAGCTACGAGAAGAGTTTAACGCTAGGTTTGATGCACTGACACAGTTAATTGAAGGGCTCGCTGTAAACCAAGCGGCGCCCCGAAACAACGGCGTTGGCGGAAACCGACCGGGTCCCCAACCCCCGGCCGCCAACCAGCGAGAGGAAAGACAAAATCACCCACGTGATCTGGACGATGAGTACCCACCTCGAGGTCATTATGAGTTCGACGTAACTAGGGCCGTAAAAATAGACTCACCTTCATATGATGGTATGGGAGAGCCCCAGCTATTCTTAGACTGGGTCATGGGAATCGAGTGCTATTTTGAATGGCACGACCTGACGGACGTTGAGAAAGTGAAGGTTGCGCGGATGAAACTACTAGGAAGGGCTAAGACATACTGGTTGAACGAAGAGAGACGATTAGGTACAGTTAATGGAGTACCCCCAATTGGGTCGGCTGCCATGAAAGCACTTCTCCACGACCAATATGTTCCCACTTATCACCGGACACAAATGTTCGACGACTTAGCCTCCCTTCGTCAAGGTAACTCTTCGGTAGCAGAATACATGGGACAACTTAAGGATATGTTGGTGCGTTGTGATGTTCGTGAGATGCCCGAAGTCACACTCTCCCGATTTCGTAAGGGGCTCAACTCGGACATTCAAGGCAAGCTCTTGCGTTATGGCCACACAGACCTTAACACCACTTTCAATGCCGCCTTGGATATTGAAAAACACAACGCCTACAAAGTCAATGGGCGAAACTTTCAGAAGGGAAAGTCCCTCTTAGGGCCGCATCCATCTTCCTCCACGCGAGACAAGGGAAAGTATCGATCCACGGATTCGGAGTCCATTATCATTACCGCTAGGAATAATAGAAATCCCACTGGCGAGCGAGTTCCAATAGGACGGATTAGCAAGACTAATGCCATGTGTTATTATTGCGGAATCCAAGGGCACTATGCTAGTGAGTGTCCCACGAAGAGCAAACCGTTAGCCCTATTAGACTCCACGACTGAGCCTGCCGATATCGACTATGGGGCAGAATCTGATCGCGAACCGAGTGACATGGAGGACGATTCTTACATGATGGTGATGAGATGTATTTTGGCCACACCGCGAGCGTTGGACGAGTATAACCGGACAAATATATTTACCTTAAATTTTAAGTGCGGTGAAAAATGGTGCAAACTAATTATTGATAGCGGTAGTTGCATGAACGTCGTTTCGGAAAATGCCATCGCACGCATGCAGTTAGTCACCGAGCCGCACCCACATCCTTATAAAATCGCGTGGGTAAACAAGACGTCAATAGCGGTTTCTAAGCGATGCTTGGTGCCACTAACTTTTAAAAACTACGTTGATAAAGTGTGGTGCGACGTAATCCACATGGACGTGTGTCATGTCTTATTAGGACGACCTTGGCTTTATGATTATGATGTGACTCATTTTGGACGAGCCAACACTTATGAGTTCAAATTCAATGGTAAGACCATTGTTTTGACACCATCACCGCCCAAGGATCCGTCACCTGCGTCCAAAGATACCATTGTGCCGGTAGAAAAGAAAACGATAAGTCTGATAAGTAGGAAAGAGTTAGAGCGTGAGACTTTCATGGATGGCGTTATCTACGCTCTAGTTTGTCTACAAGCTAAGGAGGATGCACCCTCATTAGCGAGCCTCCCGTTATCCCTTCGAACTCTCTTAGAAGATTATAAGGATGTCTACCCGGTGGACTTACCACCTCAGTTGCCACCTATGCGTGATATCCAGCATGAGATAGATTTTGTCCCGGGTTCTTCGTTGCCGAATCAACCCCATTACCGCCTCAACCCCTCCTCACATGAGGAGTTGCAAAAATTAATTTCAGATTTGTTAGCGAAAGGATTTATACGTCATAGTAAAAGTCCTTGTGCCGTCCCTGCCTTGTTAGTCCCAAAGAAAGATAAAACGTGGCGATTGTGTGTTGATTATCGGGCTATAAATAAAATAACTGTCAAGTATCGGTTCCCCATTCCCCGCTTGGATGATTTACTAGATATGTTATCAGGAGCCGCCGTGTTCTCTAAATTGGATCTTAAGAGCAGTTATCATCAAATACGAATACGGGAGGGTGAAGAATGGAAGACGGCATTCAAGTCTAAGGATGGACTATATGAATGGCTAGTGCTTGGAGAAGGACTTACCAATGGACCGAGTACGTTTTCGCGATTGATGACCCAAGTCTTTAAACATGGGAAAATTTGTAGTGGTCTATTTTGACGACATTTTGGTGTTTAGCATCTCTCCGGGGGATCATGAAACTCACCTAAGAACAATCCTTACCACATTGCGCAAAGAGAATTTATTTATTAATCTAAAAAAATGCGCATTCGGGGTGTCTTCCGTAGAGTTCTTAGGATACATCGTGAGCTCAGATGGCATTCATGTGGATCCAAAGAAGGTTCAAGCAATTAAAGAGTGGCCGGAACCCAAGAATATAAGGGAAGTTCGAAGTTTCCACGGATTGGCCACGTTTTACCGAAGATTTATTCGGAATTTTAGTAGTATTATGGCACCCATCACTGAATGTATGAAGAAAGGAGAATTTAGTTGGACTAAAGCGGCCACTAGTGCTTTCCAAACGATTAAGGAACGGATGTCTGAAGCCCCCTTACTACGATTACCGGATTTTAGTAAAGTGTTTGAACTATCATGCGACGCATCAGGGATAGGAATCGGAGGAGTATTAAGTCAAGAGGGACATCCGCTAGGATATTTTAGTGAGAAACTAGCCGGCCCAAAGTTAAACTATTCGAATTATGATCGCGAATTCTATGTCGTGATTCGTTGTCTCCAACATTGGCGACATTACCTTATATCAAAAGAATTCGTGATATTATCGGACCATGAGGCCCTCAAATTTGTTAATTCTCAAAATAAGATTAGCCCACGGCGCACTAAATGGATTTCATACCTACAGGAGTACACTTTCATTATCAAGCATCTGAAGGGTACGTTAAATCGTGTGGCGGACGCGTTGAGTAGGGTCACCTTATTACTAACTACCATGGAAGTATCAGTTATAGGATTTGAGAGGATTAAAGATGAATATGTCCAATGCCCAGACTTTAGGGAAATTTATCTCGCCACTCAGGACAATTCCCCTACCACCATTTCGGCGTACTATATCCGTGACGGATACTTATTCAAACATTTGCAACTATGTATTCCCCGCTCGTCATTACGACATTTTATCATATGGGAGTTGCATAGCGGAGGGCTAGGCGGACATTTTGGTAGAGACAAAACGATAACACTCGTAGAGGATAAATTCTTTTGGCCGGGCCTCAGACCCATGGTCAACAAAATCGTAGGAAGTTGTCGTATTTGCCAACTAGCCAAGGGGAACAAGACCAACGCGGGTCTCTACACTCCACTTCCAATTCCATCGGTACCATGGGAAGATGTCAGCATGGATTTTATTTTGGGGTTACCCATGACATTGAGGCGTCACGATTCTATTCTTGTCGTAGCAGACCGTTTCTCCAAAATGGCCTATTTTATCGCTAGTAATAATACCTACGATGCATCAAATGTAGCAAAATTATATTTCAAGGAGGTCGTGGCACATCGAGGTGTTCCCAAGACGATCGTGAGTGATAGGGATGTAAAATTTACAAGTTATTTTTGGAAGACACTCTGGAAACTCATGGGCACTAAACTTATGTTTTCATCGGCCTATCATCCCCAAACGGATGGGCAAACAGAAGTTGTCAACCGTAGCTTGGGCGGGTTACTTCGTTGTTTAGTGGGCGAACATAAAGGTACGTGGGTTCTTATTCTTCCGCATGCTCAACTAGCGTACAATAATTCTAAGAACAGGTCCACTGGGTTGTCTCCGAATGAGATAGTGCATGGTTATAAGGCGCCAGTGCCTCTTGACTTGGTACCGTTACCGCCTTCTTTTAAGTCAAGTCAATTTGCACAGGACTTCGCTTCACACGTTCACACTCTCCATGAGCACATTGGCAAGACGTTAGCTAAGCAATATTTTATCTATCAATCGAATGCTAACGTACATAGGCGAGCAGTCTCCTTGAACATTGGCGATTTGGTTATGGTTCGTCTTATCCCTGAACGGATGCCTTCAGGCACCATAAAAAAATTAGCAAACAAGAAAGCCGGTCCTTTTCGAATTTTGAAGAAATTAGGCGAAAATGCTTATTTGTTAGAATTACCCGTTGATTGGGGAATCTCCCCTGTGTTTAACATTTCGGATTTAACGCTTTTTGTTGCTCCACCACCTGAACTGTCTGTCTCTCCGTTTAATAATTCCACTATACAATCTAATGGGGTGGGGGGTGAACTCAATTCTGGATCGTTCTCTCCTTCGAATTCTACGGGAGGTATGCCGTCTATTGATGATGAAACTTGTTTTTCTGCTTCACCTAACGCTTTTCCGAGGTTTCCCAGGACAGATTTCTTGCCTGACAGGATCTTGTAGGATGATGTGTTTCCCACCCCCGACGGCGACATTCACAGGTTTTTGGTTCTTGGCGTGGTCGTCCGGCTTCGGACGACTCTTGGCTCTTTGCTGCACAGGTGGATCTTCTTGATGCGGACCTCGTACGCCGTTATATGTCAGCCCGCTCATCGGAGTGAGTCCTTTTGAGCAGCGGAGGATGGCGACGGTGATGGCGACGGTGATGGCGACGGTGATGGCGACGGTGTTGGCGACGGCCACCAGGACGGCCAACTGGAGTATGACTATGTTGAAGATGTACCGGCAAAGGACGTGCGACGTCGTAGCAGTCATGGCTACAGGCTTCGCCTTCGCAACAAGACTCATATTTGATATTTTTAGTTTTGGTGTGCTAAGAGCCGTTTCATGTTGGCTCTTTAAAACATTTTTTAATTTCTGCATTTTTCTTTATGTGGTGTGCCTTTAGCCACATGTTATTTGCTTTGAGATGTAAGCCTATATAAGGCCTTGAACTCTTTATTTGGTGGTAGACTAATATTGAAATCAAAAATTGAATTTTGCCTAACCTAATTTTCCCTCTCTTTCTTCTCATAGCCGCCACCCCCTCTTTTCATTCTTCCTCCAAGCTGCCGGCCCCAAGCCCTCCTCTTCTCCCTAGTGCTCGGCCACTACTCCCCCCTATTGCTCTCGGCCGCCCTTTTCTCATAGTGCTCGGCCGCCCTCCTCCCCTCTTGCTCTCGGCCAAACGAGATCTAATCTTTCCAAGGAGTTTCGGCCCATGCATGAGAGGATACTTTGCAAGGAAAGAAGTTAGGAACTCCTCCACGGCGTGAAGTGAAGAAGATTAGCATGTTCATCATCCGTAGCGCCTCTCCAGTGGACTTTAAACGGAGGAGCGATCAAACTTGGTGGATCCACGCATCGCGGATATACAAATCCGAGAGGGGTAACGAAAATTTCTACCAAGAGTTTTCTTTCTCTAGATAGTTCTTGTGGTGGACGAATTTTTGCGTTATTTTCCGATTTGTTTTCCTTCGCGGTTAATCAAATAATAGATCGGTATTCTTCGTTTGGTTTTCCGAAAGATTCGTAAGAGGATTGGCGATCCTCGCTTTTCTTTTGTTGGGATAGATCCTACCATCTTTCGAATCGTTTGTTCTTGGTGGATCTATTTTGGTACAACCCAAAACTCGTTCGGGATCAATATTATCCCATTTAGCCGGAAAGAATTTGGCCTATAGCCAACATTCGATCTATTTGCGGAACGGCGATCCGTATTGTTAGCACGATCGATAAATAAAATAATTGTTGTGGTTGCGTTTTCGTTAGCGTGTGGGTTAGAGAGCGTAGATCGTGTCATTAGCGTCGTCGTGGCCTCCGTGACGAATCTCAAGGATTTACCCTACATCAGTAGTGTTTGATAAAGTTCGTGAAGGAACTAAGAAACCAAATATGGGAAGAATTATGAGTTTATGCTTATCTACTGTAACACCAGATGTACTGAAACAAGTGGCTGGATCAAAAATAAATCACATGAAGAGGATGGATGTAAGAATTCTATCAAGATGGTATAGAGTTCTGACCAAGGAAGTCCCTGCTCCTCAAGAGCAAACTAAGAAAGATAAGAAAAAGAAGAAAGTGGTTCCACAGGCTGGATCCTCCAGTGATTCTGAGGAGGAAGTGGTCTTCAGTTCTGATGAAGACCAACAACAAAAGGATGCACAAGAACAAGTGCAGAGCAGTGTTCCCCAAGAACAACAAATGGAAACAACTCCAGGGGAAGAATACATAGTACAAACAACTGAATTGCCTGCCCAAGGGGGAGGCATTGATGAGGCAGTCTTAGAAAGTAACTTTGTTGCAGATACTGTCATGAACAAAGTATCTGAAATCAACATTGCAACTCAAGGATTTGTTGAGACAGAAGCTCAGAATGAGCCAATTCAGCAGGAATTCACCATGGATGACCTATTTTCTGATCTTCTTCCTACAAGGACTGAGGGGGAGCTGATTACACAAGAAAAAGGTATTCCAAGGACTGAGGGGGAGTTGTCTAAGGATTCTCCAGCTGAAAAGAATACATTTGACATTGAAAGTAAACCTGAATCTTCTGAAGATGAAGAAGCCACAATGGCTAAGAAAAGGAAACTAGCAGCTTTGAAGAAAAAGAGTTCTGGATATAAAAAGGCATTACAAATGAGCATAGCACAATCTGCACCAAGCTTGGACTTCAGTTCTTTACTGGTCCAGATGCAGATTAAATTGGATGAACAAAGACAATCTATAGAAAAATATGTAGATGAAACTCATAAAGAGTTACAGTTTCAATTGGCCCAGGACATCAAATCTATTAGATTTGAGGTGAATCAAAATAAGAAGGAGATGACAGATTGCTACAATAAAGGAGGTAATGCTGTGGTGTTCCTAGCCGAGAAACAACAAGCTATAGAAGATAAGGTGGATGAACTTGAAGTAAAACAAGAATATTTACTTGAAAATCAGATAAGAATGAATGACAATCTTAAAGATTCACACTTTGTTATACTGACAAAGATAAATGATTTATCAACTGCTGTGAAAGATGAAGTTTCAAAGCAAATCAAGGAAGATATAGTTGCGGTTCAGGCCACCTTTCAGGCTTCTCAAAAGAATATATCTGATTTCTTGATAAAATTCAGAGATTACTTTAAGGAAGGAACTGACCATGTTGTTAATTAGGTCAGATTTCAAAAGGATGATTTGAGAAGTCATATTGAAAGAGAAGTCATAAAGGGGGAGATATTACTAGTCAAAGCTAGCTCTGACCATGCTAAATGGATTTCCAATAGCATCAGAGCCACTCTTGGATATCATCCTCTTTGTGATGATGATAATGTAGCAGAATTTAGGATACAACCTGCCTATCTTGAAGGAGATCAGTCTGAAGTTGCTCAGGTGATCTACACCCCAACAGACTTTGAAATGGTTCAAGAAGAAGTGCAGAAAATGTATAGTCCTCCACAAGAGGCTCAAAATGTAATTTTGGAAAAAGTAGAGATGTAAGAAGCTACCTTAGAAGCTAAAAAGGAAGCTCAATTATCCAAGAAGAGATTCAGAGAGTAGGCTGAGATGAAGCCAGACTTTTAGCAGTGGAGCGCAACTTTATAAATGTAACGCCCCAAAATGTTGTAGGAGCGACGGGGATCGCTTTTGGCCAAGACAATTTTTGTGGAGCAGGGGACACGGGTCCCGACACGGCCGTGTCGGAGGCCGTGTCGGCCGTGACGAGCTCGGTCGTCGAGATGGCCGTGTGGTCGACCATGTTAAGGTCGACGATAGTCGAGTATGGAACACGGCCAGGCACACGGCCGTGTCCCAGGCCGTGTAGCATCGGGTAGTTTCGAAACTTTCTGAGGTATTGCACATGGGGCATGACACGGGCCTGTACGCGGCCGTGTCCCAGGTGACACGGGCGTGTCAGGGGCCGTGTCAGAGGCCGTGTACTTCTCTGACTGAAAATGTTGAAAACGGGTGCCGTGACACGGGTCACGACACGGCCGTGTGGAGTGAGACACGGCCGTGTCGAAGGCCGTGTCGAAGGCCGTGTCAGGAGCCGTGTGCTGGTTTTCGAATCGATCGAGACGGCGAATGGGTAACACGGCCAGGCACATGGCCGTGTTGCAACCCGTGTTCGGCCCAGTTTTTCTAATTTAGGTTCCGATCGTGGCCGTTCGTTCTTTTCCTTGGAAGATCCAACGGTGGGGGGCCTCCCTGGGCAGTTTAAGGGCGGGAATAGGGTTCCAAACCCTCATTCCCCATTTTTTTTATCTCTCTAAGTTCTAGAGAGAAGGGAGAGCAAGGAGGCCAAGTTCCGGCCGCCGGCGAAGCTTCGGAGTTCCGTTTCGCGAGCGGAGTTCAGATCCGCGAAGGTGGGAGCGTTGCGGTGGTGTTCAACCGAGCAAATCTTCTCCATGGCTAGGAAGAGGGGATGGAAGGTAACGACACTTCTCCTCTCGGTTTTTAGAATTTAGGATGCATGAATAGCATCCCTTTCCTTTCGTATTTTGAGCGCCGAATCTCTCAAATGAGAGGGATTCGTGTAGCGGTTCAAGAGGAACCTCCGGGTTGAGTATGTTCATCCCGGCATTCTTGCATTAGAGATCCGCTCCGTTAGCGGATTAGGCATTGTGGGTGAAGCCGTGGTCGCGACCGATAGTCCGACCCGGTGATGTTGCATAGTGAGCTTCGGTAGAAAATCTGTTGCGGCAATACGTCGTTGTATGTATGCGTTTTCCCCCTTATATTTGAGTGAGTACTCGTAGTCGGAACCGGACGAGGTTAGCTCCGTTTTGTGCGGTATATGGTTTCCTTGGAGCACGGGAAAGACACGGTGTGAGTGGCAATTGGGGTGGGGAAACCTTTGTTTGTGCTGTGCTATGGCGCGGCTATGTCTTCGTGGTCGGCTGGCTATCCCGTGACGCGCAAGTCATGTGGGGAAAGTGTCCCTGCGAGACTATCCCTTGTGTGAGACTGACGAGAATGCCGAGCGGAGGGCAAGCCCGGGCAATGTGGCCATGAGCGGGTGGGGTCCAGCAAGTCTTCTTAGAATCGGTCAGTGTGAGACGGAACCCTGACGTACAAAGTCAGAATATGCGGGCAAGCCCGGGGTTTAAGGCCCATGTGCGGGTGGGGCCATTACAAGGTTCCGTGTGATGGCCTGTGTGCCATTGGGGACATGGTGTCTCCCTTTTGTTTGCGGCTTTAAGCCAATGGGGAAACGGAAGTACCCAATGTTTGATGTTGTGCTAGATGCATACGAGCTAGGGTGCCTTGGGTGAAACCCGGGTTGCATTCATGTTGCATAGTAGACCCCTTTTACTTTGTACAAAACATAGAGAATGTGTATGCTGTATGAGACATCCAAGCCTGTTTTACCGCTTTAATATATATGCTATTTTGGTATACGAAGTGTTAACTTGCAGGTGGAGTGGTACCCCGGGGTCCGTTAAGGACGGCCGGGAGGAGATGTGTTTGTTACACAGTAGAGGTCAGCCTTTGCTGACCCACGTTACTTCAAATCCTTTCAGGGCAAGGATCGCATGCAGGAGCTAGCGCGCCGGGCGAAAAGCCCTAAGCCTCATGAAGTGTTGCTGTGCTTGGCTAGTTTCTTTTCCTTGTTTTGTTGATGTTGTTTGATCATGTCCGGCTTGCATGCCGAGGTAGCCTAGGGGTGCTTAACACTTTTATATTTTTTGGACTTATATTGTGTAAGGCCTTAAGGCCATTTCGATACTCTATGGTTAGTGGATAACTTCTGTCATTTAGTTTTATGTTTCCGCTGTGTATGTCTGGAGTTTTGAGTTTGGGTAGTTTCATATCATCTTTTAATACTAAAGCTGTGGTGTCCGTATGTTGTGGGGCCCCGGCCGGACCCATATTATATGGTCTTTATAGGGGAGGTGTTACAATTTGGTATCAGAGCCAGGTTAGCGTTCCAAGGAGAAGTTTTGCGGTCGAAAGTATAAGTCGAGTCGCGTATAAGAAGTTATCCACATAGGAGTATCGCGGGACCATGAGTGTCCTTGTGTTCGAGTCTTGCAATTAGAGACTGATTTGCGTTTTCTTGCTTGTGTTTAGAGTGCAAGCAACGAGGCTGGGACCTCGAGGCCAAGAGAAGAGCTCTCGGCAAGTAGTGCGACCGCGCAAGGTCCGCTAGGGATGGGGGTCACACCGGCTGACTTCTGCCGTATGCTTGCAGAAGCGATGGTGACGGCCCAGGCTGCAGCGACAGCACATGTAGCAGCTCCCGTTGCTCAGGTAGCAACTCCTGCTACCCCGGTCACAGCAGCGACCGTGCAGGTTGAGGAGGCCATGCGGGCGGAGACGCAGGCCGAGAGAGTGGTTGTCGGGATGGGGACCGGCAAATGAAGTAATTTTTGAGTTTCCACCCTCCAACCTTTAAGGGAATCGGCACGCCCACAGATGCAGAGGATTGGTGGGCTAGAATTCAGGAGCTTCTGAGGGCGGCAGAGGCGCCAGATGAGAAAAAGGCAGAGTTCGCAGCCTTTATGTTGGAGGGAGATGCCAAGTTATGGTGGGTGAGCCACAGTGGTCGGCAGTTCCCAGGACGCACACCGTCCATCGAGGAATTTGGGAATGCCTTTCTGAAGAAGTACATTCCCGCATCAACAAGGTTAGCCCTCTAGAGACAGTTTCTACATCTTGTGCAGCGAGACAAGACAGTGGATGAGTATGTTCAGGAATTTACTCGATTGGGTCGTTATGTGGGGACGACCATGGCGGACGATGAAGAGAGGGACAATCTTTTCTACCATGGATTGAGGGAAAATCTAAGACAACCTCTCATATCGATGAAGCGTGCGCGCTTCAACGAATTGGTGGAGGCGGCCCGAATTTTGGAGAGCGATATGGAGCGATCCCAACGCCGAAAGGGTTTCACACCCAAGCAGGGGGAAGAGAAGAAGTCGGCTCAGTCCCATGGAAAGGCGGAAGGGAGCCGATGGAAGAAGAAGCCTCCCCCGTTTAAGTCGGGCGAGAAAAGTAATTGGACGTCCGGAGGGTCACGCTCTAAGGGACCGCAGACGTGTTACAGTTGTGGCAAGCCAGGCCACATAGCAAGATTTTGTACCCAAGGGGGCACTGAGCAAGAGCCAAGGCAGGAGCAGACTGTGCGCTCCGGCCCCAGTGCCGCAGAGAAAGGGAAGATGGCGGAGTCGAGTGCTTCCCGGTTTCAACCAGTGCAGCCAAGGGCCTACAACCTTGGGCAGCAGGAAGCAATCCGTCAACCCGATGTGGTGACAGGTATGAGAATTCAACCTGCACCTTAGATTTCTTCCTTTTAAGCCTTTTTATGTTTGTTGCATGTGTGTAGGCTTTGTAGTGGTATCAGGGTACCCTGCTACGGTACTTTTCGATACGGAAGCGTCGCACTCCTTCCTTGCGGAAAGTTTCATCCAGAGGATTGGAGTTGAGTCCTTCTCAACGGACTCAGAGTTGAAGGTGCGCATGCCCAATGGGTCGTCTATGACTACCAGGGCTAGAGGCCGGATTTGTTGGAGTCTTGAGGGGGTCGACTTCGTGTTGGTAGCGGCGATCTTGCCATTGTCCGAGTTCGATGTGATCTTGGGGATGGACTGGCTAGCGGAGCAGCATGCCAGTATCGATTGCTTGTCCAAGGTGGTAACCCTGAGGGGCGTGGGGCAAGCGGAAGTCAAGTTTGAAGGCCTGCATGGAGTGGCCTGTTCCCTAGTTTCGGCACTTCAGCTAGTGCGAGTTGTTAACCAGGGAGGTGTAGCTCTAGTAGCGTTGTTGGAGGTTAGCCTTTCCAGGCTGTCTCTTGGGGAAGTGCCCGTGGTGGCGGAGTTTGGAGATGTTTTTCCGAGGAGCTACCGGGAGCACCTCCTCGGCGGGAGATTGATTTCTCCATCGAGTTAGTGCCCGAGGCTAGACCGGTGTCATGTCCACCATTTAGGATGGCACCAAAGGAGTTGGCCGAGCTCAAGGTTCAGTTGCAGGAGCTTTTGGAGCAAGGGTATATCAGGCCCAGCTCTTCACCGTGGAGTGCGCCGGTGTTATTCGTAAAGAAAAAGGATGGTAGTATGCGTTTGTGCATAGACTACCGAGAGTTAAACAAATTGACAATCAAGAATAAGTATCTGATTCCTCGGATAGACGATCTCTTCGACCAGTTGGTGGGGTCGGTGGTGTACTCCAAGTTGGACTTGAAGTCCGGATATTATCAGTTGCGGATTCGTGACAAAGACATACCCAAGACGGCGTTTGGTACGAGATATGGTCATTTTGAGTTCTCGGTGATGCCGTTCGGGTTGACGAACGCGCCGTCCGTGTTCATGGACTTGATGAACCGAGTGCTTCGCGAATACTTGGACAGGTTCGTCGTCGTTTTTATCGATGACATTTTGGTGTATTCCAAGTCGGAAGCGGAGCACGAGGTGCACTTGAGGACAGTGTTGCAAATATTGAGAGAGAACCAGCTCTATGCGAAGTTCTCCAAGTGCGAGTTTTGGTTGGAGAAGGTGGCATTTTTAGGCCATGTGATTAGTGGGGATGGGGTGGCGGTAGATCCAATGAAAGTGGAAGCCATCAGAGATTGGCCAGTTTTGAGGACTGTGGCGGAAGTCCAGAGCTTTCTTGGACTAGCCGGGTACTACCGAAGGTTTGTGGAAAACTTTTCGCGGATAGCTCTACCCCTCACTTCGCTAACTCGCAAGGATTAGAAGTTCGTGTGGACTCAAGAGTGCAATCAGGTGTTTGAAACCCTGAAGGAGAGGCTGATGATGGCACCGATCCTAAGTCTACCAAAGGGGACCGAAGGATTTCAGATTTTCAGCGACGCATCCGGATGCGGTTTAGGGTGCGTGTTGGTGCAGCATGGCAGTGTGATAGCTTTTGGGTCGAGGCAGCTGAAGCCTCATGAGAGAAATTACCCCGTCCATGATCTGGAATTGGCGGCGGTAATTTTTGCTTTGAAGCTGTGGAGGCACTACGTTTACGGTGCGAGGGTGGAGATCTTCACGGACCACAAGAGTCTAAAGTATCTCCTGGATCAGAAGGACCTAAATATGCGGCAGCGTAGGTGGGTCGAGTTCCGTGGGGACTACGAGGTGGCGATTCAGTACACGCCAGGAAAAGCCAATGTGGTGGCGGATGCTTTGAGTAGGAAATACTCGGGGCAAGGAAGTTAAATTGAAGCTCACGATGAGCGGTTAAGGCGGGACTGGGAGTCCCTTGGTTTGGAATGTGTGGCAAGAGGCGAGTCTAGCGTGGCTCGGCTAAACAGGATTGAGATGCAGAATGACTTATGCGATCGTATTCGGGAAGCGACCCGTGTGGATGAGGAGTTCCAACCCTTCGTGGAGGAAGCTCTTAAGGGCGAGGGTAGCGCCTGGGAGATGGTTGATGGGGTTCTGAGGAAGGGCGGAAGGATTTGTGTACCGCAGTTCGGCAAGCTCCGCGAGGAGTTGATGTATGAGGCCCACTTCACTAAGTACTCCGTTCACCCGGGTGGTACAAAGATGTACTTGGATTTGAAAAAGTCCTATTGGTGGCTTGGGATGAAGCGGGATGTAGCTTTGTGTGTGAGTCGGTGCCAAACTTGTGCCTTAGTGAAGGCCGAGTGTCAGAAGCCGGGCGGGTTCTTGAAGCCTCTTCCAATCCCCGAATGGAAATTTGAGGACATCTCCATGGATTTTGTGCATGGGTTGCCTAAATCGCAGCAGGGCAATGATGTCATTTGGGTGATTGTAGACCGCTTGACCAAAGTGGCACATTTCATCCCAAACCGGAAGGAGGACGGTGTGGAAAAGTTGGTGGAGTTGTACGTCCGCAATATTGTGCGACTTCATGGGATTCCGAAGAGTATAGTCAGCGACCGGGATGGGCGTTTCACGTCTAGGGATTGTCGGTTGGTGCAGAAGAGCTTGGGCACAAAACTCAAGTTCAGTACGGCTTTTCATCCTCAAACCAATGGGCAAACTGAGAGAACGAACCGTACTTTGGAAGATATGCTAAGGATGTGTACTCTCGACTTCGGCAAGAAGTGGGAGGATCACCTCTTCATGGTGGAGTTTGCGTATAACAATAGCTACCAAGCTAGTATCAAGATGGCGCCATATGAAGCTCTTTATGGGAGGCGGTGTCGAACACCGATGTCTTGGACAGAGGCGGGAGACACAAAGCTTTTGGGGAAAGAAGTGGTAGCCGATTCTAGTGAGCTAGTGCGGACCATCGAAGAGCGCATGAAGGTAGCTCAAGATCGGCAGTCGAAGTATTTCAATGCTCGCCACAGACATGTGGAATTCGTGGTGGGCGACTGGGTGTATCTTAAGATCAAGCCGTTCAAAGGCGTTTCACGAATTCGCCGACTCAAGAAGCTGAGTCCGAGATTTTTGGGACCATTCAAGGTCATCGAGCGAGTGGGAGAGGCAGCGTACCGGTTGGCGTTGTCCACGGAGCTAAGTGGATTGCATGACGTTTTTCACATCTCCGTCTTGAGGAAAGCCTTGTTAGAGGCCAGCGTGGTGATTGAACCGGCGGCGGTGCCGGTAGAGGAAGACTTGAGGACGCGAGTACGTCCTGTCGGGATAGAAGATTCGGAGGTTCGACAACTGCGGAACAAGGAGGTCCGACTCGTAAAGGTCCGATGGGACAATTGTGGCTGCGAGGAGCTCTCATGGGAGCGAGAGCAGGCCATGCTGGAGGAGTACCCCGAGCTTTTCTCCTCAGGTATCGTTTAGAATTTGTGTTCTTTCCATGTTTTAAATTTCGGGACGAAATTCTTTTAAGGGGGGGGGGGAATTGTAACGCCCCAAAATGTTGTAGGAGCGACGGGGATCGCTTTTGGCCAAGACAGTTTTTGTGGAGCAGGGGACACGGGTCCCGACACGGCCGTGTCGGAGGCCGTGTCGGCCGTGACGAGCTCGGTCATCGAGATGGCCGTGTGGTCGACCATGTTAAGGTCGACGATAGTCGAGTATGGAACACGGCCAGGCACACGGCCGTGTCCCAGGCCGTGTAGCATCGGGTAGTTTCGAAACTTTCTGAGGTATTGCACACGGGGCATGACACGGGCCTGTACACGGCCGTGTCCCAGGTGACACGGGCGTGTCAGGGGCCGTGTCAGAGGCCGTGTACTTCTCTGACTGAAAATGTTGAAAACGGGTGCCATGACACGGGTCACGACACGACCGTGTGGAGCGAGACACGGCCGTGTCGAAGGCCGTATCGAAGGCCGTGTCAGGAGCCGTGTGCTGGTTTTCGAATTGATCGAGGCGGCGAATGGGTAACACGGCCAGGCACACGGCCGTGTTGCAACCCGTGTTCGACCCAGTTTTTCTAATTTAGGTTCCGATCGTGGCCGTTCGTTCTTTTCCTTGGAAGATCCAACGGTGGGGGGCCTCCCTGGGCGGTTTAAGGGCGGGAATAGGGTTCCAAACCCTCATTCCCCATTTTCTTTTATCTCTCTAAGTTCTAGAGAGAAGGGAGAGCAAGGAGGCCAAGTTCCGGCCGCCGGCGAAGCTTCGGAGGTCCGTTTCGCGAGCGGAGTTCAGATCCGCGAAGGTGGGAGCGTTGCGGTGGTGTTCAACCGAGCAAATCTTCTCCATGGCTAGGAAGAGGGGACGGAAGGTAACGACACTTCTCCTCTCGGTTTTTAGGATTTAGGATGCATGAATAGCATCCCCTTCCTTTCGTATTTTGAGCGCCGAATCTCTCAAATGAGAGGGATTCGTGTAGCGGTTCAAGAGGAACCTCCAGGTTGAGTATGTTCATCCCGGCATTCTTGCATTAGAGATCTGCTCCGTTAGCAGATTAGGCATTGTGGGTGAAGCCGTGGTCGCGACCGATAGTCCGACCCGGTGATGTTGCATAGCGAGCTTCGGTAGAAAATCCGTTGCGGCAATACGCCGTTGTATGTATGTGTTTTCCCCCTTATATTTGAGTGAGTACTCGTAGTCGGAATCGGACGAGGTTAGCTCCGCTTTGTGCGGTAGATGGTTTCCTTGGAGCACGGGAAAGACACGGTGCGAGTGGCAATTGGGGTGGGGAAACCTTTGTTTGTGCTGTGCTATGGCGCGGCTATGTCTCCGTGGTTGGCTGGCTATCCCGTGACGCGCAAGTCATGTGGGGAAAGTGTCCCGGCGATACTAGCCCTTGCGTGAGACTGACGAGAATGCTGAGCGGAGGGCAAGCCCGGGCAATGTGGCCATGAGCGGGTGGGGTCCAGCAAGGCATCTTAGAATCGGTTAGTGTGAGACGGAACCCTGACGTGCGAAGTCAGAATATGCGGACAAGCCCGGGGTTTAAGGCCCATGTGCGGGTGGGGCCATTGCAAGGTTCCGTGTGACGGCCTGTGTGCCGTTGGGGACATGGTGTCTCCCTTTTGTTTGCGGCTTTAAGCTAATGGGGAAACGGAAGTACCCAATGTTTGATGTTGTGCTAGATGCATACGAGCTAGGGTGCCTTGGGTGAAACCCGGGTTGCATTCATGTTGCATAGTAGGCCCCTTTTACTTTGTACAAAACATAGAGAACGTGTATGCTGTATGAGACATCCAAGCCTGTTTCACCGCTTTAATATATATGCTCTTTTGGTATACGAAGTGTTAACTTGCAGGTGGAGTGGTACCCCGGGGTCCGTTAGGGACGGCCGGGAGGAAATATGTTTGTTACACAGTAGAGGTCAGCCTTTGCTGACCCACGTTACTTCAAATCCTTTCAGGGCAAGGATCACATTCAGGAGCTAGCGCGCCGGGCGAAAAGCCCTAAGCCTCATGAAGTGTTGCTGTGCTTGGCTAGTTTCTTTTCCTTGTTTTGTTGATGTTGTTTGATCATGTCCGGCTTGCATGCCGAGGTAGCCTAGGGGTGCTTGGCACTTTTATATTTTTTGGACTTATATTGTGTAAGGCCTTAAGGCCATTTCGATACTCTATGGTTAGTGGATAACTTCTGTCTTTTAGTTTTATGTTTCCGCTATGTATGTCTGGAGTTTTGAGTTTGGGTAGTTTCATATCATCTTTTAATACTAAAGCTGTGGTGTCCGTATGTTGTGGGGCCCCGGCCGGACCCATATTATATGGTCTTTACAGGGGAGGTGTTACAATAAACATTATACTTACTGCCTGGAAAGCTGTAAAGGATAAAACCCATGACAGGGGTAAATGGCATTCAGAACAGGAATGGAATAAATACCAAGCTGGACAAGAAGCCATTCTTCAACATAGAAGAAGAGCTAAGGCTGGGACACTACCTGCTAATGCTCAGGAGCCAGGCAAGTCCTTTCCAAAGCCATTCCACTATTTTGAAAGGAAAAAATTAAGCCTGAAGAACTAAAGAAGAAAGCCCTGAAAGGGAAGAAGCCTGCTAAAGATGCTGAACCTTCTGTACAGGAAAAGATCAAGGCTGGCAAAAGAATTATCATTAAGGAGCCTACTCAATAATAGGATAGATAGACTTATGTGTTAGAACAATGTAACATTTTGTTTTTTGATCTTGAAAGAAATCCTTGTAAACTTGACATTGTTGAATGAAATCAGTTCAGTTTTAATTTCTTTGCTGTTTACAATGATTATGTGTTTACTTTCTTAAAATTGAATGCTCTTCTATTTCAATTTCTGTTTTATTATGAGAGATGTATGTCTTTGACTAAGGGTTATGACTTCTCCAAATAGGGGGAGATTGTTGGGTACATTGGAAAATGTGTACCAGATTTGGAGAAGACTCATCTTAGTCAATGATATGCATCAATTTATATTTAATAGATGTTTAAGTTACATTGTGCAGGTTTAAGCATTTGAAGGAAATTTTCTAAGTACAAGTGTCGATACTTGTGAAGAAACTATATCGACACCCAGAATCTATGTCGACACTTATGAAGAACTTGTGTCGACACTCTAAAGTTGTGTCGACACTTATGAAGAAGTTGTGTCGACACTCAAGTAGTGTCGACTCTTATGAAGAAGTTGTGTCGACACTCAAGCTAAGTCGAAAATTCTGAAGAAGCTGTGTCGACACTCAAATTGTGTCGACACCTGAGCCAGGAGTTATGTCGACACCAGAAGTAATTGTGTCGACACACAGGATTTGTGTCGACACACACTCAACGCCATCTGGATACTTTCAACACTGTCGACATTCATTCAACACCATCTGTCGACAACAGCTATGTCGAGAATAGAAGTAGCTGTGTCGACACACAGGACTTGTGTTAACACATACTCAACGCCATTTGCCTGCAACAGCTGTATCGACACCGAAAGCATTTGTGTCAACACACAAGACTTGTGTCGACACATTCAACAGAAGATGTGTCGAGAAGCAAAAGTATGTTTGTGTCAACACTTGGAATATTATGTCGACACTTAGCCAATATGTATCGACACATATGAAGCAGCCTGCTGAGTGATTTGTACTTAGTTGGAATGACTCTAACGTATCTACTGACATGTTTGGTGACTTGACAGCTGTCATATCCAACTGGTCTGACACCTCTGACAGATCTATCAGTAGTTTATTAGAAATCGGATCAGCCGGTTACCATGAAGCAAACTCTATATAAGAGATAGATCAGAAACTTCAGTGGTGTGAAAAAAGGGAAAAAGAGAAACAGACTCAGAATTGTTCTGCAAGAAAGATTCAGATTCCAATCTGAATTTAAGGAAGAAGCTGACTAAAGATCAACTTCAATAGCAAGAAGATCCACCTTATTTCGTTTTATCAAGAAGCTTTGAGAAGCTAAGTCAGGCTGGATCAGAAGGATCAGTTCAGTCAAGAACTGATCAAGAAGGCTGCACCAACAGAGGAATCTAGTTTGTGAATTTGTTTATTTCTTATTACATTTTAATTCTTGTAAGATCTATTATCAGATCTAAGTTGTAAGCCTAGTTATAAAGGCTGAGGTAGGGCTGAGGCCTGAGGTAGGATTCTGGGGAAGAATCTGAGGTAGGACTTGTGGAAAGTCTGAGTTGTAAGCCTAGTTATAAAGGCTAGGGTAGGGCTAAGGCCTGAGGTAGGATTCTGGGGAAGAATCTGAGGTAGGACTTGTTATGTCTGAGCTGTAAGAACCATTTTGGTTCTAAGATTATTAGATCTGAGGATCTGAGCCAGTGGAAGGAAGTTAGGCTGAATCTAGTTATTTACTGGATAGGCGAAGGGGGAAGTGGATGTACCCATATCTTGGGGAACCACTATAGATCTGGTGTTTGTTGTGATGTGTTTATGTTCTATGATTTGATTAATCTGTGTTGAATAATTATCTATCTGTTAGCCTAAAAAGGACTTTAAAAGATTAGAACATATTCACCCCCTCTAGGTGTTTAGGCTCTTCAAACAAAGTCTTTCACCAACAACCGAGCAAAAGATCCCTGGATTATAACGTTCGTCGCAACCAACAACCGAGCAAAGTTCCCCGGACTATCATGTCTGTCACCAAAACTACCGACCCTACCGCCCGTGTGACCCAGCCAAACTTCTCGAGATACCGGAGTGTGTGAAAGTGAACCCCTTGTTATACTAGTTACTCTTAAACATTGATTATTCTTAAGCCTTACGTTAACCTTGGACTGCCCAGGGCATTCAGCATTCCCCATGAAGGGCTCTCGAGGGCACTAGGAACTACGATGGGCTGAAGCCCAATGCTCCCTTTCGTAAGGCACTTACTGTTATTGGTTAATACCTTATTCCCGATCCCTTTTGATATTACTCTGAATCTAACCTTAGTGTCTTTTGACCCTCTCTCTCTCTCTTCATAGGAAAGACGATCTTTCGTCGATCCCGAGCACCTCCTAATTTTAGTCCACCCAGCATTTTTCTCATCACAACTTCCAATAATGAACTCAATCTCATTTTACACAAACCAGTAAACTATTAACCCCAACCCATATGCCCAATTCAAATGCTATCACATTTTCTGTAGTTTTACTATATGCAGACAAACCTATACTATATGTTGTACATGATAGGAGGTACTTCAAATTTTTATCCAAATGCCTTAAAATATTTATTGTGGGTCTATCATGAAACATTTATCCCAAATAAAGAAACTTATAATTTTCCTAATTAATTTGACATTTATTTAATTTTTCCCAAAAGTTACGCCATGGGTAATTTGAACATGAAGTATAATATTTTCTCAAGTATTGGCCACCCAAAAATTTGGAACACTAGATAACAGAGTAATAACAGTAAATACCAAATTTCGTGATTTTCCATAAATGATTTAGCCTCTAATTAATTAATCCAATAATAAGTAATTAATTATGGGTAAAGAAGAAAGTATTAATGTTAATCATAAGAAAATTGTAGAACAATTTCTAAATCTTAGGGATGAGTAGAAAGGGCAAATGACCAAAATTCACATTTTATCAAGCTTAATAAGTATCCAAATAAATTCAATTACTTTTACTTAGAAAATAGCACCTTGTGAACCAACCCCTACAGATAGACTTCCAAAAATTCCATAAAATTTCGCAGAGCTTTAAAATGTCATTAAAGGTCCTCTTACTAAATTTCATAAGTTTTTATCAATTGGTTTGTACATAAGAAATTTCTAAGTAGAAGGTGTAACTTAATGGGTTGTGAATGAAGTACCCCATTTAATGATCTAAAATTCATATTAAAAATCTCTAGGGCTTGTTATAGTCTTAAAACATACCTTGACCTAATATCATCAAAACCCAAGGTTAGGAAGTCACATAATAAAATTCTTCAAGACAACTCATGATAGTGCACTTTTCAAAGGAACCCACTTGTAATCTCATCCAAACAATATGTAGTATATTTCAGTGGTTAATATGATTATGAAAATGACCTCTACCAAAATGTCATGCAATTCCAAAGTCATATGAGCCACAAGACATTCCCTAAGGTGTTTTTACCCAAAAACTTACCCAGTGGTTTAATTGGTGTGCATTTGTCCAAATACCACCATATCTCTCCCTAGGTCTTTTTACCACCCAAGAATCACATACACTAAACACCAAGTCCATTCAAGGGCATAACACCCCATGCCCTTCACAAATCCCCAAAGTCCAACCTTTGGGTTTGAACTTGAGTCCTAGGGCAAATCAACCCCAATCCACCACAAATTCAATGTGAGGGTGTCTAGCATCATATCAAACTAGTGGCCCAAGTTTCAGCCTTTGTTGAGGTGATTTGACCACTTAAACTCACAAGGAACACTTTGACCAAAATACCCCCCCTTTAGGCCAAGACTAGGGTTTACAAAAATTCAACCAAAATCATCTCCAACTGAGATGAAATTTTATACAGAGCCTCATGATGACCCCAATGAACATTCAACAAAATTTGGGAGGGTTTGAAGGTCATTAGTTCCCCTAATTAAGTTACCCTAGGATTATTAAATATTTTAAAAAACTATAAAAAAGGTATCTCTAAAAATTCCCATTTTTGGACAAGACCTCGGTATAGGTAAGATTGACTCCCTGTCAAAATTTCAAGTCATTAGGACATGTGTGAAGTGGGGGCACACATTTAAATCCTTGACTAGCCATAGGTATAGATCCCAATAAATTGAGTGCAGAGGTCTAACCTAAACTCCAAATTGACACAAATAAATTTTAAAATAAACTAGAGATCAAGACCTACAAACTTAATGTTGACCACTTTCTCTGTACAAGCCTCTAAGTATTTTTAATAAATAAAAAACATTAACAGTAAATTATGTGATAGAAATCATATGAAATAAAATATTTAATTCCTAGGAATTTTAGTCAAGGAGCATGAATTTTGGCGCAGAATAAGCGGCATCTGGTCATCTTCAAGCTCCAGCCGATGACCAGGATTCTACTGACATGGAGCTTATTCAATCCCCATTTCTCGGCCACCCGACCACCTCCCTGGCCGGCCACCGCTGCCACCACCTTCGTTGAGGTGGGGGCTATCGCCGGTCGGCGGCACGACTGCTGGGGGGGCCGTTTCCAGTGATCCCAACTCTTGAGTTTTCCCGAAAACCCAGGAAAACGATCTGTTTGATCGGGCTCAATTGAGCCCGATTCTCATATTAAAATATTTCTACGTTCTACCCATGGATGAAGGAGCAAGGGAGGACCTGAGTTGCGACTTGAGAGCGGGTGATGTTCCTCCTTGCCATTTTCGGCCACCAAGCTTTGTCTCATCTGCAACTTCTACACCAACAACAAGGGAATATAGATGTAATCGGGGGAAACGCCTACTCTGATCCTGGTGAAGGTTCTTAAAGAAGGTATTAGGGAGAGGAGGCTTGTAACATCCCAATTCATCAAAGCACCATTAATGGCCATTAAACCTAATTTTCGGTTTCAGCAAAATTGAGGGGGCTGAGCCACCCCTTTGGCCGGCCACCTCTTGGAAACTCTTCCCCTACCTCCAAGGTGTAAAAGCCCCATCAAAGTGAGGGGTTATGAAAACTCCATTGCCATGATGGCCAATAAGCCCCCATTTTCTCTCTCCTCCAAAGTGGGGGTAACCTCCTCACTCTCACTCCTAGTCATCGCTCTCTTAATTTTGTGGGCCCAAAATGTGTCTCTCCACTCCTTAGACTAATGGGCCACACCACTTGGGCTTAGCCCACTTGAATTGGTCTAGGCTAACCGAAGTTGACAACTTTGACCCATGAGTTGACTTTGGTCAACATGACAATTTAGGTTGACCCCAAGGGGTCCTTGGTGATCCCTTGGCTTCCCCTAAGGTCTAAGAAGGGTTTTGTAGGGTTGACTTGGCACCTTGGGGATCACTTGCCCCTTAGTAAGGGCACTATGACCACTTTAGGGCTAGGGTTGACTTGGGTCAACTTAGCCTCTAAGGTTTATCCCAATGGGTATTTGGTGACCCATTGACTTAACCTTAGCTCTAGTAAGACCTAGGTAGGGTTGGTTGGGAACATTAGGCACACATTTTCCTTAGTTAGGGCACCTTGCCCAATATAAGACTAGGATGATCCTAGGTCAACTTGGTCACCCTAGGTTGACTCCAATGGACCCTTAGGTATCTAATAGACCTTCCAATAGGTTCGTAAGGTTGTGGTTTGGATCTTGGAGTCATGGTGAAGCCCCATGATCATCCCAAACTAATGTTTAGAAAGCTACTATTTGTAGACCATAATGATCTCACCTACATTCCTAGTCCACTTCGTCGTCTTGGGCTTCCTATGGTTTTGTCATGACCTAGTCATGACAAAACCACTCCTACGGGTCTAGTTGTCTGAGGGATGTTACAAATCACAATACATAAACAAAAAATTTCGTTCTCGAAATTCAAGTTAGGCCTACGAGGAATCAAGTATGAAAAATAAAATGTAACATCCCGAGAGGTTGAAAGGTATACCTGACTAAAAAGCTCTGGGTACCTTTGTTGCATCAAGTCTTGTAGATACCACCTGTGCTCCTCTTATCAATAATTCCTCCACGAGACCTTGACCAGCGAAACCTTCTTGCGTCGCAAGACCCGCATCCCAGTATCGTCAATCTAGATCGGCTCTAGGTGCACAGGCTGATCAGAAGCTATAGACCCATATGTGGTCATAATCTGCTGCTCTGACCGAAGTAGAGCTCTCCTTAGGGAGGAGACGTGAAAGACGTCGTGCAAACTCGCTTTCTCTGGCGGCAACTCCAGTCTATTAGCCAAGGGTACGATCCGTTCCAGGATCCTGTAAGGCCCGATGTATCTCGGACTGAGTTCTTTTCGACAACACACCCGCAAGACTCCATGCATCGGTCGGATCTTCAAAAATACCTAGTCTCCTACCTAAAACTCAACCTGACGATGCCGATCATCGTAATACTTAGCCTGCCTACTCCGGGCTTCCAACATCTTGTCTCGTATCAATCGCACCTGAACATCCGTATCCTCGACAAACTCCGAGCCCAGTGCCTTTGGATCCTCATCCTGGATCCAAGACAAAGGAGTCCTGCATCTCCGCACGTATAAAGCCTCATAAGTGGCCATGTCGATGTTGGACCGGTGTCTCTTGTTGTACGAGAACTTGATCAATGATAGCTGCCTCTCCCATGGCTCTCCGCTGTCCAATATGCAAAGACGTAGTCAATCCTCCAGGGTCCGATTAGTGCGCTCTGTCTGTCCATCTGTCTGAGGGTGGAAGGCGATACTATAAGTCAGCTGTGACCCTAAATAAGCCTGAACCGCCCTCCATTCCTTAGACGTGAATTGTCCATCACGATCAAGAACCATCGTCCTCAACACTCCATGATATCGAATGAACTGCTACACAAAATTCCATACCAAGTCACCCATCAGAGCATCCTTCCTGATCGGTAGAAACCTGGCCACCTTTGTCAATCGGTCAATGATCACCCATATCGAGTCATTCCCCGCATATGACCGAGCAAGACCATGTATGAAGTCCATGGCGATGTCATCAAACTTCCACTTCGGCACCGGAAGTGGCTGCAATAATCCGGTCAGGTTCCTATACTCCGCCTTCACCAACTGACAAGCCTCGCAATGGGTCAAGAAGTAGGTTATATCCCTCTTCATGCCCGACCATTACATTATCCTCTTCAGGTCGGCTGTCATCTTGGTGATTCCTGGGTGCACCGATTACCTGTTGTAGTGAGCCTCAGTCATAATGTTCTCCCGAATTCTTCCCCCAGCTTGTATGTACACTGTGCCTCTGAAGCATAGCAACCCGTCTCTCTCTGTATATTCCCCAGCCATGCCGACTCCAAGGTCCTGAATAATGGCTCCAGCTTGTCATCCCTTCTCTGCTCAGCTATGATACGATCCTGAATGTCGTCGGTGGCAACCAACAATGACAGGTACTCCCGGTATAGCTCTGGGTGATCCTCGGACACCAGAGATATCTGCATCTTCTCAAACATCTACACCAACTCCATGGCCATTAGTTGAGGTCCTACTCCTGGGGTAGTAGCCTTCCGGCTCAGCGTGTCTGCCACCACGTTCGCCTTCCCTGGGTGATTATGTATCATGTACTCATAATCAGATAGGAACTCCACTCATCGTCTATGGCGAACGTTCAACTCCTTCTGCATATCAACATATTTTAGATTCTTGTGATCCAAAAATATGTCGTAGTGCACACCATAGAGGTAATGCCGCCAAATATTCAGAGTGAACACTAATGCTCCCATCTCTAAGTCATGAATAGGGTAGTTCTGCTCATGTTTCTTCAGCTGCCGTGAGCTGTATGCTATCACATGACTATATTGCATCAGTACATCACCCATCCCTTGAAAAGACGCATAAGCAAACACCTGGTTTCCCTCCTTCCCAGATGGAAGGGCGAGGATAGGGGCCGACGTAAGTCGACTCTTCAACTCCTGGAAGGCTGCCTCACACCACGACATCCAAACAAATCGAGTGTCATTCTTCATCAAAGAAGTGAGTGGGAGGGCTATTTGAGAAAATCCCTGCACAAACTTCCGGTAGTATCCGGCCAATCCTAGGAAACTTTGGACATTCGTGGCCTTCTTAAACTGAGGCAAGTTTTTCACTGCCTGAATCTTTGCGGGGTCCACTACCAATCCCGCTCCACTGATAATATGGCCTAAAAAGGCCACCTCTGTCAGCCAAAACTGGCACTTGCTGAACTTGTATATAACTGGTGCTCCCTGAGTTTCTCTAGAGTCAAGGCCAGAAGCTGTGTATGCTCCTCCTTCATCCTTGAATAGATGAGGATGTCATCTATGAATAAAATGACAAACCGGTCGAGGTATGGCTCGAACACCCGGTTCATCAAGCTCATGAAAGCTGATAGCGCATTCGTGAGCTCGAAGGGCTTTACGGTAAACTCATAAAACACGTATCAACTGTTGAAGGCTATCTTTGGGATATCCTCCTCCTGAATGCGTAGCTGGTAGTAACCTGACCTCAGATCCAACTTTGAGAACTAGTGGGCTCCCTCCAACTTGTCAAACACCTCGTCAATCCTCGGGAGAGGATATGTGTTCGGGACCATCAGCCTATTCAGAGCCCTATAGTCGATGCATAATCAGAGTGTCCCATCCTTCTTCTTAACAAACAACATCGGATCTCCCCATGGTGAAGAGCTTGGCCAGACAAATCCGGCTTCCACTAGCTCATGCAGTTGGCTTCGAAACTCCACCAACTCCTTTGGGGCAATTCGGTATGGAGCTCTAGGTGCCGGCTTAGCCCCCGACATGAGATGTATCTGGAAGTCCTTCTCCCGATGCAGGGGTAGCCCTGGAAGCTTCTTTGGAAACACATCTGCAAAATCCCGTACCACCGGGATACTAGGGATGGAATCCTTGGCCTCAGCCATCTCAAACAGCACTTGATAGACCTCGTCTCCCTCCAGATGGGCCTTGACGGACTGCACTGATGATAATAAGAGAGGGGTGGTAGATCTAATACCTTCGATGATGACATAGTAATCTGCATGCCTCAAGGTGATCCTCTTTGACAGGCAGTCGATCTGGGCATGGTTCTAATGCAACCATGTCATTCCCAGGATCTAATCGAAGTCTGTCATCCTTAGGATCGTCGATGGTGCTTCGAATGCCTTTCCGCCGATCTCTGCCTCCATGTTGCAGTGGGTAGAGGTGAATAGCTCTGATCCGTCGGGTAGACACACCCGATTGGTCAAGCCTGTAAATCGCTCCACGCCTTCTAGTCCTTCCACGAAGGCTTCCGGCATGAATGAGTGTGAAGCACCCATATCGAATAGCATAAAAGCGGGCTTGCCGCTGATGAAGACTATGCCTAGGGTAGTTAAATATCTTAGAAGTCTAGTTATGGTTTTCCTTCCTAGTTCTAACAATTATATGTCCATGAGTCTAGCTTTTTAGGAAAGAAAAAAACTTAAAATTACTGGCATACATGTTATCACTTGCTCTAGGATCCGATGTTAAGCCAAATCAAAGGCATACACTTGCTCTTTATCCTGCCTGCGGTCTCCTCCCTGGAATCCACGTCCTCGACCGCGTCCTCAACCTCTAAACTGTTTAGCAAGCGGGGCAGCCTGTGGTGCTGGTAAAGGTGCTCGTCTCATATGGTAGTTTCTACTAATATGCCCTACCTGATGACAGTTGTAGCACTCAGGCAGGGGAAATGCCATATGCCCGGGTCTCTGTATCTCCCGCAACTGGAGAGGTTGAGGAGCCATTACCACCGGCTCCCTCGGCTCCTATCTCACCTCTTGACGAGGTTGGCCTTCTGCCCTTTTCCCATCTCTCCCATCAATAATGCGGCCCCTTCGCTTATAATTTTTGGCTCCCCGGCCCTGATCCTAAGTTGGTCTCTTCCGGCCTCGAGTCGTGTGCCATTCTTCCTCAATACTCTTTGCCATCTCCAATATCCGAGGTATTGGCCCATCGGATACGAACAAAAGAGCCTCTCTCAATTCCTCTCGTAGGCCCTTATAGAACCTCTTGATTTATGCTACCTCATCAAGCTGATAGGAGTCTGCAAACCGGGCTTAATGATTTAACTCCCGGTGATACTCCATCACCGCCTTGTTGCCGTTCCTCAACTGAGGGAACCTGTCTTCTAGTTCATCTCTTGCCGACTGTGGAACAAAGTGCTCCAACAATGCGGCCCTGAACTCCTCCCAAGTAATGTTAGCAATCTCCTAATCTGTAAATGTCGCATCCAGCAGTGTATTCCACCATCTCTTGGCATGCGACTCCAAGCAAGTGACCACCAAAGGCACCCTCTCCTCCCGTATCCCGGTCAGCATCTCGTACAAGATGTCAAGCCATTCCTCTGTCCATATAGCTGACTCTATCCCTAAGGAAGATGGGGGAGAAAGTCCTGGGAAGATGCTCAACCAATTGGCCCCCGGGTTTGGCTGCGGAGCCGGAACCTGCTGGGATCTTAAAGCCTCCAGAATGGCTGTCAAAGTCTACCCCATCTCCGACTATAGAAATAGAGTGGGGGTCGGGGGAGGTGGTGCAACACTCGGAGTTTGCTTGACTCCTCCCTATGGTGTAGGCTATACTGGAGGCTGCGTAACAAAGACCATTTGTAAGCAATTTACACAAACCTAGTTAAAAGTGGACAATTTACATGTGATCCCCTATATGAGCACACCACTGCTTCCGCTGCTTAATTTTTCCCCAAACTAAACTCGTGCGGGGGTGACCCAGGGTTAGTGGACTGTTACTTTTTCGATCGAGGTATGCTCCTATACCACTTATAAGACCCCTTTTTTATTTTTAAACCACGTGGTCTTAGGCCCAGAATCGCCTCTTTATGGTGACACCATCACGCCCGGGAAGGTCGTCACTACAAAACGTCGATCCTGTCGGCCATATCGATCACAGAATAGTAGCAAAAGTATGAGAGTACATGAAATTAGAACTCTAACACATGTCCACAATAATCACATATATAGTAATAATTCTCCACAAAGGGAGAGTCCACATAACTAATAATAAAAGTACTTGAAATAGGGCTCATGTCTGATGCATCAAAGTCCTCACTACAAGTCACTCATCTCGGAAGCAAATCTATAGCAACAACTAGCGAACGGGACTCTATGTCCAAGCTGCCTGAACTCCGGTGCTAGACTGTCCCGTCTCTAAGCGTGTCGAACTCAAGGGCTGCACCTCCAAGATGGGCTCCACGATCCCCTAAAATTATTTGGTCCAAAAACAGTTAGTCTAAAAGAATAAGTCCTATCATCCCCCACCCCTCCCCCATGACTCCTAGTCACGGAGCGTGGAGAAGGAAAGGAAAGGTAATGAAGATGCAGAATAACAAAGGTAGCAGGTGGCGGGTGAACTAATCTAGCAGTTCTATGAAAACATGTAGCAGTAATAAAAGTTTGTAAGAATAATTATGAAATATGTAACCTTAACTTATATGAATGTCCATTCAAACACATAAGCTAAGAGGTCTTCTACAAGGCTCCTATCGTATAAAAAGTCTCATACCAATTTATACGATGGGATGTCGATTTTCAAGCAAGCAATATATATCCATATAATAATAACCTTAGCATATAAGCACGCTCTCACATGCTTATAAATTAAGGGGTCGTTTTGCAGAGCCTATTGTATAAAGAGTCCCATACCAATTAATACAATATGTGTCAAGGGTTATATGTAATGGTTATGCTATGTCTTGCAAGTATGCCTTGGTATGATAATGCAAGTGCAACACACCCACCCGACTCTGTGCACAAAGACCTTTAGTTCCCCCTTTCTGGAGCCTAACCCCCAAGATACCTCTGTAGTGGCAAAATAGTAGCGTTGGATTTGGCATCACCCACCTCTAAACCAGTAATTGCACTACCGGTCAGACCTATCATACGCTTCGACACTTGTGCACTAAGCAGAGCTCCTACATACCCTTTGCCGGCTGGTTCACCGGACTTAATTTGGCGAAGTGCTAAACCACACTTGCCGATTCAACGTATTGGCGTCGGTGTATCGACCCTCAAACACCGAAAACCCACCACCTTAGAATTTATGCACATGCAATCTTGATGTATCAACCATCGAGCCAAAGCACCCTGGACTAACACATTCGTCACAACCAACAACCAAGAAAATGCTCCCTGGACTATCACGTCTGTCACAACCAACAACCTAGCAAAGTTTCCCGAACTATCCTGTCCGTCACCAAAACCACCGAGCCTAACGCCCGTGTGACCCAACATAACTTCTCGAGACACCGGGGTGTGTGAAAGTGAACCCCTAGTTATACTAGTTACTTTAAAACATTGATAATTCTTACGGCTTACATTCACCTTGGACTGCCCAAGGCATTCCCTGTGTAGGGCTCTCGAGGGCACTAGGAACTACGATGGGCTAAAGCCCAAAGCTCTCTTTCATAAGGCACTTATTGTTACTGGTTAATACCCGATTCCCGATCCCTTTTAATATTACTCTGGATCTAACTCTTGTGTTTTTTGACCCTCTCTCTCTCTCCACAGGAAAGACGATCTTTCGTCGATCCCGAGCACCTCCTAATCCTAAGCAACTAGCATTTTCCTCATCACAACTTCCAATGATGAACTCAATGTCATTTTACCCAAACCAACAAACTATTAACCCAAACCCATTTGCCCAATTCAAATTTTATCTCATTTTCTGCAGTTTTACTATATGCAAACCAACCTATACTACATGTCTTACATGATAGGAAGTACTCCAAATTTTCATCCAAATGCCCTAAGATATTTACTGTTGGTCTATCATGACACATTTATCCCAAATAAAGAAACTTATAATTTTTCTAATTAATTTGGCATTTATTTAATTTTTCCCAAAAGTTAGGCCATGGGTAATTTGAACATGAAGTATAATATTTTATCAAGTATTGGCAACCCAAAAATTATGAACATTAGATAACAAAGGAATAACAATAAATACCAAATTTTATGATTTTCAATAAATTATTTGGCCTATAATTAATTAATCCAATAATAAGCCATTAATTATGGGTAAAGAAGAAAGTACTAAAGATAATCATCAGAAAATTGTAGAAACATTACTAAATCTCAGGGATGACAAGAAAGTGCCTCTGACCAAAAATCACATTTTATCAAGCTGAATAAGTATTAAAATAAATTCAATTACTTTAACTTAGAAAACAACACCTTGTGAACCAACGCCTACAGATCGACTTTCAAAAATTCCATAAAAATTCACAGAGCTTTAAAATGTCATTAAAGGTCCTCTTACTAAATTTCATAAGTTTCCATTGAGTGGTTTGTATATAAGAAATTTCCAAGTAGAAGGTGCAACTTGATGAGTTGTGAATGAAGTGCCCCATTTAATGATCTAAAATTCATATTAAAAATCTCTATGGCTTGTTATATTCTTAAGACATAGTTTGACCTAATATAATCCAAACCCAAGGTTAGGAAATCACATAATAAAATTTTTCAAGACAACTCATGATAGTGCACTTTTCAAAGGAACCCACTTATAATCTCATCCAAACTATATATAGTATATTTCATTGGTTAACATGATTATGAAAATGTCCTCTAACAAAATGTCATGCAATTCCAAAGTCATATGAGCCACTAGACATTCCCTAAGGTGTACCCAAAAACTTATCCAGTGATCTATTAGTTTGCATGTGTCCAAATCCCACCATATCTCTCCCTAGGGCTTTTCGCCACCCTAGGATCTTATAGACTAAACACCAAGTCCTTACAAGGGCATATAACCCCATGCCCTTCACAAATCCCCAAAGTCCAACCTTTGGGTTTGAACTTGGGTCCTAGGGCAAATCTACCCCAATACACCCCAAATTCCATGTGAGGGTGTCTAGCATCATATCAAACCAGTGTCCCATGTTTCAGCCTATGTTGAGGGGAGTTGACCACTCACAAGGAACACTTTGACCAAATTACCCCCCCCCCCTTTAGGCCAAGACTAGGGTTTACAAAAATTCAACCCAAATCATCTCCAAATGAGATGATATTTTATAGAAAGCCTAATGATGACCCCCAAGACCACTCACCAAAATTTGGGAGGATTTGGAGGTCATTAGGTCCCCTAATTAAATTACCCTTGGATTATTAAATTATTTCAAAAACTATAGAAAAGGTATATCCAAAAATTCCCATTTTTGGACATGACCTAGGTATAGGTAAGGTTGACTTCCTGTCCAAATTTTGGATCATTTGGACATGTGGTGAAGTGGGGGCACACATTTAAGTCTCTGACTAGCCCTAGGTATAGATCCCACCAAATTGAGTGCTGAGGTCTAACCTGAACTCCAAATTGAATCAAATAAATTTTAAAATAAACTAGACATCCAGACCTAAAAACTTCATGTTGACCACTTTCTTTGTACAAGCTTCTATGTAGTTTTAATAAATAAAAACATTAAATGTAAATTATGTGACAGAAATCATATGGAATGAAATATTTAATTCCTAGTAATTTTAATCAAGGCGCACGAAACTTGGCGCAAAATAAGCGACATCCGGTCATCTTCTACCTCCCTGGCCGGCCACCGCCGCCGCCATCTTCGTTGAGGTGGGGGCTATCGTCGGGCGGCGGTACGGCCTCCGGAGGGGCCATTTCCAGCGATCTCAACACTTGAGTTTTTCCCAAATAACCTGGAAAACGAACCCTTTTATCGGGCTCAATTGAGCCCAATTCTCATCCTAAAAGATTTCAGTTTCAGCCTGAGAGCGGGTGATTTGCCTCCTTCCCATTTTTGGCCACCAAGATTTTGCTCCTCTATAACTTCTAAACCACCAGCAAGGGAATTGAGATGTAATCGGGGAAAATGCCTGCTTTGATCCTGGTGAAGGTTCTTAAAGAAGGAATTGGGGAGAGGAGGCTTGTAACTCCCCAATTCATCAAAGCACCATTAATGGCCATTAAACCTAATTTTCAGTTTCAGCAAAATTGAGGGTGCTGAGCCACCCCACTGGTCAGCCACCTCCTGGAAACTCTTCCACTGCCTCCAAGGAGTAAAAGCCCCATCAAAGTGAGGGGTAATGAAACCTCCATGGCCATTATGGCAATTAAGCCCCCATTTTCTCTCTCCTTCAAAGTGGGGTAACCTCCTCCCTCTCTCTCTCCTTGTCATCACTCTCTGAATCTGGTGGGCCCAAAATGTATCTCTCCACTCCTTAGACTAATGGGCCACACCACTTGGGCTTAGCCCACTTGAATTGGGCTAGGCTAACCTAAGTTGACCACTTTGACCCATGAGTTGAATGTGGTCAACATTACTATTTGGGTTGACCTGAAGGGGTCCTTAGTGACCCCTTTGCTTGCCCTAAGGTCTAGGAAGGGTTGTTTAGGGTTGACTTGGCACCTTGGTGGTCACTTGCCCATTAGTAAGGGCATTTTGACCACTTTAGGGCTAGGGTTGACATGGGTCAACTTAGACTCGAAGATTGACCCCAATGGGTCTTTGGTGACCAATTGACTTCACCTTAGGTCTAGGAAGATCTAGGTAGGGTTGGTTGGGCACATTAGGGGCACATTGCCCTTAGTTAGGGCACCTTACCAAATTTAAGACTAGGATGATCCTAGGTAAACTTGGCCACCCTGGGTTGACTCCAATGGAGCCTTAGGGCTCTAATGGACCTTCCAATAGGTTTGTGAGGTTGTGGTGGGGTCTGGAGTCATGGTTAAGCCCCATGATCATCCTAAACTAGTGTTTAGAAACCTATTATTTGCAGACCATAGTTATCTCACCTACATTCCTAGTCCACTTTGTCTTCTTGGGCTTCCTAGGGTTTTGTCATAACATAATCATGACAAAACCACTCCTAGGTGTCTAGTTGTCTGAGGGATGTTACACACGGTTTGTCAAACAGAGCTAGGAGTTCGCTGAACGCAGAACTTCTGGAAAGATAGTTGATTTAAGCTAAGTCCAGAATTTTGCTGACGTCAACAAAGTCCACAGTCAACAAATTTCAGATTCATTGCAAATTAACATTAACGTCATCATCAGTCTACAGGGAATCTCAATTTGTTTAAGCTTAGGTGTTAACCGCTGTTAAATCTTGGACACGTGTCGATCATCTCGCTAATTGACGGAGTTATAAATAGCAGTTGAGTTCGAGATCAAATAGATTTATAATTTAAGAATTAATTCAGTCTGAAGAATGAGAAGTGGAGTTCGTCGTCTTCTTTTACCATTGTTACAGAGCCAAGAAATTCAATTTTAAAATCTGAAGGGATTTTGAGTTCACTGAGGCATTCAACATCTGCTATATCAAGTTTAAAGTATTTCTCTGAGGAAGACGAATAAGTCAAGGCGAACCCTAGCTGAAAGTATTTTCACGATCAAAGCCATGCCAAATCTGAAGATCATTCGCTTGATCTTTGAAGAAGAAGTAGAGAGGGCTGATATATGCTTAGTCCAGATCGCGATAGATTCCTAAAGAAGAAGAAGTAGAGGTTTCTGCTAGTCGCTTCAAGAACAAGTCGATCTTCAATTCAAGATCACTTTCTCATCTTGTTGCTGTGAAGACGAAGATAGGGCTGACATCTTCTCAGTCCAGGTAGACAAAAAAAGAGAATTTTCTCTGGTGTCTGTAATTCATTTCTTTGATATTCTGTGTAGGATTCATATTGAATCTGAGTGGTAAGGCTATGTGCCTGAGTTGTAAGCCTGTGTTATAAAGGATGAGGTAGGGCTAGGGTTTCCTGAGTTGTAGGAGTGTGGATCACTCTGAGGTAGGGTAGGATTGCATTATGTGTAGGAGTGTGGATTTACTCTGTGGTAGAGTTCTTGGGAAGAACTTGAGCTGTAGGATCTTGGTGATCTGAGTGAAAAGACTTGAATAGTCTGAGTTATATGAGACATTTGGGCTCTAAGCTATATGATCTAAGGATTTGAGAAAGAAATAAGAAGGTGTTTGGCCGAATCTAGTATATTGCTAGATAGGCGAAGCGAGAAAGTGGATGTACCCATCAATTGGGGAACCACTATAAATATGTGAGTGTTGTGTTGTAATTGCTGTGATATGACTGTGTTATTATTGTCGAATAGCTTTCTTGCCTTATCTGACTGAGATTGTAATAAAGATAGATAATCATATTTCATTAACTTTAAGTAGCCTAGACCTAAATTGGACCTATTCACCCCCATCTAAGTGTTTAGTTGATCTTAAAATCAAGACTTTCACATCGATCTGGCGGGCGAGCTCTCCTTGGAGCCACTTATTCTGCTCCTCCAGCTTTTATTTTTCTCCTCCAGCTCCGCAGAGCGAGTATGCAGCCAGTCCGCTATTTCAGCATCCAGCGAGGCGGGAAGCATGAGCCAAAGAATTAAGAAAGCAAAAGAAAAAGGTAGAGAATGCACTAGCACTCACCACCCCACCGACGCTCTTTCTAATGATGTTCTCAGTGATTCCCAGCCACCTTGCCAAGTCTGCGACATCGCCTTTGGCGATATCTCGATCCTGCTCGGCACTCACCAATTTTTGGTTGAGGTTTAAGCCGCAGTGGACGGACATGTAGGAGAGCTCCATGGAATGAATTTGGGCTCGCGTACATTCATGAGTGAGCCGCTGGAGGGTCATATCATTATTGGTCTTTATATCCTCGCGGCCATATAGCCCGAAGCCGAGGGCATAAGCATGCCCACTGGGAGGGTGGCGCTCGGACAAAGAGGGGAGGATGGATGAGATGGAGACTCTGTGGGCCCGTTCATCCCACTGGACCATCAGCTCGATGAGATGGTCCTTTGCCTTTTCGTAGAGACCGTAGTTCCGATGGTCCTTTGGCAGACCAAACTCACGAGTCGCGAGCCCCTCGGTAGTTGGGGAGGCAGGGCGGTCATCGTCGCCCCTCTCCTTCTCTGGAGAGTCGGGCAGGACAAGCCTTTCCCTAGAGACCACCGCCTTCTTCAACTTCTTTAGGGGTGGTGGCAGGCGAGGCGAGCTGGAGCTGGCGAGCTCAGTCCGCTTCTGGTTGGAGGAGGGCTTGGAGCATTTACGCTCCATTCAGTGAGCTTCCCAGCCACTCTCTCTTACGTGAGCGGTTAAGGGTACAACCTTGAATCCGTGAAGGACGGGTTCTCCGGGATCAACCGCTCCCCTGCAAAAAGCAACTTTGTTAGCAAAGAATCGTCTCGGAAGTCTGCGATAAAAATAATAACAAGTCATACCTTCATCGGGATGAACAGGAGGGAGCGAGTCAAGTCCCCGTTGAGGGAATCCTTGTTAAGGGAGAACTTGTGAAGCTCGGCGTCGTCGCCCCACGGCCGGTGGCCGGAACACATCCTCGCTCTGATGTCGAGGCGAGAAGGGTATTTGGCTGAGATCGCCCTTGATGAAGACAAACTTTATGCACTAGTTATTGTTCTTATTGCCTTCTCGCGAACTTTGTTTTGCGAGCCGACGAGAAAGGCGACCCCATCGTTGGTGTCGCGGTATATGAACAGCTTCCGGAAGACGGTGAGGTTAAAGTCGATCCATTCTCGTCGGAGGAAGCAGGCGAATGCTACCATCGTGGTAATTGCATTCAGGTTTAGCTACACAGGGACTGTTCCGTAGTACTTTAGCATCTGGAGGATCTCCGACCAGAGCGAGAGGCGTAGCCCAACCTCGAAGTGTGAGATTGGGAAGGCAAGATCTTCCTCAAAAAGTGTGTTTATCATCTCTCCCTCCCCGGGTCGACGCGCGGAGAAACCTAGGGGAATGTGGTTACCCACAAAGGTTAGATACTCCTGCTCTGTAATGTTTCCTTCAAAAAAGGTGTACTCGACAAATTGTCTCGCGCACTTTGACCTCGCATCTGCGTCGGGTCATGTCTTACCCTGATTACAAGTGTCGAGAAGAGCAATAGGGGGGTATATGTCGGCAACAAATATGATACACCAAGGGTTGGTAAGGGGTCCTATTTATAGAAAGCGAATTAAATCTGCAGAGCCGACTGCTCCAGCCAAAAGCTCGCAGGATCTGACTCGCCGAACCCTACAACCTGTTCTACCCTAATGCGAGCCGAGTATGTAGCACAATGTGATTCGCAAGTAATAAGAATTAGAAATCTGATTTAAAAATAGTTAATCTTATTAAACAGTAACGTCAAATGTTCATAAAATACAACAGCAGATAAATTACTGTCTTAACATGCGAGAGTTGGGGGTCTAGGGGGTATGTGTCAGTAGGCTCATCTTGGGAGCTATTTTCATTTACCCTGGCCTCGCGTCTCCATCTCCAATGGCCGGCGAGGGTTGTTGAACTTGCAGACTAGCTCTAGGTCTTGATTAACAAAGAATAGATTCTCCTGAATCCGGTCCACGTGGGTTCCTTGGGAAGTCATCCCACTTGCCGAGCAGTGCCACACCTCATCCTCCAGCAGCACGTAGTTCCATTACAGTGCACGAAGCCGCTCCCCGACAATAGCATGCTCTTCTTGGATCTCGCGCAGCGTGAGCTTGCACTTCTTGAGAATTCCAATTGTTCACCTCCTCATCTCGGCAGGCTCTAGGGTGGCGTCCAGGAAGCCTTCTAGCATTTTGGGAGAAGGAGGTGGCGAGTAGCCCCCTGGATCGGAGGATTCCTCAGCTTCAAATTGTCTAGGAAAGCCTGTGATGACAAATCAATTTTAGTTAGAAAATTGGGGTCCAAACTAGGGCCAACACTCCAACTAACTGTGCGAGGCGGATGACCCTAGGTGGTGTGGATGGCAAGAAGAACTCGGCTATCCTCGAGAAGGATGAGCGGGAGCAAAGATGAGGGTCTTTCCACGACCTGGAAGGTAATTTCCTGGGCGAGTGACTAGTTCAAAGATGGGGACAGGGATGTATTCGAACTCCTTCCCTTTGTGTCCGCGAGCTGGCGAGTTCAGCAGTGGCTAGCCCAGCGTAATGGTTCCAAAAGTGGGCACCAGGTTCTTCACATGAGAATGAGCGGTGGCTTGGGAGTGTGAGTGATAATACATTTTATAGTTTAAACTACTAGGGCAATTACAAGTTTTTATTATAAAAATCATATATTTTAAAGCTTTATTTTGACCTCCTATTGTATATATTAATAACACTAATGATTGTTTTCTTTCTTTTGTAGGTTTGTAGTTTTTCAGCCTTTTCATCGAGCTCCGCCTTTTCGTTGAACTCAGCCTTTCATCGAGCTCTCCCTTTTCAGCGAGCTCAATCTTTTCATCGAGCTCCGACTTTTCGTTGAGCTCAGACTTTTCATTGAGCTCTTCCCTTTCGTCATCGAGCTCAGCCAATTTCGTCAAGCTTAGCCAATTTCGACAAACGTCTCCAATTTCGTCGAACTCGCCAGAATTCGTCGACCTCAGCATTCGTCAAAAGCATCTTCTGCGTTCGGCGAATGGTTCCTTCAGCCCCAGTTTGTCGAGATCACCAGAATTCGTCGATCTCAGCATTCGTCGAACGCATCTTCTGCATTCGATGAACGGTTCCTTCAGCCGCAGTTCGTCGAGCTTGCCAGAATTTGTCGACCTCAGCATTTGTCGACCTCCCGTCCACTTTCTGTATTTGACGTTCGTCGACCTCGCCTTCAGTTCAATTTCATCAACCTCCCATGCACATTCAGCATTCGATGTTTTCCTCTATTCGTCGACCTCGCCTTCAGTTCAAATTTGTCGACCTCCTGTCCACTTTCTGCGTTCGACGTTAGTCAACCTCGCCTTCAGTTCAATTTCGTCGACCTCCCGTCAAATTTCTGCGTTCGATGTTTTCATCCGTTCGTCGACAACGCCTTCAGTTCAAATTCGCCGACCTCCTGTCCACTTTCTACATTCGACGTTCGTCGACCTCGCCTTCAGTTCAATTTCGTCGACCTCCTGTCCATTTTCTGCGTTTGATGTTTTCCTATGTTCTTCGACCTCCCGTCCACCTTCTCTTTTCTCCATTCGTCAAGCTCTCCCTCATTCTCCTCTGATTTCGTCGAGCCCACTCTCCTTCTTTCGTCGAGCTTACCTGATGCCAGAGGACAAGTCCCGCTCTTCCACAAAAGCCTTATTCCACCATAAATTCACGTCACCAGTACCGAGGCAATCATCATTTCCCGCCAAAAATCGTACTAAGGTCAACTCCCGTGCATGGCTGGATGCATGGGCATTTCTTTCTCCTTGAAGAATCTATAAATAGATCCCCACCCCTTGTGTTGAAAAATATATAGAACTTTGGAGAGGGGAAGTGCTGCCATTTTCATTTCTTCCTTATTGTTCTTCCTCTCTCCTTTTCTCATTTTATTTTTTCTGTTTTAAGTTTTATTCTCCTGTAATAGTTCTTAAATTTCTTTTGTAGTTTACTTTAAGTGCTAGCTTAGTTTTTCATTTCCTGCAAGTGAAATATCTTTTATTTTAAGTTGTAGCCCTCTGTTTGAATTAATATAAAACCAGTTTACTTTTACTTGTCTCTATTTTGTTTCCATGCTCTCCTACTCATCTCTCTTCCTCCACTTCACCATTAGTAACTAATCCTCCTTGTACTCGATCTTGATGATCCGAGGTTCGAGTTGATTAAGTTATGATGCTCTTGTTTACTTTTCCTTTGTAAGGTTTAGACCTTGATTTACTCTTGAATAATCATGATTGGAGACATATCTTTTATATATATTTTCCAAATTTATTTCCATTCTTAGCTAGCCAAGAGGCTCGTAGTTTTAAGTGAACAATCAAGAGTAAATAGAGTTGCACGTACCCCTCGAGAGAGGCAAACGTTAAATCTCCCGGATCTGAGTGAAATCCAATAGCGGGGTTCACAGCGTAAAGCAAGCTTTAGGCCTCTGATTTGGATGAGAGTTCGTTCGGACCTTCCTAAACTCAAGTGGGCATGACTTCGAGAGAAGCGTGTTAATGCTTTAGGTATCTCCATGGTCAAGGTCCTTTGCCTTTTTAAAGTTAGAGTTTATTATCGCATGTTTGATCAACTTAGGTCGAGGTGATTCTCGATTGAGTGCTTTTCTTTATCATTGTTTAACCCCTCGTTTTTACCGCTAGTTGTGACCTCTCTGATTAAGTGCAACCGATTTTATTTAAGCAAGTAGTCTCTTCTTTTAATTTATTTAACAACCCTAAAAGTTTCTTCGATAAGATAATAGTCTTCGTGTGAGTAAGATTACGTAACGGTTCCTGGATTTTAATACGACACTTGTGTCCCCTAGCTACAATTCGATAGGTATACTTGCCTAGTTTGATTGCTAGTTCGGTTTTATTCTCTTCACGATTAGAAGACAACAGTTAGTCCACCTAAGGGGAATAGAATTGCACCGGAGGGGTGCCCACATCCCCTAGGCGGGTATCAGGATTAGCAGGGAGACCTTCAACCCCCTTCCCTTTTTGTTCAGAGGTCGGCTTAGAGGAGGAGTTGAGTCCACGATCCGGTGTAGGGACCAGATCAGAGTGGATGACCTCAACTACTTGGGGATCAGGTTTGGACCTTTTTGCGGACTTATGATGCGGCGACCCACTCGGAGATGGGTTTGAGAACTAGGGGCTCAACTCGACAGTACGTGATGCATTGAGCGCCCTGACACGGTTAAGCCTCTTTTGGAACTCCTTTGAAAGAGGCATGATGGTAAAAAGAAGGAAGAGAAGTGATTGGCACCGCTCTCCTATGTGGGCAGACATATATATATAGCAACTTTTGGATCCCACCAAAATATTCCCTGGGCTCGCTGACCCAGTCGCCGATCTCTTGGGGTTGGATATTTCTTTCTGAGTTTGAGGCAACCTCACAAAGTTAGGGGATTATGTACAACCCCGTATCTGGCGAGTGGGGTCAGTATGAGTCGGTCCAGTAGGGGTAAACAGGTATGGGGCAAGGGGAGCAAGTAGGGCCGCACTCGCCCCTAGTTCTCGACAACAGCAGACGAGTAGATCAGATTAGGCTCGCACTCGCCCAGGTCCATAGGGAGGCGGCGAGTACCAGCCCCATTGAGCACTCGCCGCCCAAGGCAAGTGGAAGATTCAAGGACCACTCGCCCAGTAACATGTGAAATCCAGTGTTCACTGAGCAAGCCGCGCGAGCCCGTCGCTTGGCATTAAGTGAGGTGCGCTCTGTCGAAGCCTTCGGTTTCTTAGCGTTGATTGAGGCGAGTGATGTCGACGCCTTCTGTTCCTTAGCATTGAGTGGGGCGAGTGTCCTTAGATCTTGTATTTACCCATGATGGTGTGCCACGGGGGCGAGTTCCTGGTTTTCCCTAGCACTCTCCCCTTTAGGTGATTGGCGGCTTCATGGGGCACTCGCCTAGAAGGGTCCATAGGTAAAATTACATAAAAGACCTTATAAGGCTGCGAATAGCCATTCAGAATAAAAGAGTTTCACTATTTGTAGCCAAGGTTTTAAAAACTATAAATAGGCCCAAGGGGGTACCTCAGAAGGTAAGCTTCCTAGTTCTCTTACTCTCTTGTCTTTTAGCGCTTTCTGAGGTGCCCTTAGCTCAGCACATGAATAGGAGGGGAAACTGTAACGCCCCCGATTTTTCTGCGATTATTTAATTCTCGTTTGGCGTTACGTTGACGCGTTTTCGTGGCTCGTGCCATTTGTGGAGTGTGGTCTTAACTCCTTAGAACTGGGTGCCCTATTTTGTAGCCGGTTGGCAAGATCTCCCTAGCAAGCCGAGTCGTTTTGGGTGACCCGGTGTGGCCTCTTGGGCGATGCTTGTGTTTTGGCTTTAGGAGGGTATAAGTCGAGTTCTGTTCGTCGAAAGTTAGTTTCGACTTCGCCGTTGTGTTCGTAGCATGGATATTTAGCTACAGTGCGAATTTCGTCAAATTTCGAGATAGTTTGGTTTTCGCGTCGTTTTTGGTGTGCCATTAGTAAAGCCTATTAGAGAATTCTCTTAATTTAATAAGGGAGCCGGCGGTTAGGATTCGGTTTTGCTGAACCGATGCGTTTAAAGCTTATAAAAAGGCTTTATTAAGAAGTGGCGGGCCACTCTCTTCTTTCTTCCCAAGACCGAAACCGTCGCCTGCTCCTGTTCGCGGAAAACAGAGGAAAACGCCGGACCTGCTTCTCCTTCGGACGGCAATTCCGGGAGTGTTCATGGACGGATTTCGATTCCGAAAGTGGCGTTGTCTTGCTCTCGCTCAGATCTACGTTTCGACGGTAAGAGGTTTGTTTTTCGTGGAGTTTTAGGAGACTTGGATTTTCGGTTTCTTGTGGTTTTTCGCCATTAATGTGCGGGTTTGCTTGTTAGGTGCTTCTCCTTCTAGTGCAGAACGAAGAGGAGGGAAAGCCGACCAAGTTTCGTCGGAAATCGAGGCAAGTGGTATTCTTGCCCTTGCCATTATTGTTCTTTTGAATTTTGGAATGTTTTCCCGGTTAGCCCTAGGGTAGAAAAACCAACATATTCTCCTTTATCTTGCTAATTTTAGGGCTTAGATTCTCCTATGAGCCCCCTCCTTGGGCTGTTTGCTCAACCAGATTGTTGTTTTGACCATTTAGACTCCAGATTTGTAGTTCTAGTTGGGTGCTTTTGCGGGTGGAGCCGAGAGAGAGAGTGAGGGAGGTTGTTGTGGTAGGGCTCTGGTTAGAACTAGTCTTGGTAGACTCTCTGGTTTTGGTGTCGAGTGTGGTGCACACACTAAAAGCCAAAAGCCGCCCGGACTTGGCGTTGAGTGTGCTGGACACACTCAAAGCCATAGATCAGTTTGTTCTTTGCGGCTGAGTGGTGGGGTGATTGAGTGAAAATTTTCGTCTAAGTCAAAATCGACGAGAATCATCCTTGATTCCCGCTGATTTCAACGTGATTCCCACCGATCGGCGAGAATCATCCTTGATTCCCGCCGATTCGGCGAGAATCATCCTTGATTCCCGCCGATTCGGCGAGAATCATCCTTGATTCCCGCCGATTCGGCGAGAATCATCCTGCATTCCCGCCGATTCGGCGAGAATCATCCTGCATTCCCGTCGATTCGGCGAGAATCAGTCGGCATTTCCGCCGACCTCCTCTTGTTGGCGTTGGCTTAGGGTTTTCCTGCGGGAATGAACTTTGGCGTAGAGTGAGTTGACCTCACTCAACACCAAAGCTGCTTTGGCGTTATGGGAGGTGGACTCACTCAACGCCACTGTTAGGTTTTGTGGCTTTGCTGAAGGCGTTGAGGGAGTGGACCTCACTCAACGCCATAGCTGTTTTGGCATTGAGTTAGGTTAGCTCACACAACGTCGCTGCCTCTTTTGCTGAAGGCGTTGAGGGAGTGGACCTCACTCAACGGCATAGCTGTTTTGGCATTGAGTGAGGAAAGCTCACTCAACGCCAGAGCTGTTATTGCGGAAGGCGTTGATGGAGTTGACCTCACTCAACGCCATGGCTGTTCTGGCACTGAGTGAGGCTAACTCACTCAACGCCAAGGTCTGGTTAAGCGTTGAGTGGGTCCCACTCGACGCCAAGACGTGTTGAGTGATTTCAACACTGTTTCCCTTACCTCGATTTTTGTTCCCGAGTGAATTCCCTGATTATATTTGTAATTTCCTTGTCGGCCATGTTTCTCATTCCTAATGGCCGAATCGTGTGTCGTGGTTTGTAGTGGTGGGTTGAAGCTCTTCATGGGGGAGGTGTTGTGCAATTTAGCCAAGGCCACCCTTATTCTTCTATCTTGCTCCAGGTACGGGCTGGGCAAGGGGGTGGAAGGTCCCTTGTGCTTTCACATGTAGGCCCTTGAGCTTGTTGGCTTGGAAATGGTGGTTGAGGGACTGAGCTTTCCTCCAACCCGGATCCATGCTGTTTGTTTTTGCTACTACCATCTCCCATAACTTAGGGTGTTAGAAGTTTCTTCCTTGGTAGATTGCAGCACTTTGGGCTCTTGGTAGCCTAGTAGACCCTACAGGATGTAGTTTCTGGGCAGGGTTGGTGCTGTTTCCTTACACGTAGTGTATTTCTTATTGTCTTGCCTTGGGCAGTTGTGACTTTTACTGCTGTGTGTTTTCCTCTTTTATTCATTCCCTAGTTGACACTTCCATGCAGTTTTTCCTTGTTTTGCTTGCTGAGGTATTCTTTCTTCTTTTGAATGCCTCAGGTTCTGAGCAGTAGCCAGTTTGGTGGCTAGGTTGCGGTGGTGTTGCTGTTCAAGATCCTGAGTCTGCTCAATAAGCTCAGATAGTTGTGCAAAAAGAACTGGTCTCCATGATAGTTACAGTTGATCAAAAGAATGTTTCAGATATTCAGGAAGAAAAATCTACAGTCTGGTATGATACCCCAGGACTGGATCTAGACACTCTTCTGGCATAGGATGCCTTGGAAGAAGAGAAAGATAAAGCTGCTTTAAAAGAAAAAGAAAAAGCTGTGCAAGAACCTTTTGATCCCTATGATCATCCTCCATCATCAAACTCTGAGGATGAGGATGATTCTGATGACTCTGAAGAATCTAAGAGAAAGAAATCTGCCAAAAAGAAAAGAAAAGCTGTTGCTCCTCCTCCTCCTAACCCTGACAATGATATTCCTTATTATATCTTGAAAGGAATAGATCCCAAGTCCAAAGAGTTTCAGCATTGGATGGGATTCTCAAAGAATCAGCAAAAGTTAAGAAAGAAATCTAAAAGGTATGACAGTCCTGCTCCAAAATGGACCCCTAGAGGTCCTCCTCCTCCACCTCCCAGTGCAGGAGCTTCTGGAAATTTGTCTACAAATCCTTCTGCCCCATCTGCTAGGTTTACTCCATCCCAATCTCATCAAAAGAAAAGCAATCAGGGATATCAAAGCAGATCCCAATCTGTATACCAAAGGCATGATGCTGATGCAAGAGAACAAGTCAAGGAGGTAGTTTATCAGAAACCAACCTTTTCTCCTCCTCCTTCCAAAGAAACCAAGAGCATATCTTCTTCAAAGACAGATCATGCAAAGAAAACTGTTTCAAAAGGTAAAAGAGTTATTTTCTCTGAAAAATCGAGTAAGAAATTTGCTGAGTTTGCTCCTCCTTCTTCTCTAGTTATTCAAGAAAATAAAGAGCCAACTGAAAGCCTGTTAGATCTTTCTATTAAATTTAAAGCTGTGAAACCTGTAGATCCAACCTGTGAAAATGTGTATGAAAGTCAAGAGCTTGATCCTGATTTCAGGATGGCTAGATTTCTTGAACTGGTTGGATCAGCCCAGATTAGAAAAGCGAAAGCTGAAGGAATAGATACTACAGGATTAACGACAATGTCTAAATTCAGAAAGAAGGAGCTTGATAAATTCCAGGTTAGACCTGAGGTCTTTGACCCTTCAAAATTTATGGAAAAGCATCCTGAAGCAGTTGTTCCAAGGACATCAGAATCTAGAATTATTGGAGAGCAAGATCTAAAGCTATCGAAGAAAGAAGCTTTAGACCCTTTCAGGAAAATTTCTTTTCTTCCTAGTTCCTCTGTATCTAAACCAGATTCTGAAGCTTCTTAAATTTCATTGATTGACAGTTATTTACTTGTCTGTTTGATTGATGCTCTCTGCTGCTTAGATATTTCCCTTCCTGTATTTTATTTTTTTTCCAGTAGTTTGTTTTATGTGTTTTGTTGTTGAGAGACTTAACTCAAATTGGGGGAGATTGTTGGTGCCCTAGTTTGGATTTGAGTTCAGTCTTCTCTTTTAGTTTCTTGACCAAAGATTTATTTATGGTCAAAGGTTAGCTAATAGGTTAGATTCCCTTAGTTGTAGAATTGCTTATCCAGATGAGAAATTTGGTTAAGTCGTTTTTGGTTCGACTATAGTTGAACGCCATTCGACCATCGTCTATCGACTGGTCGACGATCGTCTATTAGTTGTTCGACGTTCGTATGTCAGCAGATCATCTATCTCTGAGTTAGTTCAACTCTTGTTAGCTCGACGTTCTGTGGTATCTGCCTCGTCGATCGTCGAACCCCGCTCGACTTCTTTTGACCTGACAGATCTCTTGATAGTTCAACTATCTGTTTGGATAGTTCAACTATCTGATAGTTCGACTATCTGTTTGATAGGTCGACTATCTGCTGTGTTTGATAGTTCGACTATCTGTTTGATAGGTCGACTATCTGCTTCTCTTGATAGTTCAACTATTTGCTTGGATGGTTCAACTATCTGATAGTTCGACTATCTGTTTGATAGCTCAACTATCTGTTGTGTTTGATAGCTCGACTATCTGTTTGATAGGTCGACTATCTGCTCTTCTTGATAGTTCAACTATCTGCTTGGATAGTTCAACTATCTGATAGCTCGACTATCTGTTTGATAGGTCGACTATCTGTTTGTCTTTGATAGTTCGACTATCTGTTTGATAGGTCGACTATATGTTTTGTTTGATAGTTCGACTATCTGTTTTGCTTGATAGTTCGACTATCTGTCTTGATAGGTCGACTATCTGATAGCTCGACTATCTGTTCTGATAGGTCGACTATCTGCTGTGGTAGTTCGACTATTTTCTTTGATAGTTCAACTATCTGTGTCGTTCGACTATCTGTTCGATAGGTCGACGATCTCCGTGCTTCGGTCGACGATCTCCGAGGGTCGTTCGACGTCTTTTTGTCTGCCTTTAGTAAAGTTATAGTATGTATTTCTTATCTGCTTGGCATATTTTATTAAAGAATATTTCATTGATATTATGCTATTATTTCCAGGCAATCTCTACTCCTTTCTTTATGCATGAGCCAATCTTTATATGACAAAGTGTTTTGTCTTATTAGTTGAAATATATTTTTTGCTTTATCTGCCAGGCTGTCCTTTATAGCCGTTAGACTCAGAAAGTCTTCTCTGGCCGTAAAGAGTTCTTTCTGATGTGACCTTTTTCTTGCACCCTTTTATCAGATTGGATATGCAGCTTCTTAGAAAGCTTTATCCCCTTATAGTCTGTCTGTCTGCAGGATTTGTTTTAGCTTTATGCTTTTTGCAGCCCAGATTGCAGATTCCAGAAGAAGACAAAGTTCAAACTCAGATTTGAGCCGTTGCAAAGGCTCATATATAAAGAGTTTCTTTTTGAAAGAATATAGACACAGACATACAGATACAGATATATAATTTACAAGAAGTTTTACTCTCAGCAGCATAGAGATCTACAGCTCTCAGAAATTCACATTCAACTGAGAAGATCAAATCTCTTCAGCATTCTTCTTCCTCCTGAGTTCATCCTGCTCACAGAAAGACTTTCACTCAGAGGCTTTTAGAAGAAGAAGAAGAAGAAAGGAAGCTGTTTGAAGAAGAACACCTTTTCCAAATCAAGAGTCTTCCTCAAGCTTCTCCTTCAGAACCCCAAGACAGTTCTTTGTCTTAGTTCAGAAGAGTTCCTGCACCCTGAAGCAAGACTCCTTCCTGGATATTCTCTAAGCCAGGGGGAGCCTTGATTCTTTAGAGCTTTCTAGCTCTGTGCAATCCACTAGCTTCTCTAATCTATTTTAACAATAGAGAAGAAACTTTAACTCTCTCAACCTCCTGTACAAAGGGTTATTACTCCCTTCAAAAGTCAACCTTGGTGGCAGGGCACCTGATCAAAAACCTGTGTTGGATTTTGAACTCCTGATCAAAAGCTCAAAGGGTCTACTTGATCTACCTGAAGCAGATCAGTTAGTGGCAGGGCACCTGAATAAAAACCTGTAGTGGATTCCTACCAAGGTGGTAGAAGAGTGGACGTACCTATTTAGATGGAACCACTATAAACTTCTTGTGTCATCTGTGTTGCTAATTTAATTTATTGTACTGTGGCTGTGAGTAGAAATAACTAGGATTGCTAGTTGCTGTGATAGGACCCAAGCTTAACTGTAATTACAGTTAGCTCTCTCTTGTGTACTACACTTTGTGTTAGGCTCTAGGGTTTCAAATATCTGTAAACTTATTCCGCAAATTAACTCTAAGGGAGTTGAGTAGGGTGTCCTAATTTTTGAATACTCTATTCACCCCCCTCTAGAGTTGTATCTATCCTCACTCTCAGGCCGGTCAGGACACCCTGTCGAAAGATGTTTTAAGAGGGCAGCAGCTCAGAGGAAGGAGCAGGTTCATGCGATTCAGGGTACTCCTAGGAAAGATGTCTCCTGTTCTGTTTACAAGCGACCCGGGCATGATGCTGCCCAGTGCTGGTCCAAGGATAAGGTCTATTTTCAGTGTGGGCAGAAGGGACACATCAAGTCTAGGTGTCCTCAAGTCCAGCCTGCTCTTCATGCAGTTCCTCTTCAGGCATTACCTCTGCCCCATCGTGTCGACAAGGGAAAGGGAAAGCTGAACGTGATCTCTTCCTAGGAGGCTGAAGCTTCGACTCAGGTCATCTCAGGTTAGTTGTCTTCCTGCCTGAATGTTTTGTTCTTGTCTTACTAGAATGTTTGTAGTATTGTTGTGGTAGTTCCTTAGTTATATATGTTCCTATAGGGAAGTTGAAGGTGGAGAACCCCTGGGCGCGGGTTCTGTTTGACTCCGGCGCTACCCACTCGTTCGTGGCTAGAGCCTTTGTAGAGCGACATCGGTTGACTTTAGATCGAGTTCGGGAGACCTTTAGTGTCAAGTTCCCCTCTGGTGAATCTGTGTTGTCAGATTTGGGCATGTTAGATTGCCCTGTTTTGTTGGGGGACTTCCTTGCGAAGGCAGACCTGAAGATGATTGATCTGGAGGACTTCGATGTTATTTTGGGAATGGACTTGCTGTCTAGGTATGATGCAGTCATTCAGTGCAAAGGGAAGCGCTTGGACTTCATCAGGGACGACGGTCAGCCCGGAAGCGTGTATGCAGATCTGAGCCAGGATTCTTCTGTCATCTCTGCGGTATGTGCTCAGAAGCTTTTTCTTTCGGACTGTTTTGCTTGTTTGGTCTCGGTGGTTGGGACCGCTGTTAGTGTACCGCGCTTAGAGGAGATTCCAGTTGTTCGTGATTTCGCCGATGTTTTTCCTGATGACCTTCCTGGTCTTCCTCCCGAGCGGGATGTTGAGTTTGTGATCGATTTGGAGCCGGGTACGCATCCTATTGCTAAGGCGCCGTACCAGATGGCCCCTCGAGAGCTAGAGGAGTTGCGAGTCCAGTTAGATGAGTTGTTGGCGAAAGGGTTTATCAGGCAGAGTTCGTCGCCTTGGGGTGCTCCTGTTCTATTTGTGAAGAAGAAAGATGGGTCAATGCGGCTTTACATCGACTATAGGGAGTTGAACAAAGTCACCATTAAGAACAGGTACCCTCTGCCGAAGATCGATGATTTATTTGACCAGTTGCGTAGTAGCACGGTCTTCTCCAAGATTGACCTTCGTTCAGGCTAACATTAGCTTAGGATCCGTGAGACAGATATTCCACGGACTGCGTTTAGATCGAGGCACGAACATTTTGAGTTCTTAGTGATGTCATTTGGATTGACCAACGCACCATCAGCGTTCATGGATATGATTAACCGGGTGTTCAAGGATCTCCTAGATAAGTTCGTGGTGGTCTTCATCGATGACATGTTGGTTTATTCTCGCAGTACTGAGGAGCATGAGCAGCATCTGCGCTTGGTTCCATCGGAGTTGAGAAACCATAAGTTATTCGCCAAGTTAAGCAAGTGCGAATTTTGGTTGCCTCATGTCTCGTTTCTGGCCACGTGGTGAATGAGGATGGGATCTCGGTTGACCTAGAAAAGATCGCAGCAGTGATGGATTGGAGTAGGCCGGGCACACCCAAGGAAATCAGGAGCTTTCTAGGATTGGCCGGCTACTACAGGAGGTTTGTGGAGGGTTTCTCTACCCTAGCTGCACCTTTGACTAAGCTGACTCAAAAGAATGTTGGCTTTTGTTTGGAGCGAGAAGTGCGAAGAAGCCTTCCTGGAGTTAAAGAGGAGATTGTGCACTGCTCCCGTTCTGACCCTGCCTACCGAGGGCGTGGATTATGATGTATACGTGGATGCTTCGCATGTGGGTCTGGGATGCGTATTAATGCAGGTGGGTAAGGTGATTGCCTATGGGTCAAGGCAACTGAAGAATCATGAGAAGAATTATCCTACACATGACCTCGAGTTCATAGCGGTTATTTATGCGTTGAAGCTGTGGAGACACCTACTTTATGGGGCTCAGTGCAAGATCTTCACCGACCATAAGAGCCTGAAGTACGTGTTCATGCAGAAGGAGTTAAATCTGCGCCAGCGTCGGTGGCTAGAGTATGTGGCCGATTATGATGTAGAGATCCAGTATCATCCAGGCAAGTCCAATGTGGTGGCCGACGCCTTGAGCCGAAAGACGAGAAAGATCTTTAATCTCATCGCCGATCGTTTAGTGGAGGAGTTCCTCCTTATGGATATATCAGTGAGATGCTGTGGCTTGTAGAGTAGTTTGTCAGTGGCAGAGCCGTCTTGGATTTCTTTGACCAGACTTCACCAGAAGGACGACCCGGATCTTCTACACTTGTACTCCAGGACTAAGAGAGGAGAGTTGCCGGATTATTCCATCGATGATGCAGGAACTTTGAAGTACCGCGACAGATTTTGCGTCCCCGCGGTTGGGGAAATTCGGGGTATGGTTTGCCGAGAGGCTCATGGATACAGTGTTGCCTACCATCCAGGATCTACAAAGATTTATCGGGACTTAAAGCAAATTGCCTGGTGGTATGGCATGAAAGGAGATATAGCCCGATTTGTTGTGGAGTGCCACACTTGTAAGCAGGTGAAGGCCGATCATGGAAGGCCTGGTGGAAAGTTGACTCCGTTAGAGATCCCGACTTGGAAGTGGGAAAGTATATCTATTGATTTCATCACGGGTTTACCGCGATCCCCGAGGGGATTTGATTCCGTTTTGGTCATAGTGGATAGACTGACGAAGTGTGCTCACTTCGTGTCATATAAGATTGATTACCCGATGAAGAAGATAGCGGAGTTGTACTTGAATGAAGTCATCCTACTACACGGTGTGCCAGTTAGCATCATTTCTGATTGAGACTCCAGATTTACTTCTCGTTTTTGGCAGAGTCTGCAGGAGGTTTTGGGTACGGATCTGAGGTATTCTATAACATACCACCCACAGACTAATGGGCAGTCGGAGCGGGTGAATCAGATAGTTGAGGATATGATCCGATGCTACATTTTAGACCATAGTGGAGCGTGGGATGAGCGATTGCGACTTATGGAATTTGCATACAACAATAGTTATCAGGAGAGCTTGCAGATGGCTCCGTTCGAAGCCTTGTATAGGAGGCGCTGCAGAACTCCGTTTTTTTGGTCTGAGGCTGGTGAGAGGCCATTGTTGGGTCCTGATGCGCTCGAGGAAATGGAAGTCACAGTGAAGCTTGTTCGAGAGAAGCTTCGTATAGCTCAGGAGAGGTATGAGAAGAACGCCAATCGGCGTAGGTCTGCCTTGGAGTTTTTTGTAGGGGACCTTGTATTTCTTAAAGTTTCCCCGATGGTTGGTGTAAAGAGGTTTGGTAAGAATCAGAAATTGGACCCGAGGTTTGTGGGCCTGTTTAAGATTTTGGAACGGATTGGCATGTCAGCTTACAGGTTGGAATTGCCAGCAAACTTCCCAGGTGTTCATAATGTTTTCCATGTTAGTCAATTGCAGAAGTGTGTGCGCAGCAGTGGGCAAGTTTTGGACGTTGTGCCCCAGTTGGAGCCCAACCTCTCTTTTGTTGAAGTGCCGGTTCGTATTTTGGATACTCAGGAACGGGTGCTGCGAAAGAAATCTATTCCGATGGTGAAAGTTCTTTGGAAGAATCAGGATTTGGAGAGCGCGACTTGGGAGCTAGAGTCGGCTATGAGGGAGGCTCACCCTCTGCAGTTTGGTTTGTTTTTCTTCTTGTAATGTTTGGATTATTACTTTCCTTCTATAGTAGAAGTGTTGTGCGTAAAGTTTCGGGACGAAACTTTCTTTTAGGGGGAGTGACTGTAACGCCCCCGATTTTTCTTCAATTATTTAATTCTCGTTTGGCGTTACGTTGACGCATTTTCGTGGCTTGTGCCATTTGTGGAGTGTGGTCTTAACTCCTTAGAACTGGGTGCCCTATTTTGTAGCCGGTTGGCAAGATCTCCCTAGCAAGCCGAGTCGTTTTGGGAGACCCGGTGTGGCCTCTCGGGGGATGCTTGTGTTTTGGCTTCGGGACGGTATAACTCGAGTTATGTTCGTCAAAAGTTAGTTTATACTTTGTCGTTGTGTTCGTAGCATGGATATTTAGCTACTGTGCGAATTTCGTCGAATTCCGAGATAGTTTGGTTTTCGCGTCGTTTTTGGTGTGCCATTAGTAAAGCCTATTAGAGAATTCTCTTAATTTAATAAGGGAGCCGGCGGTTAGGATTCGGTTTTGCTGAACCGATGCGTTTAAAGCTTATAAAAAGGCTTTATTAAGAAGTGGAGGTCCACTCTCTTCTTTCTTCCCAAGACCGAAACCGTCGCCTGCTCCTGTTCGCGGAAAACAGAGGAAACCGCCGGACCTGCTTCTCCTTCGGACGGCGATTCCGGGAGTGTTCGTGGATGGATTTCGATTCCGAAAGTGGCGTTGCCTTGCTCTCGCTCAGATCTACGTTTCGACGGTAAGAGGTTTGTTTTTCGTGGAGTTTTAGGAGACTTAGATTTTTCGGTTTCTTGTGGTTTTCCGCCATTAATGTGCGGGTTTGCTTGTTAGGTGCTTCTCCTTCTAGTGCAGAATGAAGAGGAGGGAAAGCCGACAAAGCTTCGCCGGAAATCGAGGCAAGTGGTATTCTTGCCCTTGCCATTGTTGTTCTTTTGAATTTTGGAATGTTTCCCGGTTAGCCCTAGGGTAGAAACCAAACATATTCTCCTTTATCTTGCTAATTTTAGGGCTTAAATTCTCCTATGAGCCCCCTCCTTGGGCTGTTTGCTCAACCCGATGGTTGTTTTGACCATTTAGACTCCAGATTTGTAGTTCTAGTTGGGTGCTTTTGCGGGTGGAGCCGAGAGAGAGAGAATGAGGGAGGTTGTTGTGGTAGGGCTCTGATTAGAACCAGTCTTGGTAGACTCTCGGGTTTTGGTGTCGAGTGTGGTGCACACACTCAAAGCCAAAAGCCGCCCGGACTTAGCGTTGAGTGTGGTGGACACACTCAATGCCATAGTTCAGTTTGTTCTTTGCGGCTGAGTGGTGGGGTGATTGAGTGAAAATTTTCGTCTAAGTCAAAATCGACGAGAATCATCCTTGATTCACGCCGATTTCGACGTGATTCCCACCAATCAGCGAGAATCATCCTTGATTCCCGCAGATTCGGCGAGAATCATCCTTGATTCTCGCTGATTCGGCGAGAATCATCCTTGATTCCCGCCGATTCGGCGAGAATCATTCTGGATTCCTGCCGATTCGGCGAGAATCAGTCGGCATTCCCGCCGACCTCTTCTTGTTGGCGTTTGCTTAGGGTTTTCCTGCGGGAATGAACTTTGGCGTTGAGTGAGTCCACCTCTCTCAACGCCAAAGCTGCTTTTGCATTGAGAGAGGTGGACTCACTCAACGCCACTGTTAGGTTTTGTGGCTTTGCTGAAGGCGTTGAGTGAGTGGACCTCACTCAACGCCATAGTTGTTTTGGCGTTGAGTGAGGTTAGCTAACTCAACGCCGCTGCCTCTTTTGCTGAAGGCGTTGAGGGAGTGGACCTCACTCAACGCCATAGCTGTTTTGGCATTGAGGGAGGATAACTCACTCAACGCCAGAGCTGTTCTTGCGGAAGGCGTTGAGGGAGTGGACCTCACTCAACGCCATGGCTGTTCTGGCGCTGAGTGAGGCTAACTCACTCAACGCCATGGTCTGGTTAAGCGTTGAGTGGGTCCCACTCGATGCCAAGCCGTGTTGAGTGATTTCAACACTGTTTCCCTTACCTCGATTTTCGTTCCCGAGTGAATTCCCTGATTATATTTGTAATTTCCTTGTCGGCCATGTTTCTCTTTCCTAATGGCCGAATCGTGGGTCGTGGTTAGTAGTGGTGGTTGAAGCTCTTCATGGGGGAGGTGTTGTGCAATTTAGCCAAGGCCACCCTTATTCTTCTATCTTGCTCCAGGTACGGGCTGGGCAAGGGGGTGGAAGGTCCCTTGTGCTTTCACATGTAGACCCTTGAGCTTGTTGGCTTGGAAATGGTGGTTGAGGGACTGAGTTTTCCTCCAACCCGGATCCATGCTGTTTGTTTTTGCTACTACCATCTCCCACAACTTAGGGTGTTAGAAGTTTCTTCCTTGGTAGATTGCAGCACTTTGGGCTCTTGGTAGCCTAGTAGACCCTACAAGATGTAGTTTCTGGGCAGTGTTGGTGCTGTTTCCTTGCACGTAGTGTATTTCTTATTGTCTTGCTTTGGGCAGTTGTGACTTTTACTGCTATGTGTTTTCCTCTTTTATTCATTCCCTGGTTGACACTTCCATGCAGTTTTTCCTTGTTTTGCTTGCTGAGGTATTCTTTCTTCTTTTGAATGCCTCAGGTTCTGAGCAGTAGCCAGTTTGGTGGCTAGGTTGTGGTGGTGTTGCTGGTGGTCTCTTGGACTTTGGAGATCCTGTTGCTTTGTTAGTGAGGTAGTTTTTCTGTACTTTTCTTATAGATATACATATTTGCCAGTGGGTTCGTGTCAGGTTGTTGGCGCCCACTGGTAGTTTTTACCTTTGTACTAGATATATTACTTTTGCTGCTACCATTTTCTGGAGATAGTCTACTTGCTCTGGGAAGGATTTATGCTAGGTTTCTAGTTATTTTAAAACTACATTTATTATTATTGTAAATATATTGCATGATCAGCATGATTTATAAAAGTAAATCACTATTTTCAATGCAGCGTATAAAGATCGTTTTCCTATATATAATATAAATTAAATGTACAGTCTTGCATAGCATAAGTGGTCCTCTTAGGGCTCTTATGCTCTTCTTAGGTTGTCAAAGCTGAATAAAATATTTTTCCGCAGCGCTTAAGTATAGTTTTTAACTGTGGACTTGGTGATCCACCGAGCCGAGGGATACAGCCTCTAAAGTATAACTTATTTTCTAATCATTAAACTCATAAATTTCTTTCAAAAAGAGTAGTAGTTGGTTTTGCCTGAGCGTCAGCAGTTGTCCCCTGCTTGACGTGGCATCATGACGCGCGTTTTCTCATACTCTAATAATTCTTTAATTAGGAGAAAATGCGGGTTGTGACAGAAATGCTCTAAGATCATCTGGGTGTGTGGTGGGACCTCCATGCTGGAGCCTTGGGTCAGTATCAAGTTCTTAGTCTTCGATCAACCAAGCTTGCTATGCAGAGTAAGTGTGCGGTCACCCCCTTCCCGAAGAGTTCGGACTCCACAAATGCTGATTTCCGGTTTCAATATTATGCAACAAATCTAAGATTATGAGCACACAAAGATATGTAATCCTAGCTATGGGGTCATATGCACGTGTCTACGTAATCAATCACTTTTTTTAGCATAACCTTTGGCAACAATGCCAACCTTATACTTCTCTATGGAGCCATGCTACTTAAGCTTTTTCTTAATGATGCATCTACATCGTATGGATTTATAACAGGTAGGAAGGTCATTTAAAAACCATGTTTTATTTTCTGGTATAAAATCAATTTTGATTTTGATAGCTTTTTCTGGAATGGAGAGTTGAATGAGGTCTTGACTTCTTTATCAGAGTTGAGATATCCTTTAACTAAGTAAGTGAAGTAGTCATCACTAAAGGTCCTTTTGGTTCTAACTCTAAACTTCTTCTAGGTTCATCAAGTTATAATGGGTCAATAAATCTACCGCGGCATGCTGGCCATAACTCCCGGGGAAGTAATCCTAGCATCAAGCACCGAGCCTTAACAACCTACCTGGGTATTTCCCCATTGTGGCCATACCTCAGGAGATTTGGTTGGGGATGTTTTTTGCCATTCAGGCCATGATCAGAATTCGCTATGAGCTGCCCCTTCTAGGTTTCTAACAAAAGATGGAAATCTTTTGTTAGAAACCAGGCCTGGGTAGCTCATTGTGAATTCCAATTATGGTCGACTGCAGCCGAATGACAAACAACATACCCAATTAAATCTCCCAGGGCATGCTGGAAATGGGGAAATCCTCGGGTAGGTTATCTAGGTCCGGGGTTGATCCCGGGACCTCCTATATAAAGGCCTTGACGGAGCTCCTGGTACCCAAGTGTGTTGTAGTGCATTTGGGTATCGAGAGATCTCTCAAGGCCTTGATAAAGGATGTCTTGGGATCAAACCTCGAGCCTTAACAGCCTACCCAGGGATTTCCCCAATGCCGCCTTGCTCTAGGAGATTTAATTAGGGATATTTCTTGTCATTTTACTGCAATCGGGAAGGACCGGAATTCACAATGAGCTGCCCTGGCCTGGTCTTATAAAAATTATAAAGAGGAATACGAGAGTGTTCGGGCAAACATAAAAAAGAAGTAAGCTTGACCAAACTTAGTGTCAGAACTAGTGACCAGGCTAGTTATGGGCTAAGTCCATATGTCCCTTCCAAGTACCCCTGGTCCCACTTTTATACTTGAGGGTAGGCTGCGTGGATAGTTCACGAACTGACATGCTTTAAATGTCTTATTAATCATCACATTAAATGCGCAGTCATCCGAGGTATATGAAGAGTCGGACGAAGGGAATTAAAAGAAGAGACTGCACAAAACCATGCGGGACTGCCTGAGCTTGATAAAAAAAAGAGTTTGTACGGGCTTTGTCGTAATGTCCACATATACTTTAGACTGCGGCTTCCGAACAGCACTTTGAGAAAGCCGCCTAAAGGTTGTCTATAAACTGTACGCGCAGATCATTGTCACATCCCCAGGAGGTGTCTGTAGAAACTCCAGAGAATTTGCCTTAGAGGTCAGCGATCACCAAGAACGGTTATTTGGAATGTAGTCTCTACTTCTTCAGAATGCTTGACCAAGGTTGCGAGGTTCATTCCAATGTGGAAGGAGTCGCATGTTTATGTTTTGGTACATCTCTTTGTGGAGCAGTTTGTGCGGTACCATGGGGTGCCTAAGACAATTGTCTCTGACCGCGATGGTCGCTTTACTTCCAAGGAATGGAGGGCAGTGCAAGCATACATGGGCTCTCGCTTTACCTTTAGTATGGCCTTTCATCCTCAAACGGATGGCCAGTCTGAGAGGACCATCAGAACCATGGACTATTTAATGAGATTATGTGTGTTGGATAAGGGCGAGCCGTGGGAAAGGCTTTTGCCACTAGTGGAGTTTTCATACAATAACAGTTATCAAGCTTGCATCGGAATGACGCCCTACGAATCACTTTCTATGAGGTGGTGTAGAACTCCATTATCATCGGTGCAGGATGAAGACCAAAAGACTTTGGGAGTGTAATATATTTATGACACTGATACTATGATTTGATTGATACGATACCGCATGCAAGAGGCTTAGAGTCGGCAGGCAAAGTACTATAATGCGAAGCACCGGATGGTGGAGTTCCAAATGCACGACAAGGTGTTCTTGAAGATCCGGCAAATGCATAAAGTATCACGTGTGCATGGTAGAATGAAGCTCAGACCGAGATATGTGGGGTCTTTTGTTTTTTTTGAAAGAATTGGCCCTTTGGCCTATCTGTTGGAGCTACCGACATAAGCTAGAAAATTTTCACGACGTATTCCATGTGTCAACTCTTCTGAAAGAACTACTACGACATGATCAACATGTCCCGACATAAATGGAATAGTGTCAACCGATAGGTCTGTTTGACTAGAGCTAGTGCGGATAATGGACACCGAGACAAGAAGCTTGCAGTGAAAGATTGTTCCTTTTGTGGAGGTCCAATGGTCTAATCATGGGAAAGAGGAGTTTACTTAGGAGCCGGTTGACTTGATGCGGAAGGGCTACCCATAGTTGTTTCCCCAAGGTTATCTTAAACTCATTCCTTATATTCTTCATACTTTGTTTTCCCTCACACACTTAGGCTAATTTTGGGAATGAACTCTTTTATTTTGTTTATAGGATTTGTAACATCCCAACTAATGCTAGACCCCTTGCATGCATTTTTGAGTTAAGAGAGTTGACTCGGGCTCGGGGTGCACTCGTGGGCAGGCGTCGAGTGTTCTTGACGCCTCTCAATGATCGTCGAGTACATCGACTGGTGGGCAGGAGTCGAGTGTTCACGAAGCCTCTCAACGAGCATCGACTACGGAAACTGATGTGCAGGCATTGAGTGTTCATGATGCCTCTCGACGAGTGTCGGGTTTGTCGACTGATTGGAAGGCATCGAGTGTTCATGATGCCTCTCAACGAGCATCAAGTGCGTCGACTTGTGTGCATGCATTGAGTGTTCATGATGCCTCTCGACGAACATCGAGTGTGTCGACTGGATTCGACGAGCGTCGAGTGATGCTCGACGCATACAACAAATTGACTTATAGTATTTTCGGTAAGTGGAATTTTGAAGGATTAGTCGAAATGTTTAACCGATTCATCAAGATGACAAAGGGATTCCTATAATTTGTCGGATATCACGAGTATGCTCGACGAATTCATCGAGTGATACTCAACGCATAAGATGTATTTGACTTAGAAGAATTTTTGCCTAGGCTGTGTTTGCTGATTAATACTTACGGGCTAAATCGGGTTCGAGATACGTGTTGAGTGACTCCTTATAACCAGTCTTTTCAACAAGACTTATTTTATGTAATAATGGGTGGTCCAATGGTAGAACAACACGTGGTGAAGTAACTAAACCCTAATGCTTCCTTATAAAAAGGAATACACAAAAAACCCTAGCCAAACTCATCCTTGCCGAGTCGTTCTTTCTGTGCTGAGCTCGACGAGGACAAAGAGGTTGTGGTGGTGGATTTCTAGGAAGGATGACGTAAGCGACGGTGCCAGACCTTCCTAGAGGAACCCCGAAGTCATTTCTCTCGGTGTTCCTTGTCTCCAAGAGGGTGATTATAAGAGGAACAGACGTCGTCGGGCCGCCAAGAAGAAGAACGATGTCTATGGCCGGAAATGAAGTGAGCTTCCTACCCTCTACCTTGGTGCTAGATCTTTAGATCTATTATAGGAGAGATGTCCACTCAAGAGAGCTTGACATTAGTGCGTAATGGAAATCACCTAGGTAGAGACCATGCTAGGACCTTTGTCCTAGTGTTTGTTGTCATCATCCTTTCCTCTCTTTATTATGAGGATGATGGACTTGGTTCCGTGAAGAATGATGGTCAATTGAGGGTGAATATGGGAGGAGGAATAGCTAAATGTTTCTTTGTATGAATGGCTAGAGGAAAAAGACAAACTGATGTTGTTCCTTTGACTTTATGATGCGTGTAAAAATCTGACTTCTATACACCAGCAGGCTTTGTGCTTAATTTAAGCCATTATCTGTGCACTTCTAGGTCCTGGGTTGAACACAAAAGTAGTACCCCTTGGAAATACCTTTCCAACGGACAGTTGCACATTTTCTGGTGAGCATTATGGCTCCTACAAAGTGAGACGGATGTTGCTGCGTTGAACTAACATAAGGCCAAGATAGATTCTTTGTCTAAGTAGTTTATGTGTTAGCCTGGTGTTCAAATCTCAGACTTGGTAGGAAGTCAAAGCCTTGGATGACATATTGCATTGGGAGAATCTAGTTTGAGGAAACCGTGATGAGCTAATGCATTATGTATGTGTTTGATGGTCCTAGGATATACAAATGGATTATCTATGCAATCCGATGAAACTGCACACAATAATACTATGATGGTCTATATGTATTTGAAGGTAATTGGTATGCTTGTACGATATACGTAATCGATAGCAAGTGATGAAATATAAACAATGAAAGAACTTGTGGTATGTAATTTTACATGATTATTAATTACCTAGAAACATATATGTTATGTTGATAATTTACGAAACATGATGTCTTGAAAGATAAATGATTTGATGTGCATGTGCATGCTAAACATAGAAAAAGGGGCTAGATGAATATTATGCCCATAGTCATGCTATGAGCTTATTGATCTTATGAATGGAAAGTATGATTGGAATAAGTCCACTGCTTAAATTTGTGTTAACTCCCTACGGGTAGCAGTGAGGGTCGTATAGCAATGAAGGGACTCAATGTGGAGCCCTTGCATACTTTTGAGCAAGGGAATGGTATGTTGAGAAGGGACTCGGTTGGAGCCCTTGGATGTTTGATGGCATGGCATAGTGAAATTGCATTTGGTGTGTGTTGACACGCAGTGCCAAAAGCCTGGGTTATGGATAGTGTGGCAGGTATATGGGCTCGCTAGTCGTCATACCGACTGGAGTTGAGAGATAGACCTTGCGCGGTTGGGCTTGTTCCTCAGTGCTCATTCCCGAGGCTCCTTCCTTGCCAGTGGATGGTTGGCTTGGTCCTTTGGTGATACACTCCCAAAGGTTCCTTTTGTGTCAGTTATTGGCTAGTTGGGCTGTGTTCTTAGTGCACATCTACCCGAGACCCTTATGAGCCGTAGTACGCAGAGGTTCAGTTGTTTTATTCTTAAACATTGAGGCATATGGAGGCCTAGGACTTGGTAGTGTGGATACCTAACTATTAGTGGAGATGCCCAATCTACTGTCACCGTTTGGCCATGACGGATGACGCTTGAGAGGTTAGCTACTGGCTCGAAAAGTGGTAACTAAAGGACTATATAAACATAGCCAATCAGAGTGTCAGAGTGCATGATTTGCATGGGTAAATAATGAACCATTATTGCAATGCATTCCACCGCATATGATCCTCATCATATAAATTTATATAGGCACTTTTATATAATGAGTTACTTTCTGTTAAGCAGATCCTTACATTATAAATATATATGGGCATTTTTATAAGTTAAGTTCTATTTCTATTTGTAGATTAAATGATGGTAGTTGACTGCTCTTTCTCTTAGAGCAGTTCTAGTGTAGAATGGTGTTATTATTTGTTGTACAATGCTACGGTTACTCTTGAGATATAAGAGATATACCACCTGCTTGTACTTACAGTTTATATACATATATTGTACCATTCCTTCTTTCTTCCGCCCGGTGCCTCAGAGCCGCCGGGGAGAGAGGATCAGATAGCCACTTAGTCTTTATGACAAACTGGTTCTACGACAAACTTTTTAAGAGGACACCCAGCGAATAGAGCAACAATAGGTTATGCATGAGGGTAGCTAGGCTAGGGGGATAGGGCCTAGTACGACGATACCCTCGCCACCGTAAGTTATTGATGTGCGATTTTGAGAGACTATATGTTGTAACCATTGGGGCACTTTACACCAATGTATTCGGGATCTATATAGCTACATGTCTCTTTTCATTTGGACTCTAACTAGTGTGGCTTTTTAGTTCTATTTAATATCATTATGTTGGGTTTGCAAGGATGATATTTGTGAGAGCCGGTAGAATAGGTGTCTTGTAGTACCAGTCAACCCGTGTATTGACGCTACCGCAAGGTGGCAGTTCTGGGCATAAGGCCCTCTTCGGCCATGTGTTGTGTTCCGGGCGGGGGTCTTATAGAAATAGTCCTAACTCTTCATAACAACACAAATATAAATCTTCAATGTAATTCTTCTTGTGTTGAGAAGATCTGTTGCAGAGATCTGCTCCTTCAAGCTTAAGTAGATTTGGAGTTTAATGCAATACCATTGAAGAAGAACAACATCGATAATGTGAGCTCTACTAGCTAACCCCTAGTGAAAAATTAGGGTTTGAGTTCTTACTAAAGTTCCTCGAGATTTCTGCTTCAATCACTACAACCAGCAATCTTTTATTTCTCACTTTTTCTATTTCTTTGTTCTGTGTTTTGAAGATTATCTCTTTGGACTATTTATATCCCTAACTACAACGATCCTTTAATCTGTATGGCTTAACACATCTGAACTTTAAGTGTTAACTGTTGAAGCATTGAGTGGTAAGTATTCACTCAACGCAAAAACACTTAGCTGAATAACTGTCTAACTTCTAAGGATTTGAGTGAGACTTAATCACTCAACGTTGTTGCCTTTGATAGCTTAACTGATAAGGAGTTTAGTGAACCTTCATCATTCAACGCTTTTGTACTTAACAAAATCCTTCTGGTTTAAGGCATTGAGTGAACCTTCTTCACTCAATGCTTCTGGACTAGGAAGTTATTCTGATTGAAGGAGTTGAGTGAAAATTCTACACTCAACACTTTTGGACTTATATATATTTTCTAACTGAAGGGGTTGAGTGAAACATCTACACTCAACGCTTCTGGACTTTGCCGCTTTCTTTGATAGGGTGTTGAGCGAGCCTTCTTCACTCAATGCATCTGTACTTGGACAGATTCATAGGCATTGAGTGATTGGCCTTCACTAAATGCTTCTGGACTTAACAATATTTAAGTCTAGCTTCACTGAGTCTTTGAGTGACTGAACTTTTGTCAATGCTTTTAGGCCTCTGGAATTGTGTGATGTATACTCACTCAACGCTTCAGGACATAGGAAAATTTCTGCATCTCTATTGTATCTTGTCTTAAGTCAAACCAAACTTCTCACCCTATTAACCTGTCTAATCAATGAACAGTGGACAACTTGCATATATTGAACTATAACACATATCAAATACAAACATGTGTATACTATTGACTTGTGGGACTTCTTCAAATCTAGGGCATTTTGATATGGACACAACAATCTCACCCTATTTGAAGAAGACAGCCTAGTTAATGAAATACACTAACTCACAGAAAAAAGAAATTCACTGAATTGAAGAGCAAGAAAACACACAACCAAAATGTGATTAAGACAAAATTGGATAATTATAAACAAAAGTGTGTGCTAACAATAATGTTTCATATCCCTAAGGCCCTAAGGAACCGATTACAAATGTCAATGTTAGGCATCCGGTTCCTTAATGACAATGCCCATACTAGACCTTTTTGCAGCATTTTCCTCAGCTTCTATCTTCTTTTTCCTTTTCCATTCAAAATAGTTGTATGTCTTTAGGAAGTATCTACTAGGCTCTAGAGCATCTGACAACATAATACCAGCATTCTTATCCTTTCTGAACTTCTCCTGATCACTTCATTTCTTTCAAGTTTAGCACATTCCATGGAGATGTATAGTTTACTTCTATCAGTTTTATTTTCTCTAATCTGATCCCAAGCAGCCAAAATAATAGTCCTAGATTGAGGACTCCATAGTTCAAAATTAGGCCTAGACTCTATCTCTTCTCTGTATCTCTTCTTGCTCTCCCTGATCTCAGCATCTTCCTCAACAACAGCCTTGTCTTTGCTCTTAGATAGTTGTTGAGTGGTGGGTTGAAGGTTGGAATAGTTTCAGCAATAGTTTTAACTCTAACACAATTTGTTTGACCTTCAGGACCAGGAGCAGGAACATCTTCAAATACAAAAGGATCTAGGCCCAGTGATCCTCTAATAACATTTGAAGTCCAAATTACATTTTTTGTACTGGCCTTAATCATTAATTTTTCTCCCTTTATGATTTTTTCTTAAATGACTGTAGTCAGGGAGTCCTTAGTAGAGGAAATCTTTTCAGCTAAAAAACTAACACCTTTGGTAACTTTATTCTTAATTTATTGATAGTATAGTCCACAGTTGGAGCAGCCCTCTTGAAGAATGCTATTGTATTTTCCCAGAGCAGATTCACCTCAAAAATTATAGACTTGATTTGAGTGGATAGATCTTGTCGTAGTTATTTTTTAGAATCATTTACATAGTGTTTTTTTGCCTCCTCTTGTCAACTAATAGTCCTTTAAATCGAGCCAGAAAGGAGTATGAAATTACATTAGTCTGTTGTGATGTCCCTTGGAAGCAGACATCTCCATCATCCCTCCGTATATCTCCCCAAGATTTTGAATCAGCCACTTCAAACTCAAATGAGTGAGCGAGAATATCAGTAGTAGGCTCATCAGCCTCAGATAACTCAATCACAATTTCAATTTCTTGAGGAGTGAGCTCAATGTGAGCCTCCCTCTCAACCGCAGTAATGTCCATATAATCTTGATAAACATCAGCAGCTAGTTTAGGGACATCTTCTTGCACTAGCTCTGGAACTTGCTCCCCCTTAACTTCAGCACTAGAAAACAGAAACTGAGATTTATTTAGAATTTGACCTATTCTTTCCTGTAGGTTATCTAGAAAGATTCAATCTTATCTTATAGACCACCAGGAGATATACCTTACTCCCCCTTAGTAGGAGCATCCACTCTAAGGGTCTCCCCCTCAATCTCTGCACAAATTTTGTCAACAACAACACCAACTAATTTCTCAACAGGTTCTATTGGAGTGTCTTCAGATTGAGAAACATTGCTTGGTAGAATTCTTACAGCAGGTTCTGATAACATTGACACCTGAGCACTTACATCTTTCCAGATCTCGACGGTTGATTCAGATAGTTGTGGGTCATGAGGCTCTTCACCTCTGCTCTTGGAAGAGATGCATCTAGAGCTCTCTTAAGTGATTGCAACTACTTTCTTTTTCTTTTTATCGACTAGAATTTGGTGCGGGAGCAACACTCTGTCCTATCTTTCAAATATCCTTGAGTCCATTTTCCTCATATGATGTATCTTAGCTCCTAGCCTCATATTGAGGATCCCTAGAGCTGAGCTCAGAAAGAATAAGAAGAGTATTCTTCCCATATTGGGTTCTAGAATACATTACACTATCCTTTCAAAGAGAATCTTTCTCCAGTCAGTCATCTTTGACAGAAGAATTATTATGGTCATCATCTCAAACATCTTTCTTGAAATCTTGTAATGAGAACGAGTCTTGCAAATTAAGTCCTTACCTATGACATCTACCAAGAAGTTCCCTTTCAGGTTCATCCCTCTTCTTAATATAAAACCTGTGGTGTGCTTTGACCGACAACACTATTTAAGTGCTGACATAACATCCTCAACAAAAAGTTCATCCTCTTCCTCTGATTGCCCAAACATAGTAGTTTCAAAGCCTTGCTTTACCACCTTGAGGAAATCTCAATTTTGTCTCCACTGATAGATGTCTTAATATTTTTGGAATATGAGTCCACTTTGGCATTAGTGCACAATTCCAACACTTCTCTTTTCCAGATGGAACTTGGTTCTGACAGAACAAAGTGTAGGTCGACAACATTCAATAGAGGAAGAACTAGTTGTACTTCTTTTGGCATATCCTTGAATCCATTCCTAATGATTTCAGAGCCCTCAAATTGGAAATCTTTGCCTTTGGGTGCCATTGAATCCTTTAGTTGCTGGAGAGTTGAAGAACTTTGCTCGAGAATACTCCAACAGGGATGTAGTGAGTAAAATTCTTTACCCGTCAAAAAGAATATAATACAGGGTCCGGCCGGGGCCCAACACCATATTCCACAAACAGGCGGAGACGCTACTAAATAATATAAAAACCAACGCATCCTAACACAGAGAATTCTAATGGAAGCTTCATGATTGAAAACTTGAACTCAAGAGTTACAAGAACTGTCCACTATAACAAAATAGGAATGTTTACACCCAAAGTAAATGGCCTTACAGGTTTCACTTAACAAAAGTGTGATTTCCAAACATCGGCGCGCAGGCCGGCCACACATGAACCAGAAGAAACAAAACAAAGCCTTCGAGGGAAGCAACACAGGTTGGGCTTCCGCCCGCTAAGTCCCACTCGGACCACCACCACCTACACCTGCAAGAACCAATCCACCAAGCGGTGGCAAATAGGGAAACAACCAGCATTTAGCTGACCAATTATAACGACCAGCGAAATTCCTTCCATGCACATCATTTTATATCTCATACATATATATCCAGCCACCAAGGCAATATATATCACAAATGCCGGCACGACGGCCCGACATTCCGTGCACTCAGGGCACATTCTGGTGTACCGGAAACACCGGGTCCCACCACCGTTTCAAGGTCCCAGACATGACGGTCCAATTTGAGCATTTCTAGTCTTATCGGCACGCAAGCCATCGACTCTCCCTATGTGATCCGAACAGGGCCTTAAGCACCCAAGGTAAGACAACCATAATGTGGGTACAGATCCACCTTTCCCATTGCTCAAAATCGTCATACTCAAGATTGTACTGACACGGGTACAACTTCACTTTGCCCGTCTGCCACCAAGGCATTTCTCCAGTTGCAGCCTAACGACACAACTTCATAACATATGGCACTCACGGCCACAAGAGTTGAACCCAACTCTCACCATTTCCTGAACTTCCTCCAGTACTTCCTACGACACCAAGCCAAAGGTATCCACCACGGATTTCATGCATACAAGCAATATTCACGGAGTCTTCTCCGATGTGCAAAAAAGCATCACCAATCCAGACAAACATGTCAAGATGGGCTTCACACAGCATGCCTAACCGTACTCACAATTTGGTTCTAATGCTGTACAACAAGGGATGTACCGCCGACCCAAGGGAATCACTTCGCCATCCACCTTTTGGTGGAGGATTCCTATGCAAATGCAGGAAAGAAGGACTTCACTTTTCCAAGAAGGAAATCATTACCCTTGAAGGATGTTTTTGCGCCATGGCGAAAAGTACACAGTTGGAAAGCTTCGCAGCGACCAAGCCTCCACATAAATAAACTCGGCTCACGATTTGGACCACCGCAGCACTACCGGCAGCCGGCTTTCCCTTCTTCTTCCTCCCCTTGCTCTCCTCTATCTCTTCACTTAGAAAAGAGAATTGCACAACTCAAATGATTTTTCTCCATCTCAAATCCGGCCTTATAAACCCAGGGAATAGCCTAGACCATTGGATCTTGGTCAAATAAAATGGAAGGCTCAGATTAGCCTTAAAATTGAATTTCCTGGGCCGAACACGGGTTGTGGAACGCCCGTGTCACAGGCCGTGTTCCTGAAGCGGTGCACAACTGACTTAAAACAAACAAGAACACGGGAAGAGACACGCCCATGTCAAACCTGACACGCCCGTGTCACCAAGTACACGGTCGTGTACCTGGCCTGTGTCACCCCTGTAACTCGATCTCCAAAATCACCCGAGAATAACATGGCTAAGGCACATGCCCGTGTCCCTAGCTGTGTGCCAAACACGCCCCTGTGACACGCCCGTGTCACAGGACGTATCCTCCTCGGATACAACTGGCCCTCAGCTAAGTTTGACACGCCCTGGGACATGCCTGTGTCCCAGGCCGTGTACACCTAACATGCCCTGAGACACACCCGTGTCTCAGGTCGTGTCAGCCAACTTGAATCCCAATTTTGGCTTTTGAGATTTCTAGGGTGTTATGAAAATAGGGTAAGGAGCGAAGTATTTATCCTAGGCACACATTTCTATTTAAAGTTAACCATATTCAAAAATGTTGAGAGGCCCGTACCTATTGTGTTTTACAAGATTTGATAAATGACTAAGATTAAACCTAAGAATTACCAGTAATCTGATCCACTATATTGAATGAGTTGGGTACACTCGATGAACTCAACGCTCTCGACATCATGAGTAATCTCAACTCTCTCGAAGCATATACAGTTAGGTAATTTATTTCCTGATTTCCTGTAAAAGGTTAATCCTCCAAATGCATATATACATGTAAACATAATGATGCTACTCCAAGTTAAATATACCCAACTAAAATTTGAAGGTGTTGAACTTGGCTTCATCTAAAGGCTTAATGAAGATATCAGCCACTTGTTTGTTTATGGGAACAAACTCAAGACAGATGTCTTCATTCTTAACATGTTCTCTAATAAAATGATGTTTAATCTCAATATGTTTGGTCCTGCTATGAGTGACATGATTCTTAGTAATTGAGATAGCACTAGATGAATCATAATACATTAGAGTTTTACTTAGCTGAAGATTATACTCCTGGAGTTAATTTTGAATCCAAAGTAGCTGTGCACAATAACTCCCAGCTGAAATGTATTCTGATTATGCAGTGTAGATGGAAACACTGGTCTGTTTCATGCTATTCCATGATACCAGTCTTCTACCTAAAACTACCAGTCTTCTACCTAAAAGAGGAGGTCTATGTTGAGCAACATATGCAACATAAGTAAGCTTTCCCGAAGAGTGCTCAACATAGACCTCCTCTTTCAGGTCACCATTCAGGAAAGCTGACTTAACATCCATTTGGTAGACCTTAAATCATTTGTATGTAACATATGATAGGAATAGTCTTATAGCCTCTAGTTTAGTAATTGGTACAAAGGTTTGATCAAAATCAACACCTTCCTCTAGCTTGTATCCTTTGGCAACCAGTCTAGCTTTTTTTTTATAACACCATTTTAGTCATGCTTGTTTATATAAATCCATTTAGTTCCAATGAGGTTATATCCATAAGGTCTGGGAACCACCTTCCAGACATTGCATCTCTTGAACTGCTTCAGTTCTTCTTGCATAGCCACAATCCAAAATGGATCTATGTTGGCATCTTCAAACTTCTTTTGTTCAAATTATGACAGAAAGCTTGAATACATTACAATGTTGTGGCTTCTACTCCATGTTGTAACACCTTGGCAAGTCTCCAATAATTAGATCTCTGGAATTATTTCCCAAGTGTCTGACAGCAGTTGGCATTCTATCTTCAGCACTTTGAACTTTTATTTCTAGAGCCTGATGAACTTCATCTATATCCAATCCACCTAGACCTTCTTTTAGAATGACCACACCGTCATCCTCTTCTTATTCAGTAGGAGGTGTATCATAGAAGCTCAGCTTGTCCAACTTCAATTATGCACCAGTAGATCTAGAGGAGCTTGGTATCTCACTGTGAATCATAGAAGAATCATCAAATAATACATTGATAAACTCTTCTACAACTTGATTTTTCAAGTTGTAGACTAAATAGGCTTTGTTGTGGTTGTTGTACCCATCAAAAATTCTCTCATAGGACTTGAAAACAAACTTTATCAAGTAGAATTTTCATTGTTAAGCACAAAGCATTTGCTTCCAAAGATTCTAAAATAAGCAAGATTTGGTTTTCTGCCTCTCATAGTCTCATAGGGAGTCTTCCTGTAATACTTGTTGATATTGGCACTATTCGGGACAAGACAAGCAATATTCACTGCCTCAGCCCAGAAATATTCTATGTAAGAAGTGTTACTGAGCAATGTCCTTCCAGCCTCTATGAGAGTCCTTTTTTTCCTCTCAGCTATGCAATTTTGCTTGGTTTTCTTGGAGAAGAAAACTCTTGAAATATACCTTATTCTTCACAGAATATTGTTATTTTTTCAGATTGAAATTCTGTGCAATGGTCACGTCTGATTTTGACCACAAAACAATCCTTTTCATTCTAAATTTGCCTAACAAAAATCACAAAGCTATCAACGGTTTCAGACTTTTTCTTAAGAAAGAAAATCCATGCAAATCTAGAAAAGTCATCAACTATTAGAAGAGTGTAGACTTTCATACCTAGACTATGAACTGGCATAGAACCAAATATGTCCATATGCAGGAGGTAATGACACCTCTCAGAATCCTTGGCCTCAATGCTCTTAAAGGATGCCTTTGTCTATTTGCCCTTTAGGTATGTAGAGCAAATGCCCTCTTTGGTGCATTTCAGATTGGGTGTATTTTTGACTAGCTATTCACTAAAGAGCTTATTTATTGCCTTGTAATTTAGGTGAGCAAGCCTCTTGTGCCACTGCACAAAATAAGAGTCTTTTTCATTAGCAACAAGGCAAACTGGAGAGTTTGAATCTAAATATAGGAAATTTAAACAGTAAATATTCTCACTCCTAGTGCCTGTCAAAATGACCTCTTGGTCACTTGACCTTTTGATCAGACACTTGTCCTTATGGAATACAAGGACATAGCCAATATCACAGAGTTGGCTTTTGTTAATAAGATTGTGTTGCAATCCTTCCACATAAGCTACTTTTGTATTAGAGACTATGTCATTGGTAATCATACCAAAGCCTTTGGGAACTCCTTTATCTAAACCTCCAAAGATGAATTTAGATTCATTCCTCACAGGAGTATAATCCTTTAGATGGCTCCTTGTTCCAGTCATATGTTTGGAACAACCTCTATCTAAGCACAATATTGGCATCTGATGGGTACTTATACTTACCTACATTTACAAAGTTAATTTACCTTAGAAACCCAAAATAGTTTGGGTCCTTGGTTTAAGTTAGCTTTAAAATTGTTATATCTACTTGCGGCAGCCCTGATAGGAAGATTCATCCTTGCCCTTAGCATACTTGGGTTGTGCCAATAGTCTTTGGCCAAGTGACTCACCTTACCATAGCACCAATACTCATGGATATTGAATCTCCTCTTTTGAATAGACTTTTATGTGTGCAATCCATCAGTCTTTATCTGTTCAAAGGGGAGAGCAGCAACCTTCTTCCTCTTCCTTTCAACAAGAATTTGACTGAAAGTATGTTTTCCAGTAGGTACACTTGGTTTATTCTAATTTACACTAACATATATCTTTTTTGCAGCTGACATGGTGTTGATGGCATCAGAAATGGCCAAGTGAGGCTTACCTACAGTCTTTCTCATAGTTTTTTTCTTAGAAGAAAGATATTGGGTGGAGGCCACATCCTTACTCTTAAGAGTGGGAGCAGGAACACCAAACAAAATGGTCCTTGGTGGCCATTTGAATTTCCTCATGGTGAGCCTTCAGTGCACTCAATCCCATGCCATTTCTTCTTCTATTGGAAGTAGCATTAAAGCTCTTAAAGGAAGTATTTCCATTCTTTATGTGACCATATATACTGTCATGGTCATACCTATTAGAAGGCAAAATAACCTTTTGAGAGATGGTCTGAGGCACAACTGGAGCTTTGCCTTTCCCTTTGGAATGAGCTGCTCTAGTATTACACTTGAACCCCAATACCTTCTTATTATTTTGAGTAGATAAAGAGTCAATCAATGGCAGCACAATCTTGGGCTTAGAAAACTCAGCCACTAGCATCCTCTCTTTGAGGAGCTTCTCTTAAAGATCCTTAATGATCTTGTTTTTTTGGCTAATGGTGCATATTTGGATGATTGAGTTTGTCTTTAGCTGACTAACATCCCTCCCCCATTTGGGCTAGCATAGAGGCTAACTCAGACTGCAAGGAGTTAGATTGCTGAAGAGAAGTAATCTCATCAGCTTGTCTCTTGACAAGCTTCTTGCTCTTCTTCAGAGATTCCAAGATAGCCCCATATTTTTCAATCAATTGATTGACATCCTCATCAAATTCTGACTCTTCCCCCTCACTGGATTAAGTGGATACCTTAGAGTTTGAGCCAGTCTCATACACAGAAGGGGAATTGAGAAGTGAGATTACCTCATCAGGAATAGAATTGTCTTGATTATCTTCAGTTAATGCCATGAGGCTAAATTCTTCATCATCTTCAAAATCACTGTCAATAGAGGACAGTGGTGCCCTGATGCTTATTATGGTAGCAAGAAGATCAGCCTTGTCTTCAATAGAAATGAGACCAATATAAGCCTCTTCTAATTCTGATTCTGAAGAATCAGAATCTCTATCTAGCAAGCAGGTTTTCTTCTTGTCCACGAATCTTTTTTCAGCCTTCTTGTTCTTGTAATGCTTCTTGTCATCTGATTTCTCATTCTCCTTCCTCTTAACTGGACATTCAGCAATGATATGTCCAGATCTGTTGCAACAATATCAAACAACATTATTCTTAAAAAATTTGTCCTACTTAGAATCATACCTTTACCCAGAGGGGTCTTATATGGACTTCTCCATGTTGTTATATGGCTTTCTGGAGCTAGATCTAGAAGAGCCCTTGTTCTTCCACTGCCTTCTCCTACTCAAATCTTCTTGAACTATTTGGAGAACAAGGTAAGTTCTCAATCTGACAGTTCATTTCCTAAAGTGCTATGATCTGAGCACTCTAACTCAGTAGTTATCCTTGGTGGAGAAGGATTCTTTTCCCTGCACCTCCTAATGGCTTCAGCTTTAAAGGCCGCAACCTTCTCTGTATTAAGGGTTCTGACAACATCATCTTCTGCTCTTCTGGAGTTCAGTTGCAACTCATGAGACAACAGCTTCCCAAACAGGTTTTGGAGAAATGTGATGGATAGGTTGCCAACCACCCTGATGGCACAAATCTTGATATCCCATTCCTTATTGAGGGATCTCAAGAACTTGTCATTCAGCTCATAGTTTGTGAACTATCTGTCATAGGTGATCAGACTATTCACAATCTTGCAAAACCTTTCATAATATTCAGCTATGAAATCCTTCTTGTCTTGCTTGAAGGGCTCATACTCCTGGTTAAGGAGGGATTTCTTATCATCCCTCACCTCCTTTGTCCCTTCCATAAACATAATTAGAGAATCCCATATCTCCTTGGTAGTTCTCGTAATGAGCCAAGTTCTGGAATGTAGAATCATCTATGACACTAACAAAAATATTCTGGGCCCTCTTGTCTATAGTGGACATAATTACTTCATCCTTGGTCATCTTAGTGTATTTTTTGGGAGTCTGAACATTATCATCTATAATAGAGACCTTCATGAGAATGAAAGGTCCCTCTTTAACACTTACATATATCCTAGGGTCTGAGGCTTTCATGAACATCCTTACCCTCTCCTTCAAGATCCCAAAATTATCATTCCTAAAAATATTAAGTTTCAGAGAACCCAACTCCTTATGGTTCTTGCCTGAAGCCTTAGAGATAAGCTTCTACTACCCTTGGAGATCTTGTTCAGACTGTTAAGTCCTTTTTGAATAACATGTCTTTGATACCACCTTGAAATCCTTGTTTAAGGGTAGTTAAACATCTAGAGTGGCATGAATAGGTTTCTTTGGGCTCTTTTGAATCTTTTAGAGTTATGAGCTTTGTGTGTGTTTGAGTTAGTTATTAGCTTTTAATAATAACAATAATAAAAGAGATTTTATAGTACTTTGCCTAGTACATCCACTTTCCCCCTTCACATATCTAGCAGTGTGCTAGATTCAATTAACTTCTCCTATATCCTCGACTCCTTGAGCATACACCTCAGATCCCTCTAGTTCTTACAACTCAGAGTGAATGTAACTCCTACAACTCAGATTGGTTACAGTCCTACTAGAGGCATGGTAACCATACACTCAGTGTTAAGAAACTCCAGCCTCAGGCATCGCAGCCCTACCTCTCAGAGATACACCAGATCATCTTTGATCTTGACCTATCCTACCCACTCAAAGACAATAGCTCCTACCACATAGCCTTTATAATATAGGCTTACAACTAAGATCACGCATTAATCCTACAGTTTGAGTAAAGTTTTGTAGTAACTGACTCCAGAGAAATAAACCTCTGAGTCTTCTTCCTAGACTGTGTAGAAATAGTCCTAACTCTTTACAGCAACAATAATATAAATATTCAAAGTTGTTCTACTTATGCTGAGAAGATTGTTGCAGAGCTCTACTCCTTCAAGATTGAGTAGATCTGGAGTTTAATGTAGCAGCCTTGAAGAATAATAGCAATGATAATGTGAGCTTTGCAAGCTAACCCCTAGCATAAAATTATGGTTTGAGTTCTTGCTAAAGTCTCTTGAGATTTTTCGCTTCAATCACATCAACCACCATTCATTTCTTCCTTACTGTTTCTATTTCTCTGTTATGTGTTTTGAAGATTATCTCTTTTGGCTTTTTATATCCCTAACTGTAATGGCTTTTTGATCCATATGGGTAAGTGGTATGGGCATCTATAAAGTAGCTTTACCATTAACTGCACTATAGAAATCATGCGGTGCCGTTTTTCCTTTAGCGTGCAAAACCCGCTACATTTGAGTTTGGGATGACGTCAGCATAATTCAGTGCTTGTGAACATAGGAATTGAGTGAAGTATTGTGACTAAACTCATAGAAGCGTTCAGTGTTCTCTTGAGACTCAATGCATCTGAACTTTAAGTGTTAAATGCTGAAGAATTGAGTGATAAGTCTTCACTCAACGCAAAAACACTTAGCTAAAAAATTATCTAACTTCTGAGGTGTTGAGTGAGCCTTCATCACTCAACAATGTTGCCTTTGACAACTTAATTGATAAAGCATTGAGTGAACCTTCATCACTCAATGCTTTACACTTAGCAAAATCCTTTTGGTTGAAGGCATTGAGTGAAACTTCTTCACTCAATGCTTCTTATTGGAGCTTGAGGAGACCGGGCAGACTTGTGTCTAACCGTAGCAGTCTATCTGTCTCAACGACCTAGAGGTTTAGTCAAGTGGTCTGGTGGTGAACCTCAGCTTGCGGTCAGGTGGACAGTAGCAGTGGTGGTCTGGGGGATAGCCACAGTAGTATGAAGGAAGCAGCAAAGGTCTGGCAGAGAGCCACAATAGCGGTCTGTCGGTAAGCTGCAGTGGTCTGGATGAAGCCTCAACGACATAGTTGAAGCCGCGGCAGCGTACAGATGGTTAACTTCAACTGCGGTCTGGTGGAAACCGGCGGTTGCTGTCCAATAGCTTGCAGCTGCTGCGGTCTGATGGGTAGTCACAACTGCGGTCTGGTGGCAACCCGAAATTGCAGTCTGGCGATTTGTACCAGCGGTCTCCCTGGCAGTTTGGAGACTTTCATAGTTGTCAATTGGTGTTTTATTATTTGTTGTATTGTGGGCAGTTTGACAATGTCAAACCGCGTAGACCGCCCGACTTGTAAAGTCCCACATCGATTGTTGTATTCTCTCCTCTCCACCGATTTCTTTAAATAAGGGGGCATACATATGTAATGATTATCTTTTTGGAGAAAATTTTTTTTCCTTTATTTAGCTCTTTTTAATATGGTATTAGAGCTAATAGGTCCTTTGCTCCAATTCACGCGTCTTCTTTTCTTTCCGCGCGATTTCCCTCCCTGCCCTCCCATGCTTCTCTTTCTGTCGCGCGATTTCTCACTTAGTCTTGTTTTGTTTTGGCTTATGCCCATCTTGGTCACATGGCTTCTTTTACGCGTGCTTCCTTTGCTTCTCCTCCTCTTTTCTCTTCTCACTATGGTTTCTTTAACCGCCGTGGGCTCCACATCCTAGTCACAGCTTCTTTTCTTGCTGATGGTGTGTTGCCACATTGACCGTGTGGTCTTACTCTACTCTGTTGCGGGATCCACATTTTGGTCGTAGCATCTTTCCTACCACTAGTTTGTTGACTCCAAGACCGTGCAGTCTCTCCTCTTGTTCGCGTGATTTGTTCGCCCTATTTTGTCCGCGCGGTTTGTTTTGTGAAACTGTGGGGTTTCTTTCTGTTTTCTATGGACACTCCTTCTTCAACTCTCTCAGTTTCTCCTTATTTTTCTACTTATTCCTTCCCTTCTTCTAGTAATTTGGGGACTGGTTCGAAACTTACAGGTCAAAATTACACTGACTGGAGTGTATCTTTCATTTTTCTCTTGCGTTCTCAGCACAAACATCATCATTTCACTGATGACCCTCCTCCTTCTAGATCTGTTTCTTTTGATGATTGGGATTCTTCTAATGCATTGGTGTGGACTTAGTTGGCCAACAGTTTATCTGACTAGTGCCTTCCTATCATCCGACATGATCTGACGTTCAATGTTTCTTGGAATCATCTTGCCGCCTTGTATTCCAAGGGAGCCCAAACTTCGCGCATTTATACTCTTTATGTCGATCTTTTTGTTGACCAATCATGACACCTGCTTCTGCCTATCAGGAGGTTCAGACTCTTGGTGCTGAAATTCTTCAGCATCACCCTTTTTCTGCAGATCTGGCTGGGCAACACAGGCATTTTAAGGAGCTTCTGGTTGTTTGCTATCTGTTTCGCCTACCGAATTCCTATGATATGATCCACCAGCATATTCTGGAAGAGGCGGATACTCTGAATATGGATGCTACTGCTGCTAGGATATCTGCTATTACGACTCTTGTTTAGAATCCTTTGCTCTCCTCTCCATCTCTGTATCCTGATATTGTTGCTCATCTAGCTCGTCATGATATCTCTGGTAGCCATGGTGGCCGTGCTGGTGGTCGTGTTGGTGTTTGTGGTTCCTCTAGGAATCCTTGTTCTCATTATGGCTGACTTGGTCACTTGGTTGATCGGTGTTGGACCAAATATCCTCATCTTCATCCAACATCAACTGATTCCTCCAAGCCGCCCACGTCTTCTCTTGCTACTTCTAGAACTGCTCAATTGGCTACTACGGGTATGTGGCTTTTTGATTCTGGTGCAACAAATCATATGACCAGCAATTCTCTTCTTTTCTTCTCTCTTGACAAGTGCAATCGGTTACCTCTTGTTCTTATTGAGGATGGTTCTCCTTCGCCAGTTTGTAGGTCTGACACTGTGCATATTACTCACTCTCTTCAGCTACAGGACACCCCTTATGTCCTGAATTTTCCATGCAAGCTTCTTTTTGTTTCTGCTCTTTGTAAATAGATGCATTGTGTAGCTATTTTTACTTCCCCTACTTTTGGTTTTCAGATTCCTCATTCCAAGGAGGTGATCTCTACTGGGACTGAGAGCGACAGCTTGTTCAACCTTGATTTTTCTTCTGCTTTTTCTTCCACTTATGCTCTACTTCAGTGGCATCTTCGCCTTGGGCATCCTCCTCCTCGCATTCTTTATCAGATTCAACCAGATTTACCTCGCGACGATTCTACTCTGAATTGTGAAGCTTGCAGTTTGACCGAGCTTATAGGTCCTTTTGATTTAGTTCATGATCACATTCGATGCTTTTTCCAGGTGTACGTGGTTATATTTGTTACGCGAATTGTTGATGCTCGAAAAGCGACGGACTCGGGCACCACCAGCTAAGAAGGGAAAAACAAACTATAGTTCGCGGCCTTACTTGCTTGCTCTTTTGATTTAACAAGTTCATTCTGAGTGCACCACTTCCCCATATTTTTGGGGTCCTGCAAGCCAGGGCTCTGCCCGGGGTACAGCCGGGCAGCGGTGACGGGAATGTCCGCGCGGGACAGGCGGACTGGTGGAGACCTCCTTGGTCGTACTGAGCGCGTGACTTTTAGACTAGCCGCGACCTTGGGCGACCTTCGGAGCCTGCCGGTCTTGACGATCTCATAGACCTGAGCGACGGATTTCTGGAGTCCGCCACGGACCATGTCTACTGGCGAGCTGGGCGAACTGGTTAGTTCAGCGCAAGATGCCTAGCTGGAAATGTTGCGGATTCTGGGCGAATGCTCTGAGATTTTCTCAGTTTTTTTCTTCTTTTTATAATGAAATTCGTACACAATTAGATACCCATATTAAAATTCTTCGTATTGATAATATTAAGGAATATCTTAGTCATCAGTTTACTTTGTTTTTTTTGGATCATTACATAGTCCATCAAACTACTTGCTCTTATACTTCCCAACACAATGGTGTTGTTGAACATAATAATCGCCCTCTTTTAGATGTGGCTCGAAGTCTTCTTACTCATATGCATGTTCCCTGGTCTTATTGGGGTCTTGTAGTTCTTTCATGTTTTCTCATTAATCGAGTTCTGTCTTCGGATCTTAATGGGAAAACACCCCTTTCTATTCTTTATCCTGTCTGGACACCCTTTCCATTACCTCTTTGTGTCTTTTGTTGCACAACGTTTGTTCACTCTCCTGCAATTAGATGTGACAAACTCTCTCCTCGTTCTTTGAAGTGCATCTTTTTGGGAAATTGTCCGACATAGAAAGGGTATCGCTGTTTTGATCCTATTCTTCAGAGAAAAAATGTGTCAGCGGAAGTTACTTTCTTTGACAATGCTCTCTTATTTTCATCTCCCTCTCTTCCTTCTTCTTCGGATGGTTCTTGTTCTTCTTCTCCCGATGTCCCGACACCTCTTCCGGAGCCTGTCCTACTTTCTTCATCTTCTATTTTTGATTCTTCTCATTCTTACTCCTCTACTGTCCCTACTTCTTATCCTGAGTCACTGCAACTAACTCCCAGGCCAGTAGTCTCTTCTTTAGATAGGGCTGATATAGTAGACATGTCAAATTTGGATCTTTCGATTGCTCTTCGGAAGGTCTTTGCTCCTACACCCAGCATCCTCTTTAGGTTATGGTCTCATATTCTCAGCTCTCTCCTTCATCTAGGAGCTTTTCTCTGGCCCTTTCGGCTAATATTGTTCCCGTCTTGTATTAAGATGCTCTTGTTATCCCTTATTGGAGGGCTGCTATGGATGAATAGATGCGTACTCTTACTGAACGGGGTACTTGGATTCTTGTTCCTACACCTCCAAATGCTGATGTAGTTGGCTATCGCTGGGTCTTTATCATTACATTTCTACCTGATGGATCAATTGATCGCTATAAGGCCCGGTTTGTTGCCAAAGGTTTTACGCAGACTTATGGCATGGATTTCTTTGATACTTTCTCTCTTATGGCAAGGATTACTACAATCTGTGTGCTCTGTTTAGTGGCTTTCAATCGAGACTGGGAAATGTCTCAGCTGGATGTGAAGAATGCCTTTCTTTATGGTGATTTACAAGAAACTGTCTAAAGGGAGCAACCTCCTAGGTATGTTGCTCTGGGGGAGTATCCGGTCTGTAAACTGCGAAAGGTAATCTACGGTCTTAAGCAAAGTCTCAGGGCCAGGTTTGATAAGTTCAATGAGGTCATTTCGTTGGTTGGGTTTGCTCGAAGTGTCGCGGATCACCCATTATTAATTCGCAAGACATCGGCCGGTCTTGTTGTCCTTGGTATTTATGTGGATGATATTCTTCACACAGGGGATGATACAGAAGGTGTGGATATGACAAAGAATCATCTTTTTAAGCATTTTGTTACTAAAGATATGGGATCTCCGAAGTATTTCTTTGGCATTAAAATATTTAGGAAACCATGATCTGTTGTTCTTTCACAAAGAAAGCATTCCTTGGACCTCTTAAAAGAGACATGCCTCCTTGGGGATAAACCTGCTTGTTCTCCGATATCGGTTGGAGATGACAAGTGTTGGAGTGAGGACACACCTCTTCTTGAGGATGTAACCAAGTACAGACAGCTTGTGGGGAAACTCATTTATCTGACAGTCACAAGAATGGATATTTTTTATGCAGTAGGAAGAATGAGTCTGTTTATGCAAGCTCCTAAGGAGTGTCATCTGCAGTCAGCAATGAAGATTTTAGAGTATGTGAAAGGTGCTCTAGGGAAAGGATTTCTGTTTTAGAAAAGGGGACATTTGAAGGTTTAGGCATATTCTGATACGAGCTATGCAGATGATAAGGAAGATAGGAAGTCCACATCTGGATTCTTTACTTTTGTTGGCAGGAATTTATTCAGCTGGAAGAGCAAGAAACAAGCTGTTGTCTCCAGGTCAAGAAAAAAAGCTGAGAATAGTAGCATGGCTCTAACTACTTGTGAGCTGAAGTGGTTACAGACACTTATGCTTGATTTTGGAGATCTTTATGATCATCCTCTGCCAATGTTCTGTGACAACAAGGCAACATATATATTTCGAGGAATCCTGCCTTTAATGAGAGGATGAAGCATATCGAGGTTGATTGCCACTTCATTAGAGAGGAGATTTTGAAGAATCAGATTTTCACTCCGTTTGTTATCTAAGAGAGAGAACAAGATGATTTCTTCACAAAGCCAGTTACTCCTTCTAAGGAGGTTTGTAGCATGCTGTGCATGGTAGATATACATGCTCTAGCTTGATGGGGAGTGTTGGAGCTAGAGGAGAGCGACCTGATTTGTGTCTAACCATAATTGTCTCTCTGTCTTAACAACCTAGTGGTTTGGTCCAGCAGTCTGGTGGTGAACCTCAGCTTGCGGTCAGGTGAAAAACAATAGTATTGGTCTGGGGGATAGCCGCATCGGTCTGAAAGAAGTCTTTGTAGTCTGGTAGAGAGCCGCAACAGCGGTCTGTCGGTGAGCCGCAGTGGTTTGGATGAAGCCGCAATGGCCTGGTTGGAGCCGCAACAGCGGATAGATGGTTAACCGCAACTACGGTCTGCCACCAGACCGCAATTGCAGTTCGATAGCTTGCAGCAGCTGCAGTCTGATGGGTAGCCGCAACTGCGGTCTGGTGGAAACCCGCAGTTGCGGTCTGGCGGTTTATACCATCGGTCTTCCCTAGCAATTAAGCGACTTTCCTAGTATCAAATTGGTGTTTTATTATTTGTTGTATAGTGGGTGGTTTGACCATGTCAAACCGCATAGACCGCCCGACTTGTATTTAGTCCCACATCGGTTGTTGTATTCTCTCATCTTCCCCAATTTCTATAAATAAGGGGGCATACCTATGTAATGATTATCTTTTTTGAGTAATAAAATTTGCCTTTATTTTGCTATTTTTCACACTTCTATACTTGGCAGTTATTCTGACTTAAGGGGTTGAATGAACCTTCTACACTCAACGCTTCTGGACTCGTACATATTTTCCGATTGAAGGCATTGAGTTAAACTTCAACACTTAACACTTCTGTACTTTGTCTCTTTCTTTGATAGGGCGTTGTGTGAGCCTTCTTCACTTAACGATTATGTACTTGGACAATTTCAATTGAGTAGGCGTTGACTGAATGGCCTCCACTTAACGCTTATGGACTTAGCCATATTTGAGTCCATCTCTACTGAGGCTTTGAGTGACTGAACTTCTGTCAATGCTTTTTGTCATCTAGCAATGAGTAATGTGTACTCACTCATCGCTTCTGGACATAGGCAAATTTCTACCTCTCTATAGTATGTTCTCTTGAGTCCAACCAAACTTCTGACCCTATCAACATGTCTAATCAATGAATAGTGGACAACCTGCATACATTGATTAGAACACATATCAAATACAAAAAAGTGTATATCATTGACTTGTGTGCTTTCTTAAAATCTGGGATATTGTGATCAATGGACCCAACATAAGTCCAGCTCGATCCCCACTATTTCTAATGACATCGCATTCTTGGATGACCACCTTGATGAGGGAGATGATAATCACTCAAACCTCCAAGTGGACAGCCAACTTCTCACACCATTTTCTTGTACTTTACAAAAAAGAAATTAATCCAGCTCCTAGAGGCCGAAAGTCAACAAGGTCGTCATCCCTTTGGATGCCACACTTCCCTCAAAGGGCGTAAAAGTTGTGGTGAAATGCTACAGGACCTCCCAGAGAAGTCAACCACCCAAAAAAATCTGGATCTCTTCTTCCATCAAATATTGTCAGAAGAGGCAAGATGGCAAAAAGAAACAAAAAAGAGTGTAGAGATGGGGGGTCGGAAGAGGAGATCGACAATTATGAATGTACAACCCCATATCCAACGAGTGGTATCGATAGGAGCCAGACCAGAAAAATCGGGCAGTCAAAATCCCAGGCAAGTCGGTAGTGAGGCGGGATCTCAGCAGCCTCACCGACTCGCCCAGGAGGGGTGGAACATGTAAGGGGTTATTGGAGCAAGCGAGCTCGCACTCGCCCCATGGTCTCGGCTAGTAGCAGGTGAGTGGGGCAGGCCGGGCCCACACTTTCCCAGGGCCAGAAGGGGGTGGCTAGTGTCAGCTCCATCGAGCACTCGCTTCCTAGGCAAGTGGATGTTCTGGAGGGTCACTCGCCCAACATTCGATGATGTATTTTTTGTGTACAACCTCATATTCGCAGAGTATGACTCATGGGCCGGGGACCCTGGCTTTGGGCTGACTTTGGGTTAATCGAGACAGGCAAGAAGAATAGTGGGAAGGGGTTCTCTCCGAAGGAGTGTGCAAAGTGTCCCGCTTGGAGTAGCGGGAAGCCAATGGAGTTGGTGATGAGTGATGCTTCTCCATTCAACGCCATTCAGTATTTGGCATTGAGTGAGGTCTTTCCACTCAATGCTCTCGGTGCCTTTCATGTTTTGTCCTTGAGTGATGCTTCCCCACTCAATGCTTCGTGTTTTGAGCCTAAGTCCTTTATAAGACAAGGCGGGAGGATTGGGCAATCTCACAGGATAATGGACTTTTGCCAGTCATGCTTGAAGGTTTGCGCCTGGGATAAGCGGAAAGCTTGCTGGCGACCCGCGGAAGGGTTACTGCCCAATGCGGTCCAGAGGTAAATTACTTGGATGCCCTCAGAGGCCTACATTTAGAAATTTTGAACAGTGAAGGTTTGCTTTTGGTAGACCATTTTCATAAAACTATAAATAGATTCAAGGGGGTACCTCAGAAGGGACGCTTACTGGTGCCCTGGTCTTCTTGCTCTTTCTGAGCTATCCTTAGCTCAACACTTGGCTGAGGAGGGGAAGCTCTCTAAGATCTTTCGAGTGTGTGGTGGGACCTCCGTGCTGGAGCCTTGGTTCTATTACTTGTGCTATGTCTTTGGTCGTTCAGCTTCTGATAGAAAAGTAAGTGTGTGATCACCCCTTCCCCAGGGGTCAAACTCAACAGAGACCGATTCTTCGGTTTAAACATTTTGCTGCGGTGAGCGTGAAGTGTGATCAGCACTGAAAATTTTTCTGCGAGCTCAATGACTGGAGGAGAGGGATATGGTTCGGGCAGGGCCGACTCGCCACCCCCTCCCGCACTCGCCACAGTCGGGATGTTTGAGGAGTTCAGGATGGAGGTGCTCAGCCTTTTCAAGTTCGCACTGGGCATGCGTGCCGAGTGCTCGACACCACCCGTTCCAGTCGCTGCTGTCCCGGCACTAGGCGAGGATGCTCCCAGCAGGCGAGCCAAGAATGAGGTTGTGGCGGAAGGGAGTAGGCGAGACCTCCCCGGGCTAGTGTTGTTCTCTAGTTCAGCGAGTGGAGGCCGGTTGGGCGAGATGGGGGAGCGAGATCCTCCGGCCCACCTAGCAGGGGGAGGCAGCCCATTCGATGAGATGGTTTCTTCTGCCACAGTTTTGGAAAGGTTTCGGGACCCAGAGATGCCCTACTATTCTGGGAAGTATGATCTTGTCCAACACATCCAGTGGTTTTAGGATTTGGTCTCGATCTGACAGATGTCGGATGTGCTGAAGTGTCGTCTCTTTGCCATCACACTCAAGGAGAAGGCTAGGGATTAGTTTCACCAGCTGCCGGCCAGTTCCATCTACTATTTCGAGGACTTACGTCGGGGGTTCATGCTGAGGTTAACCACTTCCAAGAAGAGGAAGAAGGAGTACGAGTCCCTGTTCCACATCAAGCAGGAGGTGAACGAGACTCTAAAGAGATTTCTGGATCGGTTATAGTAGGAGGTCACCCAAGTCCAGGAGATGTCAGGGCATACCATGATGATGGACTTCACCTTTGGGATACAATAGGGTTTCTTAAGGATTAAGCTTAAGAGGCTGATGTCTCTCTCCTTCGAGGAGCTGATGGAGAGAGAAACGAGGGAAGTCGACAGGGAGGCTTTAAACCCCAAGTTCATGAGGAAGTTAGTCAGGTGGGCCGCGGAGGAAGAGAATGGGGCCAGGAGGTAGCAGAGGTAAGGAGGTGAGGAGAGCTGAACCCCGACAAGGGGAGTAGCAGCAGCAACATCCGAGGTGAGGTGGCAAGGAGCCAAATAATTGGCTCTGATGGAGGCAATAGGAGTGGCAGGACCAAGGCTAACAGAGAGGTTTACTTGAAGGCGACAACCGCCAAGGGGACAAGGGCCAGTTCAACCCTCCATACTGGAGGCAGGCTAGGGGCCACCTCTCCCCGATAAGCATCAGACTATGGCGATAGCCTTGAGGAGGAGAAGGAGAGGCCACCCGAGGAGATGGCAGAAAGGCCGAGTGGGTTGGCCTTAAGTTATTGGTGACAACTTGAAGTGCTTCTGCTCATGAATTGTGTACATAACCCCCCTTTTTTCTAATATGTATTTTCTTGACTCTTAATTTTTCGTAATGAAGTGTATGAACGGATGAGAAAGTCTACCCAAGTCCCAAGCTTTCTCCCGCTGTTAGGCTCTCTCCTAGCTGGCAAGGCGGGCGTCTTCAGTGGACATCTTTCCTGCTTTGGAACCAAGTCCCGAGCTTTCTCCCGCTTTCAGGCTCTCACCTAGCTGGCTGGGTTGGAGTCTTCAGTGGACATCTTTCCTCCTTTGGAACCAAGTCCCGAGCTTTATCCCACTTTCAGGCTCTCACCTAGCTGGCAGGGGAGGGGTCCTCAGTGGACATCTTTCCTGCTCTACAGCCAAATCCAGAGCTTTCTCTCACTATCAGACTCTCACCTAGCTGGCAGGGCAGGGGTCCTCGCTGGACATCTTTCCTGCTCTAAAGCCATGTCCCGAGCTTTATCCCACTGTCAGGCTCTTACCTAAGTGGCAGGGCAGGGGTCCTCGGTGGACATCTTTCCAGCTCTTGAGCCAAGTCCTAATCTTTCTTCTACTGTCAGGATCTTACCTAGCAGGCAAGGCAGGGGTCCTCGGTGGACATCTTTCTTTATTTGGAGCCAAGTCTCATGCTTTCTCCTACTATCAGGCACTCTCCTAGCTAGAAGGGCAGGGGTCATCGGTGGACATCTTTCTTTCTTTGGAGCCAAGTCCCGAGCTTTCTCCCGCGGTAAGGCTCTCACCTAGCTGGCAGGGTAGGGGTCCTCGGTGGAAATCTTTCAGGCTCTTGAGCCAATTCCCGAGCTTTCTCCTACTGTCAGGCTCTCACCTAGCTGGCAGGGCAGGGGTCCTCTGTGGACATCTCCCTTGCTTTGGATCCAAGTCCCGGGCTGCTTTTTCCGATAAACAGCCGGCATTTGAAGTTAATTGGAGTAGAGGCTGGGGGAATATTAGACCCAGAAATCTATGGGCGAGTTGGTAGTGGCGAGATGAGATCTCGACAACTGCCATGGAGTGGTATTTATCTAAGCAAGGCCATGCCAGAAGTGGCGAGCTGAGACCTTGGCATCTACATAGGAGGGCGAACTGAGACTACCTTCAGCCACTACAGTCCATCCCATCGATATATTGGGAAAATCTTGGCCTAGAGAAATTTTCTAAAGAAAAGGGATCTCGCAGGCGAGCAGGGTGGTCTTGAGCCGAGCGCAACAAATAGTCTTTTCCCTACTACCTGAAGACTTGCGAGATATTAAGGCCTCTGCAAGTATGTCCTAAACCAACAAGTACATTCTAGCAGCGAGTCTATCCTGGCGAGGTCGCTCAGCAAGGGGGGGACACATATGGGTGAGCACATTATAGAAAGTTAATACAGATGGAAAAGAAATCAGCTAAGTAACTTTCATTCATGAATTTCTTTATAAAAAGGGCATCTCGGCAAGTCCAGAATAAAGGGAGTGACAAAGGTCACTAGGTATACAGGCATATGTATAGCCGCTGGTGTATCCCACTCAAAGATTTTCTCAGGCTCCTGCCAAACTAGTCGTATTTTGTGGGTTGGATGATTCCTTCCGAGCTTGGGACAACTTCGCAAAGTGCAGGGATTGTGTACAACCCCATATCTGACGAGTCAGATTGATAGGAGCCAGACCAGCCAAGTCGGTTATTCCAAGTCCCAGGCAAGTCGGGAGTGAGGCGGGATCTCAGCAGCCTCACCGACTCGCCTAGGTGGTGTGGAACTTGTGAGGGGCAAGTGGAGCAAGCGAGATCGCACTCGCCCCATGGTCTCGGCTAGTAGCAGGCGAGTGGGGTAGGCCGGACCTATACTCACCCAGGCACAGAAGGGGGTGGCGAGTGTCAGCTCCATTGAAAACTCGCCGCCCAGGCGAGTGGAGGTTCCTGAGGGTCACTCTCCCAGCATTCGGTGGTGTATTTTTGGTGTACAACCCCATATTCGCTGAGTAGGACACAAAGGTCCTGGACCCTGGCTTTGGGCAGACTTTGGGTTAATCGAGCTAAGCAATCGACCCATGGAGTTGCATTTATCTAAGCAAGGCATGACCAGAAGTAGCGAGACGGGATCTCGGCATCTACAGAGGATGGAGAACTGAGGCTATCCTCAGCCACTACACTTCATCCCATCGATATCTTGGGAAAATCTTGTCCCAGAGTAATTTTCTAAAGAAAAGGGATCTCAGAGGCGAAGAGGGTGCTCGCGAGCCGAGCGCGACGAAGAGTCTTTTCCCTTCTACCTAAAGACTTGCAAGATCTTTAAGCCTCTCTGCAGTATGTCCTAAACCCAACAAGTACATTCTAACAGCGAGTCTATCCTGGCGATGTCGCTCAGCAAGGGGGTGATGCACATGCGCGAGCATAGTACAAAAAGTAAATATAGAGGGAAAAGAAATTAGATAAGTAACTTTCATTCATGAATTTCATTATAAAAAGGGCATCTTGGCAATGCCAGAATAAAGGGAGTGGCAAAGGTCACCCAGGTACGCGGGCATATATATAGCAGTTGGTGGATCCTACTCAAAGATTATCTCTGGCTCTTACTACACTCGCAGCATTTTGCGGGGTTAGATGATTCTTTCCGAGCTTGGGAGAACCTCGCAAAGAGTAGTGATTGTGTACAACCCCATATCCAGCGAGTTGGATTGACTGGAGCAAGACAAGCCAAATCAGGCTGTCCAAGTCCAAGGCAAGTTTGGAGTGAGGCGGGATTCGGCTGCCTCACCGACTCGCCCAAGTAGGGTGGAACATGTGAGGGATGAGTTGAGCAAGCGGGCTCGCACTCGCCCCATGGTCTCGGCTAGTAGTAGGCAAGTGGGGCAGGCCGGGCCCGTACTGGCCCAGGGTAAGAAAGGGGTGGCGAGTGTCAGCTCCATCGAGCACTCACCGCCCAGGCGAGTGGAGGTTTCGGAAGGCCACTCGCCCAACATTCAGTGATGTATTATTTGTGTACAACCCCATATTTGTCGAGTAGGACTCAAGGGCCAGGGACCCTGGGTTTGGGCTGACTTTAGGTTAATCTAGCCAGGTAAGAAGAATAGTCGGAAGGGGATCTCGCCCAAGGCGTGAAAAAATGGTCACACTAAGAGGAGCATGAAGCCCATGGAGTTGGCGCTGAGTGATGCTTCTCCACTCATTGACTTTCGGGCTTTGACATTGAGTGAGGTCTTTCCACTCAATGCTTTCGGGATCTTTCAGGTTTTGGCATTGAGTCATGCTTCCCCACTCAACACTTCTTGTTTTGAGCCTAAGTCCTTTATAAGTGCTGGCGGGAGGATTTGGAAATCTCGCAGGATAAAGGTCTTTTGTCAGTGATGTGGGAAGGTTTGTGCCCAGGATAAGCGGAAAGCTCGCTGGCGACCCACTGAAGGGTTCTCGCCCAGTGCTGTTTAGAGGTAAATTATTTAGATGTGCTCAGAGGCATGCATTTAGCCATTATGAACAATGGAGGTTGGCTTTTTGCTGAACATTTTCAGAAAATTATAAATAGATTCAAGGGAGTACCGCAGAAGGGACACTTTCTTGTGTCCTGGTCTTCTTGCGCTTTCTAAGGTATCCCTAGCTCATCACTTGGCTGAGGAGGGGAAGCACTCTAAGATGATCCGAGTGTGTAGTGTTACCTCCATGTTGGAGCCTTGGGTGTGTTCCTTGTGCTAAGTCTTTGGTCGTTCGGCTTGTGAGAAAGAAGTAAATGTGCTATCACCCCTTCCCCATGGGTCTAACTCCACAGAGACCGATTATTCGGTTTCAACATTTTGGTACGGTGAGCGTGGAGTGTGGTAAGTACTGAAAATATTCTGCGAGCTCAATGACTAGAGGAGAGGGACAATGTTCGGGAGGGCCGACTCGCCACGCCCTCCCCCTCATGCCACTATCGAGATGTTCAAGAAGTTCAGGAAGGAGGTGCTCAGCCTCGTCAAGTTCACACTCGGCATGCACAATGAGTGCTCGACGCCGGCCGTTCCAGTCATCGTGGTCCTGACCCTTGGCGAGTACGCTCCTTGCAGGCAAGCCGAGAAGGAGGTAGCGGTGGAAGGTAGTGGGAGAGACCTCCCTTGGTGAGTTTTATTCCCTGGTTTAGCAAGTGGAGGCCGGTTCAATGAGATGGGGTAGCGAGATCCTACGGCCCGCCCAACAGGGAGAGGCAGCCCTTTCGGCGAGATGGTTTCTTCAGCCCATGTTCCGGAAGGGTTTTGGGAGCCGAAAATGTCCTACTACACCAGGAAGGATGATCCAGTCCAACACATCCAGTGGTTTGAGTATGTGGTATCGATCCAACAAGTGTCAGATGCGTTCAAGTGACGACTCTTCGCCATCACCCTCAAGGAGAAGGAAAGAGATTAGTTTCACCAGCTGTTGGCCAGTTCCATCTACTGCTTCGAGGACCTACGTCGGGGTTCATGCTAAGGTTCACCACTTCCAAGAAGAGGAAGAAGTTATCTGAGTCCCTGTTCCACATCAAGCAGGGGGTGGACGAGATTCTGGGGAGCTATGTGGACTGCTTCTAGGAGGAGGTCACCCAGGTCCAGGAGATGTCAGGGCCCACACTGATGATGGACATCACCTTAGGGCTACAACAGGGTATCTTCAGGATGAAGTAGAAGAGGGTGCCACCTCTCTCCTTCGAGGAGTTGATGGAGAGAGAAACAAGGGAAGTCGACGAGGAGACATCAAACCCCGAGTTTGAGAGGAAGTTGGCCAGGTAGGCTGCAGATAAAGAGAAGAGGCCAGGAGGTGGCAGAGGTCAGTAGGTGAGGAAGGCTGAACACCAGCAGGGGGAACAGCAGCAGTAGCAGCCGAGGTGGGGGCGCCAGGAGCTGACTAATTGGCTCGGCTGGAGGCAGTATGAGTGGTAGGACCAAGGCCAGCAGAGAGGTTTCCATTAATGGGACAACCGCTAGGGGGACCAGGGCCAGTTCAACCATCCAAGCTGAAGGTAGGGCCGGGGGCTCCGTCTCCCCGATCAGCATCAGACTATGGCGATAGCCCCGAGGCAGGAGAAGGAGAGGCCACCCGAGGTGAAGGCAGGAAGGTATAATGTGTGGGCCTTAAGTTATTGGTGACAACTTGAAGTACTTCTGCTCATTAATTGTGTACATAACCCCTTTTTTTCTAATATGAATTTTCTTGACTCTTTTTTTCTAGTAATAAAGTGTATGAATGGATGAGAAATTCTACCCAAGTCTTGAGCTTTCTTCGGGTGTCAGGCTCTCACCTAGCTGGCAGGGCAGGGGTCCTCGGTGGACATCTTTCCTGCGCTGGAGCCAAGTCCCGAGCTTTCTCCCGCTGTCAGGCTCTCACCTAGCTGGCAATGCAGGGGTCCTCGATGGACATCTTTCCTACTCTAGATCCAAGTCTCGAGCTTTCTCCTGCTGTCAGGCACTCACCTATCTGGCAGAGCAGGGGTCCTCGGTGGACATCGTTACTGCTCTGGAGCCAAGTCTCGAGCTTTCTCCCGCTGTCAGGCTTTCACCTAAATGGCAGGGTAGGGGTCCTCGGTGGACATCTTTCCTGCTCTGGAGCCAAGTCCCAAACTTTCTCATGATGCCAGGCTCTCACCTAGCTGGCAGGGCAGGGGTCCTCGGTGTACATCTTTCCTACTCTAGAGCCAAGTCCCTAGATTTCTCCCGCTATCAGGCTCTCACCTAGATGGCAAGGCAGGGGTCCTTGGTGGACATCTTTCTTGCTCTGGAGCCATGTCTAGGGCTGCTTTTACCGATCAACACCAAGAATTTCAAGTTATTTGGAGCAGAGGCTGGGGGAATAATAGACCCAACAATCTCTAGGCGAGTTGGAAGTGGCGAGATAGGATCTCGGTAGCTGCTATGTAGTTGTAGATGTGGCGAGCCGGGATCTTGGAATCTATAGAGGAGGGATAACTGAGGCTGTCCTCAGCCACTACACTCCATCCCATCGATGTCTTGGGGAAATCTTGGCCCAGAGCAATTTTCTAAAGAAAAGGGATCTCGCAGGCGAGCAGGGTGGTCGTGAGCCGAGCGCAACGAATAGTCTTTTCCCTGCTACTTGAATACTGGCGAGATCTTAAGGCCTCTGCGCAGTATGTCCTAACCCAACAAGTACATTCTAGCAGTGTGTCTATCCTGGCGAGGATTCTCAATAAGAGGGTGACGTACATGTATAAGCATAGTACAAAAAGTAAATACAGAGAGAAAATAAATCATCTAAGTATCTTTTAATCATGAATTTCATTATAAAAAAGGGCATCTCGGCAAGGCCAGAATAAAGGGAGTGACAATGGTCACCCAGGTACGCGGGCATATGTATAGTTGTTGGAGGATCCCACTAAAAGATTCTCTATGGTTCCTACCGCACTCACTGTATTTTGTGGGGTTGGATGATTCTTTCTGAGCTTGGGACAACCTCGCAAAGAGTGGGTATTGTGTATAACAACATATCCGACGAGTGGGATCGATAGGAACCAGACCAGCCAAATCGGGTAGTCCAAGTCCCAGGCAAGTCGGGAGTGAGATTGGATCTCGGCAGCCTCACCGACTCTCCCAAGTATGGTGGAACATGTGAGGGTCGAGTTGAGAAAGCGGGCTCGCACTCGCCCCATGATCTAGGCTAGTAGAAGGCGAGTGGGGCAGGCCCAACCTGCACTCGCCCAAGTCTAGAAAAGGGTGGCAAGTGTCAGCTTCATCGACCGCTCGCCGCCCAGGTGAGTGGAGGTTTCAGAGGGTCACTCGCCCAACATTCGGTGATGTATTTTTTGTGTACAACCCCATATTCGCTGAGTAGGACTCAAGGGTCAAGGACCATGGCTTTGGGCTGACTTTTGGTTAATCGAGCCATGAAAGAAGAATAGCCAGAAGGTGTTCTCTCCCAAGACATGCGAATAGGGTCACGCTTGTAGGAGTGGGAATCCCATGGGGTTGGTGCTGAGTGATGCTTCTCCACTCAACGCCTTTCGGGCTTTGGAATTGAGTGAGGTCTATCCACTTAATGCTCTTGACGCCTTTTAGGTTTTTGCGTTGATTGATGATTACCCACTAAACCCTTCGTGTTTTGAGCCTATGTCCTTTATAAGAGCAGGCGGGAAGATTGGGCAATCTCAAAGGATAAAGGCCTTTTGCCAGTCATACCGGAAGGTTTGCGCCCGAGATTAGAGGAAAGCTCGTTGGCGACCCGTAGAAGGGTTCCCGCCCAGTACGGTCCAGAGGTAAATTACTTGGATGCCCTTAGAGGCCTTAATTAAGCCATTCAAAACATCGGAGGTTGGCTTTTGGCAGACCATTTTCAGAAAACTATAAATAGATTCAAGGGGGTACCTCAGAAGGAATGCTTACTTGTGCCCTGGTCTTCTTGCGCTTTCTGAGGTATCCATAGCTTAGCACTTGTGTAAGGAGGGGAAGCGTTATAAGATCTTCCAGGTGTATGGTGGGACCTCCGTGCTTGAGCCTTGGGTCTATTCCTTGTGCTAAGTCTTAGGTTGTTCGGCTTTTGTGTGAGAATTAAGTGTGTGATCACCCCTTCCCCAAGGGTCAAACTCTACAGAGACCGATTCTTCGGTTTAATAATGAAAATAAAGACCAGGAGGATGCTGATAATGAGCTTGATGTGGAGATAGAGTGGCTAAAACCTGTTTCCATGTCTTTTAAGATTATAATCGCACCGTCCCCTACTACACACACATTTTGGTAGGGAAGAAGAGGAGAGGATAAGACGAGTTTGAGGAGTCGGTATTTCCAGAGAGTTACCTAGCTTTGGTTATTTAGAAAAAACAACTTGCTATAAAATCATGGTTAGGAATTAAAAAAGGAATGTCCCACCCTATTCATTTCCCAGAGAATGCCTCTGCGAACACGACCCTTCAAAAAGACTTGATGTCATCATCACGCGCATAACCCACCTGGAGGACGGGATAGAGGTGCTGAAGCAAAATGTCGTACGTGAAATTTTGCTAACTTTGCAGTCCGAGACTCATGTAGTGGTACAGGGCTCACCCCCTCACAAGGAATCCATCAAGAATTTAGCCCAGAAGGATAGAGGATATCTGTGCAATTCACCCACTGATTGCAAAGTTGAACAAGTATTATGTAGGCGTGTCTAGCGTGCTCGCTGAGATTATTGATAACTTGGGGATTGTGAGCGTGGAATGGGAGTCTGGTTAGGACGCTTCTAAGGAATGAGGGGAGAAATTTTATGTTTGTAATAATTAACTATAAGTAGATGGACAATGCACGTGCACGCAAACATTAGCAGGCAGACACTTTATGTGTTCATTGTACTCGGTGTGCAGAAAGTTTCTATTATTTTTTATGTTCGTAAAGTGCTAGCCTATTACTTATTTGCTAGTGAGCAATCAAAAGACTCCTTTCTTTTTCCAGGATAGAAAGTGATGATATGATGTGGTCGGAGCGATCAACAGCTGTCTGTAGCATTTTGCGTTTTGAGGAAAACAAGGCAATTCCAATAAATATCTCTAGAGCTCCTCTTTTTTCAGTTGATACCTTCGGGCACTATGAAGAATATGCGAGCTCCTCTAGTTAGGTCTACCCGCATGGACTCTGCAGTAGTCTTCATGCTACGTGAGCATCCCACAATTAGACTCCCCAATAAGTACTATGTAGAATATGCGAGCTTATTAAGTTGAGTCTATCCGCACATACTCCGCGATAGCCTTCATGCTGCACGAGCCTCCCAAATTGGACTCCCCGTTAAGGATTTCACCAACCATCCCTTTCACATCCACGCATACCTTGATAGATACATCGTGCGACTTCCAGATTCTGGCGAGCACCTCAACTCGGTGTTCACTGACAAGCTAGTCCTCCCCTTCGAAGACTTTGATGTTGCAGGGACCTTTCCCGTCTTCCCGAAGATGGTGTAAGCGCTTGACCATTACGGGATAGTCCCCGTACAACTCAACCCAGACTCCATCATGGTAAAGACTGTGTTGTTTATTTATCTGTCTTTAGAGATTCCTCTTTAGCCTGACAGTGTTCAGGCAGTTGTTCTATATTTGATCGCTCTCAAAGGGGCAGATGTACATAAGATCAAGCAAGCTATGGGTCCCAAACCTCGTGATCAAAGTTCATGAATGGAAAGCGAGGTTTACCATATTTAAGGAAGAATTTAGAGGGTTGAGCACCTACCCCTACCCGTAGATGGAGGATGACTTCTAGAGCCTACTGGTCAAAGGATGGAGAAGAACATTTTGGAGTTCTTCGAGAAGGCTCCCCTGGACATTGTACAAAATGCCACCCGCCTTGGACAGGTCATCGATATAGACAAAGTAGAATGTAAGTTTTTGGTTTATAAAAATTGGCATACCTGCAGGCTCTAACTTTCCTTATTACATTCATTTTGCAGGTTCCTATGGAGAGACCCTACAACCACTGAGTGAGGTCTTGACCGCCACATAAAAAAGCAAAGTCGTCTCCCTAAGGTGTTCTACACCTTAATGTGAGCTGGAATCCCCACGCAGGGGTTGTACAAGCTCCCCCATTAGGCGAAACTAAAGGTCAGTGCGGACTCCCCCGGTCGGCATGTTAGACCCTCCATTTGATGGCGAGTTTTTGACGAACAACCTTGGTGGCCCACTGATGCTCTAGGATGAAGGTGTGGATACACTGAGTACAAGCTTTCCATCCTAGAGAGAAAGTAGGAAACAACTTTGCACGCCTTGTAGGTCTCTTCCGGGGCCATTGGTGAAGACAAAACGCAGAGATGGGGAGAATTGCCCAAGACTAGCTGGCATAGAGGGTGTCCACAGGTTTTTTGAGGTAATTAGCGTATAATACAACCTGCTAGCAGACTCTAGGGTAGACACAGTATGCCTTATGACATTCCAGGAGGAGGCCGCATGGCTGCAAAATAAATTAAAGTAATTTTGGAAGAACTTAAAATCATGATTATGCATATCTTTATCGTTATCCCTAAATATTCCTCTTTTCATCTGTCAGACTAGTTTGTTCCCGGAGAACCTGGAATTCATGATGGTGATCTTTAAGGTTGGGAGAGTATCTGGGAAGATAACCTTAGAATGCGCGCGGGACTTGGGTCTCTTCAAGCCTAAGTTTGTGCACATTCAATATGAAGAGTTATTCCTAGAGGAGGCGGAGCCCATCAATATGGACTCCTCCCCTCGGCGATCCATATCTCGCGGATACACCCCTCGTAAATCTCGAGAAAATGGCATCACTCTTCCAGTACTTCAGAAGACTCGAAAGAAAATATTTAGACCAAAATACTTCTTGTTTTTCATTTAAGTGCGTACTTGCACGTCATCTGTAAACGAAGTTATTATTATTTTTTGTTCCGTAATTTTTTGAGGTCTTGCTCGATGTATATTATCTTTTTGTTTATTTTTTGTTTGGTTGTGTTGGGTATTGCATCCAGAATTACCCAGATTTGTATGAAGTCACCCTTGAACTAAGATGATCTAAGTTTGTATTTGATGCTCTTTTTAGTTGAGAGTTTGTAGGACCTATATGCAATATGTAGACCAATATCAGTCTACAATGAGTCTCTAAACACAGGATCATATAATGTAATCTCTCATTGTGTGATCCGTGGTGTTGACTCATGTGTAGCCTCTCTATTGGGATACACTTCCTTTTCAAGCAGTAAGGGCATGGATGGAAATTTGGATGCTGTGTATTCTTGAAGAAATTATATTTTCCAACTCAAAGAAATTCTAAGTGTTTCTCTCGAGTACAAAGTTTTGTTCTCGAGAAGAACTAGAGTAAGTTCTCGAGTAAGACTCATCATAAATTCGAGTGATAGAAGTTGTTCTCGAGAAAACATCTTTCTGTTCTCAAGAAAGGCATATGTACTCGAGTACTTAATGACTCTTCTTCTCGGGTTACTCTCCTTCAGTCAGAATTTCTCTAAGTCTTTATCTCGAAAAGACTTTGATTATTTCTCGAGATGGCTATGTTTATTTCTCGAGTAATGTCTGCTGTACTCGAGTAGAAGTCTTCTTGTTCTCAAGTACCAGCTTTTCTTCTCGAGAACAATATTTGTTTTTTTCGAGTACTTTCTTTCTTTCTCGAGATCGCTGTTTTCCACCTCCACATTTTTTTTCTAAGTCCTTTTCTCGAGTTCAACATGATTGTTCTCGAGAACTAAATTACTTTTCTCGAGTACAACCTTTCTTCTCGAGAAATACTATTCTGTTTTTTAGAAAATATTCCAAGTCTTTCTTCTCGAGATCTCTATATTTAATCTCGAGAACACGAGTCTTTTCTCAAGTACAATACTTCCTCTCCAGAATTGCTGCTGTTTTCTGAGAAATTTTTTCTAAGTCCCGACAGACGTGATTTTCAAATATGATTTGATGTGATTGGTCCATGTGGCCATCATTAATTATAATTATGACCGTTAGGGAAATCTTATAAAAGGTCTTGTCATTCCGACCAACCCTAAGTACGTGAAATAATAAATTCTAAGAATTCTGAATCCCTAATTCTGTTTCCAAAATCGGAAGTCGCGGCTCTTCATGTTCATCGCCAAGGGCTTTCGATCAAGAACGATTCAGAGCAGTCGACTTGCAGATCAAGATCTTCTATAATCTACACATCCTCTTCTTGATCTTGTGAGTCCAGAAATTTCATATCAAGGATCTAGCCGAGTCTTCTTCAACATATTCTGACAGAGCTGCAAAGTTCAAGAAAGAAGACCTACGCAGAAATTTCCAGATCTGAGAGATTTTACTGTTTGTATTTCTTATTTCAAATCTATTCTTGTAGGAGATTATTCTTCGAGTGTAGGAGCTTTGCTCTCCGAGTTATTGTAGGATGTTTTTCTCTTCCGAGTGTAGATCCGTTTTGTGGATCGAAATGTAGGAACGTTGTTCCAAGTAGTAGGATTGTTTTCAATCCGAGATTAGTGGAGTAGCCGAGTGTAGTGCATTGCAAGATAAGTGAGTGTAAAGTGGATGTACCCAAGGTTGGAGAACTACTATAATTCTTGGTGTCGTATGTGATTGCTTGGTTATTTTTCTGTGTATAGATCGATAAAATTTTTATTTCGCAAAAAGACGCACAACTCACCTATTCACCCCCCTCTAGGTGATTTAGGTAGACAACTTAAACATTTTTCAATTTGTATCAGAGGGAGGTTGATCGTTAAAAGGATAACACCTTGATCAGATCTGCCCCAGGTTGTCTTTTGAGTTATCCAAGCACAGACAAGGCCAAGGATTTTGCTAAGCTTCCTTTGTGTACAAAGTCCAACTTTCCCATGTGGAAAGAAAGGATTAAGTTTTTCATGGAAGCTGTGGATCCAAGGATCTTCATGATTGTTGAAGAAGGTCCTCATGTTCCCATGACCATCTCCACTATAGATCCTACCAAGAAAGTTCCTAAGAAGTTGATGGATCATGACAAAGAAGAGATTGCACTTGTCTCTTTAGACAAGAAGGCCAAAAATATCATCGCAAGTGCAGACGATGATTCTATGTTGCACAACCCGATCAACTGCCAATCCGCTAAGGAAATGTGGCAGTATCTCATCACCTTGATGGATGGCACTGAAGAAGTTAGGGATGAAAAGAGATCCCTTCTAAATCAGAAATATGAAGCTTTCCGACAAGGACCCATGAATTAAATTGCAGATACATTTGAAAGTTTCTTCAAAATTGTTAACGGCCTAAGAGTGTATGGACGGGTCTTCACTAATGGAGAGCGGAATGACAAATTTTTAAGGTCCCTGACTAAGGAGTGGGACAACAAAGTCTGTGTTATCCGGGAGTTTGGTAAGCTGGCAGAGACTGACCCACAGAATCTCTTCGGAAAGCTAATGTCATATGAGCTGCAAATCATTTCAAGAAAAGTTGAAGAAGAGAAGATCCGGTTCTCATCCAAGGAGAAGTCTGTCGCACTAAAGGCAGATAGCTCAAGGAAAGCCAAAGCTGTATCACCTGCTCCTACACAGGAAGAGAGTTAAGAAGAAGCTTCAGAGCCAAGTACCTCAGGCTCAGAGTTATCTAAAGGAGAATTTTCTCTTCTGTAAAGTTAGTTCAAGAAATTTTTGAATAATAAGAAACAATGGAGAGGCAAAGATGCCTCGTACAGAAGATCACGTCATGATGGTGATCGACACAAGAAAGGCTCAAGTAGCCAAGACAGGTATCATACTAAACAGAACAAACATATTTCTTCTGACATCATTTGTTATTGTTGCAATAAGCCAGGTCACGTTATTGCTGATTGCCCTCACAAGAAGAAGGAGGGTGGAAAAAGAGAGGAGAAGAAATCTTCTTACCACAAGAAGAGACCTGAAAGAAGCCTAGTGCCAAAAAGGGGAAGACTCTCAGCGACTCTGACTCATCTGAGTCAAGTGAAGAAGAGGAAGCCTACTTTGGGCTAATGGCACAAAGTGATGAAGATGAAGAACCCCAGTTCACTGGGAAGGTAAACTCTCATACTCCTCTTTCTGAATCAGATGTTTCTGATCATGATCATGAAGAAAGATCTTCTGACGATGAGTCTGAACGCATGGTCCAATATAAGGAGTTAATCAAGGCTTTCGACCAATGCCAAAAAGTCGTGAAAACTTAGGCCAAAGATATTAAATCTCTCAAGGCTGAAGAGAGCACTCTGAGAGAGTAATTTGTCAAGATGGACTCACTTAGAGAAGACTTAACTACTATTGTTGAAGAGTATAATAATGCTCTCAAGCACCTAGATCTGAAGGAGAAGATCATCAAAGAATTGGAAGAATGACTTGATGCGGAAAAGAAACTTATTGAAAGTTTCTCCAAGCCCAAGAATGTCCTTCCTTTGGTTGCTTAATTCTTAGCTCAGGCCAAAGGTGCTGGCTTAGGCCATGTTGCTGCTCCTATTAAATCCTCTAAGATAAATAAGGCTCGAAGAAAGAATAAGGCGGCCAAGAAGGCTCTTGCCAAGGAAAATGGGAAAGCTCTTCAAGATTAGACGTCATTCAAAAAGGTTATCTTTCCAAATAATGAGTTTGATCTTGATTCGTCCTACGATCACTTTACTACGCCTACTTATGTAGAACCCAAGTCTCGTTTCCAAGGATGGACCTGTCCCCAAAACTTTGGCAAAAGTGTCTTCAAGACACCTTATGAAGAGATTACTCTTTAGAGCTATGACCCTTATAATCATGGTCATAACATTAAGAAGGCACCAAAAGTAAAGCCTGTTGTGGATAAGCCTCTTAAGGAGAAGAAGCCATGTGAATGCCATCACCATGAAGCATCTACCTCCAAGACTGCTGCCCCTGCTAGTACACAAAGTGTAGTGCACAAGAGAGAGCTAACTGTAATTACAGTTAAGCTTGGGTCCTAACACAGCAACTAGCAATCCTAGTTATTTCTATTCACAGCCACAGTGCAAAAAATTAAATGAGCAACACAGACGACACAAGAAATTAATAGTGGTTCCCTCTAAATAGGTACGTCCACTCTTCTACCACCATGGTAGGAATCCACTACAGGTTTTTGTTCAGGTGCCTTGCCACCAACTGATCTGCTTCAGGTAGATCAAGTAGACCCTTTGAGCTTTTGATCAGGAGCTCAAAATCCAACACAGATTTTTGATCAGGTGCCCTGCCACCAAGAGTTCACTTTTGAAGGGAGTAATAACCCTTTGTACAGGAGGTTGAGAGAGTTAAGGCTTCTTCTCTATTGTTAAACAAATTAGAGAAGCTAGTGGATTGCACAGAGCTAGAAGCTCTAAAGAATCAAGGCTCCCCCTGGCTTAGAGAATATCTAGGAAGGAGTCTTGCTTCAGGGTGCAGGAACTCTTCTGAACTAAGACAAAGAATTTTCTTAAGGTTCTGAAGGAGAAGCTTGAAGAAGACTCTTGATTGTTGAATGATTGTTCTTCTTCAAAACAGCTTCCTTTCTTCTTCTTCTTCTTCTTCTAAAGGCCTCTGAGTGAAAGTCTTCCTGTAAGCAGGATGAACTCAGGATGAAAAAGAATGCAGAAGAGCTTTGATCTTCTCAGGTGAATATGAAATTCTGAGAGATGTAGAACTTTCTTTCTTTCTCTATTTCTCTATGCTGCTGAGTGTATATGATCTGGGTTCTGTGTATCTTTGTATATCCTCTTCTTTCAAAAGAAGCTCTTTTAATATGAGCCTTTGTAACGGCTTTAATTTGAGTTTGAATCTTTGTCTTCTTCTGGAATCAGCAATCTGGGCTGCAAAAAGCATAAAGCAAAAACAAATCCTGCAAACAGACATACTATAAGAGGATAAAGCTTTCTAAGAAGCTGCATAACCAATTAGATAAGAAGGGGCTAGAAAAAGGTCACATCAGAAAGAACTCTTTACAGCCAGAAAAGACTTTCTGAGTCTAACGGCTATAAAGGACAGCCTGGCAGATAAAGCAGAAAATACATTTCAACTAATAAGACAAAACACATTGTTAGATAAAGATTGGCTCAAGCATAAGGAATGGAGCAGATATTGCATGGAAATAATATCATAAATTAACTGAAATAATATGCCAAATAAATATGAAATAAATCATATAATAGAAGAGGACAAAATTATTAAAGACATACAGCAAAACGTCGAACGACCCTCGGAGATCGTCGACCGAAGCACAGAGATCGTCGACCTATCAAACAGATAGTCGAACGATACAGATAGTCGAACTACCAAAGAAGATAGTCGAACTACCAGAACAGATAGTCGACCTATCAGAACAGATAGTCGATCTATGAGATAGTCGACCTATCAAGACAGATAGTCGAGCTATCAAGCAAAATAGATAGTCGACCTATCAAACAGATAGTCGAACTATCACACAAAATAGATAGTCGGCCTATCAAACAGATAGTCGAACTATCAAAGAAAACAGATAGAAAACAGATAGTCGACCTATCAAACAGATAGTCGAACTATCAGATAGTTGAACTATCCAAGCAGATAATCGAACTATCAAACACAACAGATAGTCGACCTATCAAGACAGATAGTCGAACTATCAAGCAACACAGATAGTCGACCTATCAAACAGATAGCCGAACTATCAGATAGTTGAACTATCCAAGCAGATAGTCGAACTATCAAGAAAAACAGATAGTCGAACTATCAGATAGTTGAACTATCCAAGCAGATAGTCGAACTATCAAGAAAAACAGATAGTCGACCTATCAAACAGATAGTCGAACTATCAAACAACACAGCTAGTCGACCTATCAAACAGATAGTCGAACTATCAGACAGTTGAATTATCCAAGCAGATACTCGAACTATCAAGAAATCTGTTTGGTCAAAAGACGCCGAGCGGGGTTCGACGATCGGCGAGGCAGATTCCACAGAATGTCGAGCTAACAAGAGTTGAACTAACTCAGAGATAGACGATGTGCTGACAGACGAATGTCGAACAACTGATAGACGATCGTCGAACAGTCGATAGACGATAGTCGAGTGACGTTCGACCATAGTCGAACAAAAAACAACTTAACCAAATTTTCATCTAGATAAGTGACAACTCTAAATCTAGAGCAAACTAACTAAACAACTAACCTTTGACCATAGATAAATCTTGGGTCAAGAGACAGAAAGAGAGGACAGAACTCAAATCCAAACTAGGGTACCAACACTATGCCTCTGATGAGTTCCATAATGTGACAAAAATGTTAGAGACTGCAAGACTTTCCTTTGTCCTAGAACACCCTTGCAAGGTTCTGGACAAGGAAGTTCTCAAATTCTTTTAGCATGCGAAGTTGTGACGTGAGGACACTATCATCTAAAGTAGAGTTCTACAGACTAAGGTCATAGATAAAGCTTCACTCCTCATTAGTTACTTGCAGCTTCCTGTTTGTGAAGAGGCCGATTACCTTAACAAGGATGATTTTACTAGAGCTCTATTGTTCTGTGGACTGCCCCGAGGCACAAAGGATGTAAAGCGTAAAGGAATGAACAAGGAAGGAAAGCTTATATTAGACATCATTGGTAAAGTGTTTTTGTGCAAAACCGATTCCCATGACTACATTTCTACATAAATGTTCAAAATTCTTGTGTCGATCATCTGCCGGAAGAGAATGAACTGAGGTGTTGTGCTGTTTGAGAAAATAAAAGACAGCCTCCACACTCCCAACTTTCGGAGGATTATTAGCTTGTACCTGAATCAACTGGATGGTGACAAGTTTGATATGACCAAAGGTATGCCTATCCATCATTTGAAGAAAATTGACCCTGAAAGAGAAGGGATAGGTCACACTAACTCTAGAGTGGTGGGTGGGGGGGGGGTGAATAGAGTTTTAAAAACTTTTGATTAATTTTTATTGCGGATTAAAATAAGTCAGAACTATATATAGAAGGGCAGAAAACAAAGCACAAAAATCAAAGCACAGCAAAATAAAAAATTGAGCAATCAGACGACACAAAGATTTTACTGTGGTTCTCCTAAACTTGGGTACATCCACTCTTCTACCACCCTGGTAGGAATCCACTATAGGTTTTTGATCAGGTGACCTGCAACCATAAGATCTATTTTCTAAGGGAGACCTTGCAACCCTTTGAGCTTTTTACCAGGTGACCAAAAACCAAACCAAGTCTTTTGATCAGGAGACTTGACAACCAAATGATAACTTTTGGAGGGACTTAAAATCCTTTTTATAGTGGTGAAAGAAAATAAAGATGATGTTCTTCTCTGTCAACAATCTGAGTGAAGACTAGTGGATTGTTCTGTTGTCAAAGCTCCCCCTGAGATGTAGAATGGTTCAGGAGAAAGAGAGCTTTGCTCAGGGTGTAGGCCTTCAGACTGCTTGAAGATCTTCAGGAAACTTTCAGACATATGTTGATGATTTTGTCTCTTAAAAATTCCTGAAGTAAGAATGTATTCCTGACTGCCTTTTTTTTGTGTGTTCTTATTTTCTGTATGTATTACTGCTTTTCTTATTCTCTTTATAACAATCTTTTTTGAAGAAGAAAAACTTTATATATAATCCTTACAGATTTTAGCATTTGAACTTTGAATTCCTTATCCTTTATTGACTACAGAAAATCTGGGAGTTGAACGGCTAGAATTTGTATTAAATGAATTTCCTCAATTGTCCTAGTAAATAATTCAAGTAATAAATCTGTGAAAACCATAATTAATGCTGCCATGGAGCGGCTATATTCATAAGAATATTGAGCATTAATTACCAGAGCATTATAGACATAATATAATATAATTTGAAAAATATCTGCCTTACTCAAACTGAAACTGAGAGAAAATAGTCGAACTCAACAAATTTCGTCGACCTGAGATCCAATATCGTCGAACTGAAGAGAGCAGACAAGAGGGGGAAAATCGTCGAACGGAACTCTAAATTCGTCGAGCTGAGTTTCTGGTATAAGCTGACAAATCATCAATCTCAGCTGAACTTTCGTCGAGCTCAACTCAGAGAAGAAACTCTGAGTTCATCGATTTGAGATCAATGATTGTTCAGCTGAGTTCAGCTATTTTCAAACACTTTTTCTAACTCTTAGAAAACTTCTTTCTTTGGAGGTCTTCTGTCTCTAAGACTCTTGAAGTGGAAAACCAATCACTCTAGGTTTGTTGACTTGACCTAGATCTTGATAAACACTTATGACCCTAGAGTATACAATGTGAGTCATTTGAGAGTCCTAATAGTGAACCTAGCCCAAATTAACCCTAAACAAGGTTGGGTTCCAAAAATCTCCCCCTATTTGGGTGAGGTCACTATGAACAACAATAAAAGAAAAATCACAAAGCAGAAAAATAATATCTGGAAAAATTATAAAGTTTCCGTAGTTATAAACAAGATTGACTTGTGACATATATACAACAAGTAAAAGTTAAGTCCAAAAACAAAAAAAAAACTATCAAACTCTTTTGGATTTATCTTGAGATGTCCCAGTTAAAGGTTTGGTGAAGATGATTTCTCTATTTTGATTAATAGCTTGCTGCTTTGATATCTTCATATCTTATGCTCCAAGAGTTGTTACTGAAGCAGCTCTAGGTAAAACTGCTTCAGGATGCTAAGACATGTATGTATAACCATTAAAGAGATTTTGTACCTGATATTTTTCCAGCTCTTTCTTCCTGTTAGAAGACATATTAGTATATTGAGAAATATCTTGTCCTTCTTCTTTAGCTTTCCTGATTTGAGAAAGTCCTATAAGTTCTTCAAACCTAGCCATCCTAGAATTAGGATCCATATCTGGATCACATACTGGAGATAAAGGCCTTTCAAGACTGGATTTCTGAATATCTTGAACTTTTTGCTTGCTACTTCGACTGTCAGATTGCTACTGCTGCTATTGTTTTCTACTAGACTGAGTGTGTGATCTAGAGGGCCTATCTCTACTTCTTTGAGTTGATCTGGATTGATAGGAGTGAGAACTAGATCTTTGACTTTGAGAAACATTTCCTGAGGATCCAGCTGCAGCAGGAGGAGGAGGAGGACCTCTCCTGAATTTAGGTGGAGGAGAGTATCTCCTGCTCTTCTTTCTTGCTTTCATTTCATTCTTAGAATATCTCATCCAGTTGGGGGAGTCTGGAGTGAGAGTTAAGTTATGCAGAATATAATAAGGAGTATCAGCAGTTGGATTTGTCTTTGGAACAACCTTTGGAGGAGCGTTCTTCTTTGCTTTTCTCTTCTTAAGAACTAGTGTCCTTAGAGTCATCAGAATCTTCTTTATCATCATCATCAGATGTATTTGCAGGATTATCATAAAGAGGGTGAATTTTTTTAGAATATCATTAGTGAGAATTTGATGAGACTAAGGATGAACTTGAGTTATTGACTCAACAATTTTTGTAGCAACTTGATCCTGAGTTAAATCACTTTCCTCTTCCATGTCTTGAAACATGATCTTATCAAGATTTTGCATGGGGGACTCAGCCTAGCCAAAGGTTGGAGGAGAGAAAGCTTTTGGCTCTGAAATAGTTATTGGCTCTATAATAATATTTGAAACTGAAAAACTTGTCCTAAGTTGTTCCAAAACTTCAGGACTGATTGAAGCTGAGTAACATATTATAGCTTTATACAAATCTAGAACTGAATCAACAAAACCTAGAAGATTGTTGCTGTGAACTGAATCATAAGAATGTATTAAGGAAACTATATCAACTATGAGATTTATAATAAAATCACCAATAGTGTTTATTTTTGTATCTACTGAATAATCTTCAAAGCAAATCATCTTTGTATCTTCATCCAGAATCTCAATGATCACTACTGGAATTTCTGCTTCTGGAACTGCTGCTACTAGAGGAGATGGAGCAGCTGCTGTTGGAGCTTCTTCCCAGAACATCTCCCCTTGCTTGGTTTCAAAAGGCCCTGAACCCAGGCCCCTTGAAGATGGGATAGAGGAGGAAGTAACAAACTAAGTAGAAAGAAGGGAGATAGAAGCAGAGAGAGGAGCAATAACCTCAGCTATTAGCTGCTTAAGAGAGGGAGTGATGAATTGAAGAAGGTATTTAAAAATGTCAAAGAAATTTAGATACAGTGGTTCAGGAGTAGATGGTGTATAGGAGAATTTGTGACCATAATTTGAATAGACAATGAATCCTTGAGGGAAGTCTGTTTGTTGGAATTCTAGAAATATGGATGGAATATTAGATGGAAGATTGGATTGAGGGATGGTATCTGGAAGTTGATCCTGAAGGGGTGAATGTTGAGGAGATGGTTGAGGAGATGGAGATGATAGTAGATTGAAATTTGGTTGGGTAGAGGTGGATGGAATGTCATCAAGGTGAGATGGAAGTGGAGATTGAGGAGGTGAAGATGGTGGTGTATCCACATGGATATGAACCGGTGATTGTGGTTGAGATGGTGATTGTGTTGGTGAGACTGGAGGAATGGAGGTAGAAGGTTGTTGAAGTGGAGTTGATGATGTAAATATTGAATGAGGTGGTGATGGAGGATGAATAGGAGAGGGAGGAGCAGTAGCTTCTTTATGAGTTGGGGGAGTGGCTGAATCCGCCCTGGTGTTCTCAGAAGCTAACCTAGAAGATTAGGCCCTGGAGGGCTTGGTGATTACCCTCTCCCATCTTACAAAGAGGAAAAAGTAAGCCTTTTAAGGCATTGATAAAAAAGGTCTGGGAGACCAATAGTTCTGGAGCAATGGCTTGCAAAAAGATTCCTAGAATCTTTCCAAAACACTCATTCTTCTTACTGATTTTCCTTTTTATCAAATCAAACAAAATTACGCCCCAGTTTATTGATTTCTTATTAACCAATGCACACATCAGTTAGAACTGGTGCCTGGTAATATGATCATGTGCAGAATATTTTCATAACAATACTTTGCCAACTATATCAGCCAAAAATCTATATTATATAGATAAATTTTTCTTGAGGAGGTGGTTAGGGTTTCCTGCAGAATGACCTTACCTTTCTAGCATCTCATCAAATTCACTGCTAAATAAGTCTATTTCATCTTCTCCATTAACAAAACAAAAAACTTCAGTTAAAATTTTTGGAGAAAGAGGAATCTAGTTACCAGAAATGTAACTGATAAGAACTGTAGTTTCTTGAATCTGTGTAGTGAAAACCCATTCCTTAATCTCTTGTATTGGTAGTTTGATCCTGGTTATCATGAGAAATTTCATATTTGAACTATCAAATAGATTCAGAATGTCTTGGAATATGTGATCGGAATGAGAGAATGATTCCAAGTTGATATCAAATCCTGCATCGAACTTCATGGTTGCGAGAAGTGCTGGAGAAATCGCCATTGCTCTGCAAAAACAACAAGAGATCAAGTGCAAGAGAACTGGAAAGCGCGGGATGGAGTTCGATGAAAACCCTATTATAAGTTTTCAGAATATGAAACGAAGAACAACGTCCAACGCAAAAGGATAACTTCGAACTCAGGTCAACAAAAAAATTCCATGAGGAAATAATACCGTCGATCTCAATTTGATGAGGGGGAAAATAGATCGTCGATCTTCGTTCGATGAAAAATTTTCAGAAGAAAATTCGTCTATCTCCGTTCGACGAAAAAAATTTTTCAAACAGATTTTGTCGATCTCCATTCGACAAAAATCTCTACAAGAGTTCACAGATCGTCGATCTAAGTTCGACGAAAAGTGATCAAATCTTTGACCTTAGACAGAAATCAAATTAAACTTCTCCATTTATCATACAGAGCTGATTCAAGAAGAACAGATGTTTCTTTTCATCCAAAGGTTTGGTGAAGATGTCAGCTCTTTGTAAATCAGTAGAGATATAGACAAGATAAAAAAAATTTTTGTCCACACAATCTCTAATAAAATGATATCTAATTTTTAAATGCTTGGTCCTACTATGATGCACTAAATTTTATGCAATGGAAATTGCACTGGTACTATCACAAAATATAATTGAATTATTTAGACTGAAACCATAATCCAGGAGTTAGTTTTGAATCCTAAAAATTTGTGAACAACAACTGCCAGCTGCTATATATTCAGCTTTAGGACTAGAAGTGGACATAGATGTCTGTTTCATGCAAAACTAAGGAACTGGCATGTTCCTGATGGCGTTGACCAAGGAACTGGAATGTTCCTGATGTGCTTTTCCTATCAACTCTACATCCAGCAAAGTCAGCATCTGAGAATCCAGTTAATTCAAATTCTGACTCAGTTGGATACCAGAGTCCTAGATTTCAGCAACCCTTTATATCTCTCAAAATTATGTTTAGGAAAATAAGGTGAGATTCTTTAGGGTTCACTTGGAACCTAGCACAAAGACATGTAGCAAACATTATATCTGGCCTACTAGCTGTGAGATACAACAAGGACCCAACAATAGCCATATATGTTTTCTAATAAACTAGCTTGCCATGTTCATCTGAATTAATCACAGTATTGGAAGCCATGGGTGTTTTCATAGCTGAGGCATCAGACATCCCAAATCTCTTAATTAGCTCCATAGCATATTTAGATTGGGAGATGAAAATGCCATTAGGGGATTTCTTCACTTGAAGACCAAGGAAGTATGAAAGCTCACTCATGCTACTCATTTAAAAATTTTGAATGCATTAGGTTAGAATATTTTTTGCATAGTTTGGAATCAGTAAAGTAAAAAATGATGGCATCTACATATATTTGTACAAATAAAATTTTATCTTTATGATGCCAAAAAATAAAGTCCTATCTACAATGCCCCTAGTGAACTTATGCTCTAAAAGAAAGCTAGATAAGGGCTCATACCAAGCTCTTGGAGCTTGCTTTAAACCATAAAGAGCTTTATGCAACTTAAAAACAAAAGAGGGATGAGTTGGAGAGATAAAACCTGGCGGTTTCTCCACATAGACTTCCTATTTGAGTTCACCATTGAGAAAGATAGTCTTGACATCAATTTGATAGACTTTGAATTTCTTATATGCTACATAGGAAAGAAATATCCTGATAGCCTCCAGCCTTACAACAGGGGAAAAGGTCTAATCATAATCAATTCCTTCCTCCTGAGAATAGCTTTGTGCTACCAATCTTGCTTTGTTCCTTACAATAGCTCCTCGTGCATCCAATTTATTCCTGAAAACCCTTTTAATTCCAATGACTGGGTAGTCTTTGGGTCTTGAAACTAAATCCCAAACTCTGCATCTCTCAAATTGATTAAGCTCCTCTTGCATTACAATAATCCAAGGGGGATCTTACTCTGCATCTTTTATGGATTGAGGTTCAATCTAAGATATGAAGCAAGCATTCTTGGAGAAATTGATTATGATCTCTAAGTTTGACAACTTGAGATATCGGATGATCTATTGTAAGGAACAAAGCAACTATGCATCTCTCAAATTGATTAAGCTCCTCTTGCACACCAACTGATATATCTCCAATCACTTGAGATATGGGATGATCTATAAGTATGACATGATCAGTAGGAGGAGTTGGTTCATCAATAGCTTGGTGAAATAATTCCTCTTGTTGAATTATGTTAGCTGTTGTTTGTTCAACTATTCCAACAATTTCTTCTTCACTCACTTCATCAATCTGTGGAGAGGGATGCATTGTAAATTCTTGGGTGAGGTTTAAGTCATCCGATTTCTCACATAGAAGGGGTACCTGCAAAGTATCTCTTGTAGAGGAATCCTTATCCTTGTAATACATATTAGCTTCATCAAAAGTTATATGTATAGATTCTTCCATTTTTAAAGTTGATTTGTAAAATACCTTATAAGCCTTGCTAACTTGGGAATATCCAAGAAAAATTCCCTCTGTAGCTTTGGATTCAAACTTTCTAAGATGTTTCTTGTTATTATTGTGAATGTAACTTTTACAGCCAAAAACTCTAAAATAATCTATTTTAGTTTGTTCCCTTTGAGCAGTTCATAGGGAGTTTTGCCCTTAAGTTTATGTAATAAATTTCTATTCAGAAAATAGTTTGCTGTGCTTACAGCCTCTGACCAAAAGGATAGGGGCAAGTAAGCATTTGCAAGTAATGTCCTTGCAGATTCAAGAAGGGTTATATTTTTTTCCTTTCTGCTACCCCATTTTCTTGAGGAGTTATAGGTGCGAAGAAGCAATGCCTAATACCTTCCTTCTCACAGAATTCCTGTATAGGAAGAGATTTAAACTCAGTGCAATGATTACTTCTGATCAATGCAACAAGAGTAGAGTACTAAATCTTTATGCTCCTAAGAAAATCTGTAAGAGCTTTAAATTTATCTAACTTGTTTCTCATAAAGAACACCCAAGTGAATCTAGAGAAGTCATCAATAATAACTAAAGTATAAGATTTCCCTCCCAGACTTTGTACAGCAATGGGTCCAAAAAGATCCATGTGTAGCAAATAAAAGATTCTAGGTGAATCACTCTTATTAATTAATTTAAAACTATTTTTAGTTTGTTTGCCTAATTGGCAAGCCCTACAGAGACTTTCCTTCATGTAGGGGCCAGAAGGCAATCCTCTAACAAGCTTGTCCGTAAATAGTTTAGCAATATTTTTTAAGTTTATATGTCCTAGTCTTTTATGCAATATGTCATTTGTATAACTAATTTGATTAAATAAGCAAATCTCTGAACTAGCTGACTTAAAATTTATTACATATATGTTTCCTTCCCTAAGTACAATTAAAAAACCTTTGTTACAGTCAGAAGTAATAATAAAACAAGATTTAGTAAATGATACCTGATAACCTTCATCACATAATTGCCTTAGGATATCAAGTTATGCTTGAGACCACTCACATAGGATACCTTCTTGAAAGTAACTGCTCCAACTTTAACATTCCCATAACCTTCTATTTGGACACAGTTGGAGTCTCCAAAGATCACCTTTGGTCTAAGCTTTGACTTGAAATCTATTAGATTTCCCTTGTTGCCTGTCATATGCTTTTAGCATCCACTATCCAAGTACCATTATTGCTCTGTAGTTGGACAGTCCATCATCTGCAAGAAAATAAATTACGTGTTCTTGACCTAGGTAACTTTGGGTCCTTGATTCTTCTCAAATCTATAACTAAAAATATAAGAATAATCAGGTTGGTCTTTATATCCTAAGGGGTGAAATCTTCTAGGTGGTATTATCCATTGAGTAAAGGGGTTAACAAATTTTGGTTTCTGATATTTAGTTTGATAAAAATTAAAATTTTGTTTTCAAAATTTGAGGTCGATGAATTAAGTTGAGTTCGTCGAGCTGAGGTTGACGAAAAGTATTTATATCATCGATGTCAGTTCACACAATGATAATACTCATGTTCTGCATTCCACGATCGTTGATCTATGTTCGACGAAATATATTGATTTCGTCGAGAACCCATTGTTGTGTAATCTACCCAAATTCTTGGTTCAGAGTTCGTTGATCGCCGTTCGACGCAAAATAATGATTTCGTCGATTTGAGTTCGACGAATTTTGTTGAACATTGTTTTTATGTTACTTTGATTTGTTCTTTGGTAAGATTTCTGTACTTTTATATGTAAGTTGTAAAACTTCTTTTCCCTTTTCTTTAGAAGAGATGAATTTTATGGGGGTTGATAAAATATTTTTCTGAAAGATAGGTGGCTGACTAGATGTAGCTCCTAAGCTTAATTTACCATTTAGCCTAGCATTTACTGTGCTGGTGATATCCATTAATTTTGTACTTCTCCCATTTAGGGATTCTTCAAATTGTTTTGCTTCATTTAGATTAGTTTTTAAATAAATAACTGGTTCTGAAGTTGATTCTAATTTAGCTTTTAGTTTGATGTTTTCTGGAAAAAAAATATAATATTCTATTTTTTTCTCTGAGAAGTTTGATTTCCTTCTCAGATTTAAATAGATCATTATAAAAAAGTTTGAATTCAGTTTTAAATTCATAAGAAGTGAAATCAAAAGAAGCTATTACCTGGTCCTCTTCTGATTCACATTCTTATGCTGACTCTTCAGCTGCTGAGTGACTGCATGATGCTTCAATTGCCATCAAGTAGATCTCTTTAGCTTTAGCCTTTTCTTCATCCTCACTAGAACTGGATGAAGTTTCTTCTTCTGAGTCACTCTAGGTCTCAGCAACAAATCCCTTCTCCTTCTTCTTGTCTTTGTTAGAGGAGGGATTGCTGGAGTGCTTCTTATACTCTTTCTCTTTTCTCTTGTCCTTCTTCTAAGCCTCTAGACATTCAGGAAAAATGTGTCCTAGCTTCTTGCATCCATAACAGAAAATTTCCTTGGTAGGAGTCTTGTCATACCTTGGTTTATCCTCCTTTCTTGTTGATCTTCTTGTGAAGTCCTTCTTTGCCATTTTATAGAATCGTTTAGCTAATTAGATCATTAGCTCTTCATTGGCAGGTAGAGTTTCAGATTCTTCATATGCCTTAAAGATAATGTTGTGCTCCTTCCTCCCTGAGGTAGAAGACTTTTGTTCAACAGCTTCCCTGGTCTTTATCAGCTGCTCATAGGATATGAGCTTGCCTAACAAAGACTCAATAGAAATCTCATTTATACTTGTGGCCTCCTTGATTGGTCAGATCCTAGAATCCCATGTGTTTGGGAAGCACATAAGGATTTTATTATTAATCTCTGTTAATAAGATATTCTTATCCAAGTTCTTCAGCTCATTAACAATCAAGTTGAGTCTGTTGTACATATCTACAACTATCTCTGATTCATCCTTTTTTAAATTTTCATACTGTGAGTTGAGAAGGGATCTTCTATCTTTCCTCTCATCAGCAGATCCTGCTACAATTTAGTTAAGGGAATCCCAAATGGCCTTTGTTGATGTGCATTCAGCTACCTTTTGAAATATATCATCATACATGGTTTGGGCTAAGATGTTCATAGCTTTAGCATTTGAAACCTTTGCTTTCTTCTATGCGTCAGTCCACTTAGGGGGTTGAACTGTACTGGTGCTTTTAGATTTTATTATAGAAGGAGTAGGGGGACCTGTCAAAATAGAATTGTAGATGTCTTCATAAATGGAATTCATATACAGTCAAATCCTTGCCTTCAAAAGTGCACACTTGTTAAGGTTGCACACTGGAGGTCTGATGCTTGAATATTCTTTATTCTATGCCATGATTTAGACAGACAATAGATTAAGTATGATCTATCAAAGATCTTTTGGTTCAGGTGTTAGCCTTTGAAACAAAACAACCTGCCTCTGCTACCAATTGAAAGAGAAGGGATAGATCACACTAACTCTAGAGGGGGAGTGAATAGAGTTTTAAAAATTTTGATTAATTTTTATTGAGGATTAAAATTAGTGATAACTATATATAGAAGGACAGAAAACAAAGCACAAAAATAACAGCACAACAAAATAAAAAGTAGAGCAATCAGACGACACAAAGATTTTACAGTGGTTCCCCTAAACTTGGGTACATCCACTCTTCTACCACCCTCATAGGAATCCAATGCAGGTTTTTTATCAGGTGCCTTGCCACCACAAGATCTATTTTCTAAGGGAGACCTTGCAACCCTTTGAGCTTTTTACCAGGTGACCAAAAACCAAACCAAGTCTTTTGATCAGGAGACTTGACAACCAAATGATAACTTTTGGAGGGACTTAAAATCCTTTTTACAGTGGTGAAAGAAAATAAAGATGATGTTCTTCTCTGTCAACAATCTGAGTGAAGACTAGTGGATTGTTCTGTTGTCAAAGCTCCCCCTGAGATGTAGAATAGTTCAGGAGAAAGAGAGCTTTGCTCAGGGTGTAGGCCTTCAGACTGCTTGAAGATCTTCAGGAAACTTTCAGACATATGTTGATGATTTTGTCTCTTGAAAATTCCTGAAGTAAGAATTTATTCCTGACTTCCTTTTTCTGTGCGTTCTTATTTTCTATATGTATTATTGCTCTTCTTATTCTCTGTATTGTAATCTATTTTGAAGAAGAAAAAATTTATATATAATCCTTACAGATTTTAGAATTTGAACTTTGAATTCATTATCCTTGATTTACTGCAGAAAATCTAGGAGTTGAACGGCTAAAATTTGTATTAAATGAATTTCCTCTTCTGTCCTAGTAACTAAGTCAACTAATAACTCTGTGAAAACCATAATTAATGCTGATATGGAGCGGCTATATTCATAAAAATATTGAGCATTAATTACCAGAGCGTTACAGACATAATATAATATAATTTGTAAAACTTCTGCCTTAGTCAAACAGAAACTGAGGGAAAATAGTCGAACTGAATCTAGGAGAATATAGTCGAACTCAACAAATTTCGTCGACCTGAGATCCAATATCGTCGAACTGAAGATAGAAGACAAGAGGGGGGAAATCATCGAACGGAGCTCCAAATTTGTCGAGCTTAGTTTTTAGTATAAGCTAACAATCGTCAATCTCAGCTGAACTTTTGTCGAGCTCGACTCAGAGAAGAAACTCTATGTTCGTCTATCTGAGATTGATGATCGTCGATTTGAGTTCAACTATCGTCGAATGCTTTTTCTGGCTCTTAGAAAACTGCTTTTTCTTGAGGTCTTCTGTCTCTAAGCCTTTTGAAGGTTAAAACCAATCACTCTATGTTTGCTGACTTGACCTAGACCCTGAAAAAGACATATTACCCTAAACTATACAATGTGGGTCATCTGAGAGTCCTAATAGTGAACCTAGCCCAAATCAACCCAAAATAAGGTGGGGTTCCAACATATTATTCCATATTTTCCAGGTGGGATAGGAGGATCATTAGGTAAGGGGGAGCCCAGAATTTGCCTGTGGAGGGGGTAGAACATGCTCCTGATGTCAGGATTACTTCTCCATACCCAGTAAGATTCCTGATAGCTCGAGTGAAGGAATTTAGGAGGAGATAGAAGAACAACAAGTTGCTACAAGCACAGTACCCTTGAGTGTGCCTTCAAACATAGTGATAGAAGCTCTAGATACAGTTATTCCAGCTCCAGAGTCAGCGCTCATCCCAGATGCTCTAGTTATTGAGGTAGAGATAGTGGTTTTGCTCTCTGAGGTGACTGCCATAAGCCTTGTAGCTATCTCTGAGCTTCTGCTTACTGCTGCTAGGGAAGAGAATGTTGTGGAAGAGGTTCCAGCTCCATTTGAGCAAGAGGCATCTTATAGCCTGGATGATAGTGCTGATGTTTAAGATGTCTTGGATAATGATGATGCTGCTATTGATGACCCTACTATAGAGGATTATGAGATTGAGAATACTACTGGTATGACCTACTGCTGCTGATGTTGTTGTTGTTGATGAGCTAATCATAATGTAGAACTTTATAGTCCCTCTCCCGGAGGTAAATCCTACTTCAACTTCTGAGGTGGAGGTGACTAGGCCCTCAAAATCAGTTGCTACTTAGGTTGCTAGGCTCATGTGCAACCTTGAAAAAAGGATAGGCAAGATTCCAGATGCACCTCCTACCTCTGTAGAGGAGGTTGTGGTTCTTTCAGATGAGGAGGGAGATGCGGAGGAGAAGAATCCTATTCTTACTGCTACTAAAGACTGTGCTACAACTTCTAAAGCTCGTTTATCTCTGATAGATGAGTATTCTAATGAGGATCTGCCTAACACTCCTATTCCCGATATCCCTAGTTCTAGTGTTGATAATACAATTCCGTAGAGCATAGAATGAATGTTTGCCAAGAAGAAAGCTTATTTTGATTCCTCCAAGCGAAGAGTTTTGAAAAAGGTCAAGGAAATAGAGAATGATCTGAACAATGGGATTGCAGAGGTTAAAGGTCAGATTAGACAAGCTAGATGCCAGGCTAGACTCGTGGGTTACTTAAGGCAAAAAAGGGGTTAATTTTGTCATGAAAGGATTAAAGAGCAATCTGAATGTTCTGTACAATGTAGATTCAAATGTCAAAACAATGATTGAAGCTCATAATAACTCAATGGCACATTATGACACCAGCATGGAAGCTTATGCAAATGCCTTTGCTAAAGAAGTCTGAAAGGGGGAGGAGACCATGACAGCTAAGGTGGTAGCAAAGGTAAATGTGCTTGAGGAAGCCATGCTAGCAAACTTTGAAGGAGTAAATAACTATAGTTATGACAACTTTGTGTGGATTAACACTCAGTTGATAGGATCTCACATACCTGTTGTGCCTATACCAGCATATGATAAGACTCATCCTGCTCAGGCTTATTCTTAGTATTGGTCAGATACACATGATTTTTCCCAGGTTGCTGTTGTTGTTGAGGCTCCAAAAGTTCAACTTGTTGAATACATTTCAATTGCTCTAGTTCGCAAGAGAAGAAGATATAGGGAAGGCCCGTCGATAATCAGGTCAGAGCCTAACAGAGAAATGGAAGAGGTGTGGAGTCCCACATCCAAAGGAATTATCTTAGATACATTCTCCTTGGTCGATCTTGGTTGTGAAAAATGTGAACTCTACTACGACCATAAAGAGTGGAACAAGTATAAGCTGGCTTGCACAAAGAAAAGGATACACTTTAGAAATAACCAGAATACTGATCCTATGCCTCCAGCCCCTCCAAAGTACTTTCCAAAGCCAAGGGCATATTTTGACAGGCAGAGATTGAAGTGGCAAAGCAAGCAAACCTGATAGCCATTTGTGTTTTATTTTGAGTGTTGTGGGTTGCCCCCCAAAAAATAATGAACATTATTGATATATATATACATATGATTTTTTTGTTTATATCTTGACTTGGAAGGCGTTTTATATTTAATCTTAATTATCTTTTCAGTTTTAATGTATTATTATTTGTTATGTGAAATTCACCTTCGCTTATAGGGTTCCAACTTCTTAAAATAGGGGGAGATTTTTGGGTATTATATCTACAATAACCCGGATTTGAAGAATGGTCAAGTTAAGCAATGATGAATTTAGATGGTATTTGATGATGTTATTTTAGTTATGTGCTTGCACGTTTCCTTTTCTAAGTACACACCATTGTTAGGTTACAGTGGGCCAGTAAACACATGACTATACAATGTAATCCCTCATTGTGTAGGCCAATGTGTTGACTCACATGTAATCTCTCTATTGGGGTGTACTTCTATCACAAGTATCGGAGAAGGATAAAGAAAGGACAAAGGCCTGGAATCAGAAGGATAGGAATTTACCTAAGTAAATTCATCGAATATGGTTTGGAATACCCGTCAAATTTGTCATGTATACTTGTTGATACTCGTCAAATTTGTCGTATATCCCTTCTAATGCTCGTGGATTTCATCATTTGTACTTACAACAAATTTTTTGAGAATTTGAAAATCCACCAAGTAAAATTCGCCTAGTATTATCGTGTATAATCGTCGAATTCGTCGAATGTATCTAATGATACTCACTGAATTAGTCAAATATACTAGACGATACACGCCGAATTCATCGAGTCCATTCGATGCTGTTTTTTTGGATTTTTCTATGTCTCATTCGTCATAAATCACTTGGTCAGGCATCGAGTGAGCTAGCCAATACTCGACGAATTCGTCGAGTATACCAACCGATATTTGTCAAATTTGTCGAGTATGGTCTCCGTCTTGGCGTTGAGTGATTTGCCAGCCTGAGCTGATTTTTCTAAGTCTCATTCATCGTATACCAAGAACCATTTGTCGAGTATACTAGTGATACTCGGCGATACTCGACAAATTTGACTTAGGTCATTTTTCTGACTTTTTCAAAAATTTGGTTCGGGTTCGGTCGGCTATGCACAATGCTTTCTAGGTTTCATTTTTGGAAAATCACTGGATAACATTGGCAAGGAGATCTCTATGAATATCTAGGGGATATTTCCTTTCCATCTAATCGTGCTCTTGCCCAAAATTCAAAATCGAGAAAACCTACATAATCGGAAATCCGTCAGCTCAGCTCCCGTACGCATCGCGAATTTCCGATCAGCCCCCGATGTTCTGCTCTGTATGATTCATCTTCTTCGATATACATGAATGGATTTCTACTCTCTCTACATATATATACTCCTCCAGATCAAGTAGATCGAAGATTCATGTCAAGAATCAAAATCTTCAATGTTTTCATCTTCCGTGTTCTCCAAGTAATTTCAAGATCTACTATTCTAGAAGAACGACGAATTGAAGATTTTAAATCTTTTCTAAGTTGGGTGTAATATTATTGTTTAATATTCATTTACTTTTGTAGGAGATTTTTCTCCGAGTGGTAGATCCGTTTGTGGATCGAGTGGTAGATCCGTTTGTGGATCGAGTGGTAGATCTATTTGTGGATCGAGTCACAGATCTGTTTATGGATTGAGTGGTAGGAGCATCGTCTCTGAGTTGTAGAAGTTGTAGCTCTGAGGTTTAAGATTGTTGAAATTTTAGTTTGGTGAAGTACCCAAATCTAGCTCTTCGTGGTAGATAGGTAAGGCGCTAAAGTGGTCGTACCCAACTCGGGGAACCACTATAAATCTCGGTGTTTGTGTGGTTAATTTTTAAGTAATTTTTATTCCGCGAAAATAAACAAACATCACCTATTCATCCCCTCTAGGTGATTTAGGTAGACCCTAGAAACTTTCAAAAGGCTATCTATCAATGCTTAGTTGGAACACCTACTTTGCCATGGCCGAACCCACATTTCTTGAACTCACCGTGGAGTTCCTTGCTTCTCTCAATCTTTGGGGTAATCCTGTCAACATATTCATGATATTATGTAGGGGAGGAGTCATGCATTAGCTCTCGGTTTTCCAGTTCAATGTGCTTATAGGTTTCTTTGAAGAAGATTTCACCAAATCGCCTGCGTATAATGATCTTAGATCATATTTTACGCTGAATTTCAACGTTACATTGTTTTGGTCCGAGATTAGAAGCGACGTCACTCCTTACAATCTAAAAAGATCCAAAGGATGTAATATCATTTCTCCCACTCTTTTAAGAATTCACCATCTGCTAACTTTCTTTCTTACCGGTCGCGGAGATAACAAGGGCATGTTCACCCAAAATGACCTATTATATTTACATATTATTGTCCACCAGATTCCCATAAATTTGGGTATGGAGCTCGTGCTCTTCTATCAACTTCAAGACAAAAATGCATGAAAGGGTGCAGTCTATGGGGGTATCTATGCCACTCATCTTGCAAAATGATTGGGAGTTTGGGATGCTCTTTCGCAGCTACACTATGTTCAAGCCCCCATTTCCCTTTTATTTTCTGACCTCCAGGCACTTAAGTTACACCGTCAAGATGAAGATGAGACTCCCCCTCTGGTAGTGAGTGGTGGGACCACTAACGTTCCTCCTTCACCGTGTAACACCTCTGTTCATCAAGTAGAATATAACAGAAGGTCTGGTCGGGGCCCCACACCATATTCCACAGACAGTCTGTAAGGTTATGCATTGAAACCATAACATTTAACACATCCTCACTCAGAGTACATTCTAGCAGAAGTATTTAAATTCCTATAACCCAAATACAGGAATGTTCACTAACAACACTATAGGAATTATATTCAAAATACACAAAATGTTTTGGCCTTAAGGTCTTATGACTATTCTCTTAATAAATGTATACTACATACATCGGCACACAGACCGACCACACATAAAAACTGTAAAAGTTTGCCTTTGGGCCTTCGAGGGCCAATCAATGCAGCATAGGAGACTTCAGCCCATTACTAACCACTTGGCTCTCCAGATCCTACACAAGCACAGGCCACCAAGATGGGGCAAAATAAGGCAATAGTCAACATTAGCTGACCAAATTATAACGTCCCCATCCCTCACTCAGAGCAGAGGTGCTCCTTCCCTGCAAACATCATTATATATCTATTTTGGCATAAAAATGTGTAATTAAGAACCATTCGCCACAGTTGGAATGCACGGCCACACGCCCCTTGCACTCAGGGCATATTTTTGGAGTTTTGGACTTTCCTAGGCCCACCACCATCCACAGTCCCAGACTTGATGGTCCAATATTGAGCATTTTTGGTGATGCTTAAAGCCAATGAACCTCTCCTGTGCCCTCGACTGCACAAGTTACTTTAGGTCGTCTAGTTAAGCGACATAGAGCAGGTACAGATCAACCCTTTCCCGTTGCTAAAATCTCCATGCCACACAACGGTCGACAAGATGCGGGTCTCCTTCTCCATTCATGTTCACAATATACATAACTGAGTTATTTCCAAGGCTCGCCCTCACGATAACAACAGCTGGGCACTCCAGGATCTTAGCTTAACATGCTACCCACCTTATCTCCTAGACACAGGCTTCGCAACCATATTCATGAGCTCTCTGTGAGATACCGCCATCAGTATCTCTATTGCGACGCGGTAGGGGTCATAATCTTATTTCTTCCTCCAATTTGGGTGTTTTCCTAGAGACCAACTCCAGTACTCTCAATGTAGTAACCTGCGTACCCCATAACACCGTAAATTACACATTTAACCACAAAATCTTCTCCGGCATGCTAATTAATCATCACTAATCTAGACCAACCTGTTCGGATAGGCTTCATAAAACATGCTTATTCAATACTTTGATTTTTGATTCTATATGCAAGAATCATACTGGGGATAAAAATGATCAAACAGTTGGAAATATCTCGTTCTTCACTAATTGATGAGGATTTCCAAGTACAAGCAAAATAAAGATTTCACTTGTCCAAGGAGAAAGGTCGTTACCCTTGTTGATCGTTTAGGAACCATGATGTTGCACTTAATCAAGATGGAAATGATCACCACACCTTCCTCTCTACGGATCTAGCATCGACTTGCATATCCGACCACAAGAATGCAATCACAACAGGGCTGGATCAACCTTGCCCTTGCTCTCCGAGCCTTGTTCTTCTTCCTCAGGATACAATAGAGAGAGAGAGAAAATAAGAAAGAAATCTCATTCCAAGCTTTTATTGAAATGTTATCACCGCGCAGTCCCTTGCTACCATCACACGATAGCTCAAGCGGTGTCTACTTGACTCAATTGGCACTATTCTGTAGTTCAATGATCGCCTAAACCTTATCTGACATGTGGCATGCTACCGTGAGCATTACCGCTACTACTGGGCTGTATCGTCTAGAGATAAAGTTTGAATTAATTCATTGGCTACCGCCGCACGGAATCACACTACCACAGCGTGATATCTTCCAGAGACGCATGTCTTTTAAAATTAGCTGGATACCACCCGCTCTAGCTCTACCGCCTGGCGGTAACCTCCAGTGAACAACTACCTGTTGTTTTCAGGCACTTTTAGGCCTTACAATTCTCCCCTTCTTTAAAATATTTCGTCTTGAAATTTATACTTAACAGGAAACAACACAAAAGTACAAAACATATCAAATGTACCTCAACAAAATAGTTCAGGGAACTCTTCTCGCATGGTCTGCTCGCGCTCCCACGATAGCTCTTCACAACTAGATATGTCCCAACGAACTTTGAGAATTCTGATCTCTTTGTTTCGCAATTGTTTGATCTCCGTGTCCTCGATTCGAATGGGCTTGACTTTCTTCATCAACCCAATATCGACCGAAACTTTATTCGTAGCAACCACTTGCATAGGCTCTTACAGGGCCTTCTGCAGCACTGATATTTGGAACACATCGTGCAAACCACTGAGTTAAGAAAAAAGTTTAAGCCGATAGGAAGATTCTCCTATTTGCTCAACGATTTAAAATGGTTTAAGGTATCTCGGACTCAGCTTTTTCAAAAGTCGATTCCTAGAAATGCCCTTGAATTGATTTATCTTGAGATAAACCAAATCATCAACAACAAGCTCCACGTTTTGGTGTTTGGCATTGTAGTATTTTGCATTCCTATCTTGCGCAATCATCAACCGTTCTCAAATCAAATGTATCATCAAAGTCGCATCTTCAACATCTTTACATTTATACATCTTTCATTCACCTTTTTCTACCCAAGCCAACAAAGTATTACACTTCCTACCGTATAAGGCCTCAAAAGGCACCATTTAAATACCTGGTTGATAACTATTGTCATAGGTGAATTCGATAATAAAGAGATGGTCCTCCCACCTCTTCCCGAAATCCAGGGCACACATGCAAAACAAATCTTCCATCATTCAGTTTATCCTCTCAGCCTAACCATCCATTTGAGGATGAAAGGCTGCGCTGAATTTTAGCTTGGTACCCAATAGTTCATGAATACGCTTCCAATCATTTGCCGTGAAACACCCATCTCGTCCACTAACGATGCTATGTTGCACACCGTGCAATCGTATAATCTCTTCAACATAAAGTTTGGCTTACTTTTCTACAGAATCGTCCCGTCAATTTGGAATGAAGTGTGCCACTTTTGTCAACCGGTAAACAATCACCTAAATGGAATCTTTCCTGCATTACGATCTTGGCAAACCGTGCACGAAAACCATAGATATATCATCAAACTTCTGTTCCAGTATTGATAATGATTTCAATAAACTACAGGGTTTTTGACATTTAGCCTTCACTAGGGAGCAAGTTTGGCACTTCGCCACTTAAAGTTGTATGTCCTTAACCCCTGGACACCAGAACAACTTTTTTATATCTTTAAACATTTTGGCGCTCCCTGGGTTGATTGAGTACTTGGTAAAATTTGCCTTGTTCATCAACTCCTCCCTCAATTTGACAACTTTCAGGACGCACAGCCGATCGTCCTTCCACAAAAGACCGTCATTCAATGAGAATTGGGAATTTGACCCATCCATTATCTCCGCCATATAGCTCTTCATATTCTCGTCAAGCTCCAATGCCCCTGTCCGCAAGGTCATATTGCACCTTCGTCCAGTTCAAGCATGCATCCGCGCTCGTCCTCTCGTCAACACAAGAGTTATCCATAACCTACAACTCATGAATCAAATGCTCATCACACATCTGTACCCAATTTGCTCGTGTTGGAGCATTGCGACTGAGCATATCCACGAATACGTTTCCATTCTCAGGCATGTAATGAATCTCAAAGGTGTTGTCCCCAAGGAACTCCATCAACCTCCATTGTCGCATATTATGATCCTTCTAATGTTACAAGTACTTTAAGCTCTTATGGCCCGTAAAGATGTCAACCTTCACGCCATACAAATAGTGTTTCCATAGCTTAAGAGCGAATATCACGTCCACTAGTTCCAAGTCATGAAAAGAATAATTCCTCTCATACACTTTCAGTTGGCAAGAGCCATAAGTAATCACTTGACCAAATTCCTGAAGAACGCAACCTAAGCTGCTCCCCGTGGCATCTCTATAGATTTCAAAGCCTTCTATTCCAAATGGCAAGAACAACACAGGATCTGTAGTCAGACGACTCTTTAACTCCTAAAAAGCTCGCGGGCACTCTGGCATCCAAATAAACTTCTAATTCTTCCTTGTCAATGTAGTGAGAGGTGAAGTAATCCTCAAAAAATTCACTACAAAGCATCTATAATAGCCGGCAAGTCCAAGGAAACTCCTGACTTCCGCTACAGAAGCATGTACAAGCCACACTCATATAGCAATGATCTTTGTTGGATCAACATCATTTCCCTCTCCACTAATTACATGACAAATATAAGCCAGTGAAGATAGCCAAAACTCGCACTTAGATAACTTGGCATATAGTCGATTCCTCCTCGGGGTATACAAAACTAATCTCAAACGATTTTCATGATCCTATTTTGACTAAGAGTATACCAATATGTCATCAATAAAGATGATCACAAACAAGTCCAAATACTCTCTAAAGATCATGTGCATCAAGTCCATAAACACTGATGGTGTATTAGTGAGCTCAAAAGTCATCACGAGAAATTCATAATGCCCATAACAAATACCAAACACTGTCTTGGGAATATCACTTTCCCGATTTCTCAAATGCCAAAAGCAGTACTTCAAATCAAACTTCAAATAGATAGTCGATCCAACTAGCTAATACAATAAATCATCGATCCGCGGAATCAAAAACTTTGTCTTCTCTATTAGCTTGTTCAGTTTACGATAGTCAATGCATAGATGCAGGCTTCCTTCCTTCTTCTTCTTAAAGAGGACAAGTGCACTCTAGGGAGACAGACTTGGACATATATAGCCTTACTCAAGCAAGTCCTGCAACTGAACCTTCTATTCTGCCATTTCTTTTGGTGTCATAAGGTACGGTGAGCATGTCATAGGTTCACACCTGGAACTAGCTGAAAAGCGAAGTCGATCTCTCACTGAGGTAGAATCCTAGGAAGATCCTTAGGAAAAACATTCGCATACTCTGACATAACAGGAATGTCACTTAAACTATGCTTTGGCTCTACAGCCTCTAACAATGTGAAGAATAATTCCGCGCCCTTCCAAACTACCTTGAATACATGGAGAGTAGACATAAATATCTTTCTTGATCAACGTATATAGGCAAAATTAGTCTCACGTTCGGTGTTTTTCCCTAGTATGACTTGCTTTGATTCACAATCAATACAGAAATGATGCTATAAGACCTAATGCATGCCAAAGATCACATCAAACTCAGATATTGGCATTACAAATGCTTCTAAGCCAAAATTATGACTTCTTATCCGCACCTTAACATAGTACGCTCTATACGCGCGAATCAAGCACAAGTTTTCCAGCAACACATTCACTCTATCTATCGATACAAAATAAGGGACTTTGATATGCACCACTAAGTCCTTAGATAGAAAGGAATGAGTGGCTCCTGTATCGAACAGTGCTCTCACCTGACAATCCTAAATTAGGACAAAGCCTAATTCACACAAGCTAAGCAATGCACAAGGTAGTAGGTATATAAAATAATTAAATCTATATACGAAACCGAACCTGTAACCACATCGCTTTGTTTTATGGCCTCCTGTTGGCCAAGATTGTATACTCGGGGTTGCGCTTGGGATGTAGTTGACTCCACTGCCTTTCCCTTTTCAGTATACTATGCACCTATATTTTTCTCACCCTTTGAACGAGCACAACAACAATCCTGAGCCAGATTTACTACCTTGCCATACGTGCAACAAGCGAGCAGACTTCTCCATGTCATCACTTCAAAAATACTGAAAGAAGGTGGTCCCGCAAACTTAGCCATCTTCCTCCACCTTCCTTATCCAGACTTTACTGAACTTGACACTTTAAACTCCGGCTTCTTTACCGCCAAATCATTCTTATGCTGCATGTGCTACATATCTTGATATAGTGATTGGGAAGTATTTACCAACATTAAAAATCCTTGTGTCATCGGACCTGAGAGAAGAAACCTCAGATCATCTTATAGTCCTTCATAAAACTGATTGGTCTTTCTCTCCTCATATGCAAATGTAAAGCCTGCATACCGCCCCAACCTTATAAACTCATGCATATAGTCATCCAAAAAAATTCTCACCCTGAGTTAACCTCTAGAACTAATTTTCCATTGTAATCCATTATGCAGATGGAAGATATCTCGCTAGAAAGAGCCACGAGAACACCTCCATCGAGATCTCAATCAACGGTCTTCCAACAAATTAGTGCACCTCCAACTCATTCAACCATAGCCTCGCCTCTCCGGCTAAGAGGAAGGTAGATACAGGGACTTTCTTCCACTCCTCCATTTTTGTTGTTGTCATAGTTCTCTTTATTATTTAAAGCCAATCTTCGGCATGTGTTGGGGTTCCAGTACCCGCAAACACAAGAGGGTTGAAACTCATCACATGTTTCATTTGCTTTTTTGATGCTCGTCTTGTAACCACTGGCTCTACGACCACTTATCTCACTGTCACATGCTCAATTTTGCCAACCGACTCTTGAGCCACCCAAAGGGTAGGAGGTTGTGCTTGCCCCCTTGTTGTGCATTGATTAATGTGAACACCGCTTCAGCAACCAACCATATTATTTCTGCAGAAGGAGGAGGTGTAGACACCTTAGTTGGTGCATTACTCTCCATAGAATGTTGGGGTTAAGGATGCCTCACACCACTTCTAGTCACCTATAATCGTGAAACATTCAATTAAGCAACCAAAAATATTTCAAAATGCAATTATAGGAACATGCAGGTTCCTCAACCATATTTATTTTCATTCCTAAGTGGGCATTCATGGGCTCTTTCATGTTATAATGGTAGCGCACATACACGTGCTAACAACCCTTTTAAGGAATTTGACCACGAATTCGAATAAGAAAGATCGACACTAGGATTTGATAGCAAATTATAACACCTCCATCTATCATGTAGAATATAACAAAAGGTCAGGTCGGGGCCCCATGCCATATTCTACGGACAGTCAGTGGAGTTTCACATTGAAATCATAACATTTCACGCATTCTACTCAGAGTGCATTCTAGCAGAATTATTTAAATTCTTAGAACCCAAACACGAGAATGTCCACTAACAACACCTTACAATTGATATTCAAAATACACAAAATGTTTTGTCCTTAAGGCCTTATAAGAGTTCTCTTCACAAATGTATATTACATACATCGGCACACAGGCCGACCATACATGAAAATAGTAAAAGTTTGCCTTTGGCCTTCGAGGGCCAACCGACGCGCATAGGGGACTTCAACCCTCTACTTTCTGCTTGCTCTCCAGCACCTGCACAAGCCCGACCCACCAAGATGTGGCAAAACAAGGCAACGGTAAGCATTAGCTGACCAAATTATAACAACCTCACCCCTCACTCGGGGAGGCGATGCTCCTTCCCGGCAAACAGTAGTATATATCTATTTTGGAAACAAAAAGTGCAATTAAGCACCATTCTCCACAGATGTTGGCATGCAAGGCCACATGCCCCATGCACTCAGGGAACATTTTCAGTGTTCTGTACTTTCCCAGGCCCACCACCATCCATAGTCCCATACTTGATTGTCAACATTGAGCATTTTTGGTCATACGTAAAGCCAAGGACCCTCTCATATGCCCCAACTACACAAGTTACTTTAGGTCATCTAGTCAAGCGGCATAGAGTGGGTATAGATCAACCCTTTCTCGTTGCTCAAATCGGCATGCCATACATCAGTTGACAAGACGCAGGTCGGCTTCTCCTTTCCCGTTCACAATATATGATGAGTACAAAAATATACAATTTTGTATAGTATTAATTTTGAATATTTATAAATATAACCTTAGTTTTTATATATAAAACAAATTATTTTTGTTATATATTATTTTTTTATGTTTTATATTTATTTTCTAAGTTTTTATGAATTTTTGTATTTTTTACTTAGGTCCCGGGCATGACTGACCTGTTTAATTCCTTTTTATTTTCTATTTTTATTATTTAGAAAAATCGGAAAAGCTGATATACAAGTCCGCGCCACGTCCGTGACCCAATCAGACACGCCCGTGACTCGCAACGGTGTTAGCCTATTTCCAACAAGATGTTGCGCTGTCACTACGCCCCGTACCGCCTGATGAACTGACTGCCAGACACGCCCGTGACCCAATTCTACACGCCCGTGACTGGATGAAGTTCTATCAAGAGTTCAACCCAGCTCGACACATGTCCCGACACCCCGCCCGACATGCCCGTGAGCTTGTCACGCCCACCCGACACGCCCATGTCCAGGGGATTGTCAGGTCAAATTTTTTTCTATAAATAGAGGGGTAGAGCTTTGTAAATTTATTCGAACACCAGTAGCTTCCTTAAGAACTGTTAGGACTCTCAAGCTCTCTGACAAAGAACTGGTAGTAGCTTTCAAGTATTCCATGTTCTATAAGTTGTAATTTTTTAAACATTCTTTTCAGCTTTGTAGGAAGTTGTAATAACTTTTTGAATTTATAAAATAGAATGTTTCAATTTAAATTCTGAGTACTTTACAATTTTATTTTCTGTTTCACGTTACTTTATTTTCTCATACTATCCCGAATGAAAAGCGAAGCTCCGCTTACGTCCTGGATTAAGATAGCGTAAAACTGCTTTCAAAACTATTTTTCAAAACCTTATTATTTCATACTATCATGAATGAAAGGTGAGGCGAAAGCCTATGACCTGGATTTAGATAGTGTGAAAACTTTTCAATAGTTTAGATTTTACTACCCTATCCCGAATGATTGGCGAAGCAAAAGCTTAAGTCCTGAATTAAGATAGATAGGTAGATATTATTTTCTGCACTTTGTACCACCCCCATCTTGATAAGAGGCTAAGAACCCTTAGCACCTGGTCAAGATAAGCTCTGGGCTGGATATTATTTTCAACTATTTCAACTCTACGTTCTAGTTATTCTAACTAGGGTTTACTATTAATTGATCATATACCAAGTGAAGAAACACTACGTTTAACGTTAACCCGTTTTAAACGTAAGCCTCCTCGGTCGTACTTTCGAGTAAGTGATGCTACCAAAGGGAGCCTCTCGTTAAGTTAGGTAATAAAGAAATAATGTTGTTCTTTAATAGGTGAATTAATATTCTCTCATAGTAATCTGAAATCTAGAACTACCATCTGAGTCCTTATCTTAATAAAACCACGTAATTATATTTTTCTGTCTTTTATTTTTAATATAAAATTTACTCTGTTCTTTCGATAAGATATTAGTCCGTTCTAAAAAGTAGAATAATAAACACTGATCCTAGGAAAAATACGACCTTGATATTTTCTACAAAATACTATACTCCTATGTGATAAATACTCTTGCCTTAATCCACAGGATATAAGTTAGTAAAAAAGAGATAGACTTATATACGTAAAAGATTATATAACACCAAATCTATCCTCTTTAAATCAAAATTTACTTATCAAGCTTTTTGGCATCGTTGCCGGGGACTCGTTTATATGCTTTAATATTTGAAAATAAAAGAACGCTATTAATTTTATCTTTTCTTTTCTTGTTATTTAAAAACCTTAGTTTTTATAAAAATAAAACAAACATAAAATTCACTGAATTTAAAACTTAACTTTTTATTATCAATTTTATTAACCACTAACGAATTCTAACAAAAACCTAACATACTATTTTAACGTATTTTATATAAAACTTTTCTTATTATAAAACTAGTTTATAATAAAACTGCTTTTTATTATAAAACCTGTTTTATATAAAACCTTCTTTTTAGTTATTTTCCTGTTTGAAGTCTTTTCGTGTGTTTGTATTTGTGTGTTTATATATATTTGTTTTTAACATAGTTTTTTATTTAACTTATTTTTGTTTTACTTAGTTTTTATATATTTGTTTTATTTTTTGTTTTAATCAAAAGGTTTTTTTGTCTATGGCCCGCAGAACTCCATCTGATTTAAATCTTGAATTTGATCCTGAAATCGATCGCACCTTTTGCAGGCGCCTCCGATCTCTTAATTAGAGCCAGTATTAAATCTGGAAGAGTCTGTAGGCACCGCACATATACAAGAAATGGCAGCAAAGCCAGTACAATCGCTAGAGGTGGTCCCCCAAAGGACCATGTCTTATTATGCATGACCCAAGTTAGATTACACTGGGTCTAGTATCGTTCGGCCAACAATTGCTAATAATAACTTCGAGATTAAATCGAGTATAATCCAAATAATCCAAAATTAAGTTCAATTCGATGGATTGCCTGACGAAGATCCAAACATGCACTTATACTACTTTTTAGAAATATGCGACACATTTAAGATAAATGGCGTCACTGATGATGCCATCCGTGTTCGCTTATTTCCTTTTTCACTACGAACGAAATCCAAACAGTGGCTAGCTTCTCTCCCTAGAGGATCTATCATTACTTGGGCTGACATGACCGAGAAATTCCTCACAAAGTACTTTCCACCTGCAAAAACCGCACGTCTGCATATGGATATTTCTTTCTTTATGCAAGGCGAGTCCGAGTCTCTCTATGAGACTTGGGAACGTTTTAAGGAATACCTACGTCGGTGTCCACATCATGCGCTGCCAGCTTGGCTCCAGGTACATACATTCTATAACGGTTTGAACACTCAGACCCGACAAGCCATTTATGCTGTAGCTGGGGGAACGCTCAATAACAAAACCCCTGAGGCCGCTCAAACCCTGTTTGAGGAGATGACCATGAATGCGTACAAGTGGAACGTGTCTAGGTCATACCATAAACAAGCTGGGATCTATGAGCTCGACTCCTCTTCAAACTTAGCTCTCCAAATAGAGTATCTGACTATGCAAGTGGCGGGGATGAGTGCTTCCTCCGCCTCTAAATCTTGGAATCCGCCGAATTTAACTAATAATAATAATGAAGAAGTCGACTATATGGGGAACTCATATAGACCCGCCTATAATCCGAATAATAATAATAATAATTCTTATAATCTAGGATATAAGAATCATCCTAATTTTTCGTGGAGCAACCCCAATAATGCTCAACGCCCTCCAATTGCAAATCCAATTGGATTTGCACCGCAACCTCCACAACCACAAACACCACCACAACAACCGCACCAATTTAGGCCAACCCCGATAGAATACATATTCACGAAATATGTCAGTATCAATGAGTCCAATATCTGGAACCTGACTGGATCAATTAAAAATTTAGAAACACTAATTAGACAACTATCAAAAATGCTATCAGAACGCCAACCTGGTAATTTCTCAAGAAATACGGAACCAAATCCGCGGGAAACTGTCCATTCCAGTAACCCACTAAGTTGACAAGCCGTCAAACTACGAAGTGGCAGGGAGCTACCACCACCGGTCAGGGTATGAAAAAGAAAGTACGGTTAGCCCTCCTACACAGCCTCCTATTACGTCTCTGCCTCCTAAACCCCCGCGAATTGTTCCACCTCAAGTTGTTGTACTTTATCCTTCAAAATTAAAAGATTAGCGAGAAGATGAAGAGTATAAAATTTTTCTAAAAATGCTAAAACAAATTCAAATAAATATACCTTTCTGCAAGGCAATTGCACAGATGCCTAAATACGCAAAATATTTAAAAGCGTTAATTTCAAATAAAAAGAAACTCGAAGATATTTCGAGAGTTTTCCTTAACAACGAATGTTCAGCGATTTTATTACATAAATTACCCCCAAAATTAAACGATCCGTGATGATTTTCCATCCCGTGTCTTTTGGGTAATCTATTAATAAAAGATGCGTTAGCAGACTTTGGTGCTAGCATAAATTTAATTCCATACTCGCTCTTTCAGAAACTAGGATTAGGTAACCCCATCCCAACTAAAATGATCATCCATTTAGCAGATCGTTCTATTAAATATTCAATAGGGATAGTAGAGGATGTTCTTGTCAAAATAGACAAGTTTATCTTCCCGGTAGACTTTGTTTTACTAGACATAGAGGAAGACGTCGATGTTCCCATAATTCTTGGTTGTCCTTTTCTCGCAACCTCTCACGCGATAATAGACATAAGTAATGGTAGACTTCTCTTACGAGTAGGAGATGACGAGGTTACTATCGATATAGATCCCTCAATGAAAAATTCTTTAATAAACGACGATTCCTGCTATCTTGCGGAAGCATCTTTTGAGGAAAATGGTTTTCACTATTCTGATTTACTTTCAATTACTGTAGAAGAATCGCACTTGTCATACATACCCTTTTCACAAGAAATGCCTACCGATGACCCTTTAGAACCTTTTATATCCTTAACTTCTACAACTCTAAAAACCCAAACTTCGTATGAAAAACCACCAACCCTCGAGCTGAAAACACTTCCCGCACATTAAAAATACATTTTCCTTGAAGCCGAATCTAAACTCCCTATTATCATTTCTGCCGAATTAAATGTTAAGAAAATGTCTGAATTATTAGAAGTGTTAAAAAAACATCGCCATGCATTAGCATGGAAAATTTCTGCTATACAAGGACTCAACCCATCTTTTTGTATGAATAAAATATTTCATTAAGATAACCCTCGTAGATCTATCCAGCCCAACCGACGTTCAAATCCTAATATGAAGGATGTCATAAAAGCTGAAGTAATGAAATTATTAGACGTAGGAAATATCTATCCAATCTCAGATAGCAAATGGGTTAGTCCCGTACAAGTTGTCCCTAAGAAGGGCGGTATAATGGTAGTGCCAAATGATAATAATGTACAAATTCCAACACGTACTGTTACGGGTTGGTGGATGTGCATCGACTAGCGAAAATTAAATAATGTCACTCGTAAGGATCACTTTCCATTGCCGTTTATAGATCAAATATTAGAGCGACTTTCGGGTCACTCATATTATTTTTTTATCGATGGTTATTCAGGGTATTTACAAATCCCTATAGCCCCTAAAGACCAAGAGAAAACTACGTTCACTTGCCCCTTTGGTACTTTCGCCTATAGGCGAATGCCGTTTGGACTTTGTAATGCGCCAGCTACATTTTAAAGATGTATGCTAGATATTTTTTGCAAGTTAGTAGAGGACGTTATGAAAGTGTTTATGGATGATTTCTCCGTATTTGGACACTCATTCCATACGTGTTTAGATAACCTCATGTTCTTCAACGCTGTGAAGACATGAATTTAGTGTTGAATTGGAAGAAATGCCACTTTATGGTCCGCGAAGGTTTAGTTCTCGGTCATAAAATTTCTTCCCAGGGAATCGAGGTCGATAAGGCCAAAATAGAAATAATTGAAAAACTTCCTCCTCCAACAAATGTAAAATCTATTCGAAGTTTCTTAGGCCATACAGGTTTCTATACACGGTTCATTCAAAATTTCTCTAAAATAACAAAAGCATTAACTCATTTACTAGAAAAAGAAGCCCAATTTATATTCAATAGCGAATTCTTAGTAGCATTCAACATTATTAAGGACAAACTCATCAAATCTCCTATTTTAGTAGCCCCAGACTTCCTTTCCTTTTGAGATCATGTGTGACGCGAGTGATTATGCGGCAGGAGCTCTCTTAGGAAAGCGAGTAGATAAATATTTTCATCATATCTATTATGCAAGTAAAACTCTCGCATCCACACAAACCAATTACACGACCACGGAAAAGGAACTACTGGGGATTGTATTCGCATTTGATAAGTTTAGATCTTATATAACGCTATTGAAATTTATAGTTTTTACGGATCATTCTGCTTTAAAATATTTACTAAGGCAGACGCAAAACCCCGTTTATTACGTTGGATTCTCTTATTACAAGAATTTGTTTTAGAGATCCGAGATAAGAAAGGTGCAGAGAATTTAGCAGCCGATCATATTTCTCGACTATAGAATGCTGCAACAGATACACTCGTGGAAGCCGACATCAAAGATAAATTACCTAAAGAAAGTCTCCTCGCCCTCGAAAAGGTAACAAACTCTTCTACTCCTTGGTTCGCAGACTTGGCTAACTATTTAGTAGCCCGAGTCCTTCCAAAAGCTTTTACAATTCAAGAAAAAAGGAAATTCTTTTCTGACTTGAAAAACTACTTTTGGGAAGACCCGTATTTATTCCGAGTGTTTGCCGACTAAGTAATTAGAAGATGTATTTCGAACAAGGAAGGACTAAAAGTACTACGACACTGCCACGAAGGACCAACCGGCGGACATTATCAAGCCAACCAGACTGCACGTAAAGCCCTTGAAGTAGGCTTCTTTTGGCCTACTTTATTCAAGGACGCTCAACAATTGGTAAGCGTTTGCAACCGCTGCCAACGGTCAAATAGCATTTCCCGTCGGGACGAAATGCCACAAAATTTTTACTAAGAATGTGAAATTTTTGATCTGTGGGGGATAGATTTTGTAGGACCTTTACCTCCTTCTTTTAAAAATCATTATATCTTAGTAGCAGTCGATTACGTTTCACGATGGGCTGAAGCGCAAGCTTTTCCCACCGCTGGCACGAGAGTCATCGTCAAATTTCTGAAATCATTATTTTCACATTTTGGCACGCCTAGGGCTATTGTTAGCGATCGAGGTACTTATTTTTATAACACCCAAATGGCTAAAGTGTTAGCCAAATATGGAGTTACTCATAAACTCGCTACTGCTTATCAACACCAAACAAGCGGCCAAGTGGAGGTAGTCAATAGAGAACTAAAGCGCATATTAGAAAAGACTGTAGATACCAATCGAAAAGATTGGTCCCTCAAATTAGATGATGCACTTTGGGCCTACCATACAACATTCAAAACTGTGATCGGTTGTACACCTTATCATTTAGTATATGGAAAGGCATGTCACCTACCTATTGAATTAGAACATCGCCCATACTGGGCGCTAAAATTTCGTAACTTAGATACAAATTTAGCCGGCGAACAACATAAATTTCAACTCAATGAACTTGAGGAATGGCGTGCAAATGCCTATGAAAATAATAAATTTTATATAGAGCGATCTAAGTTTTATCAAGATAGGAAAATTAAATTTCCAAAATCTTTTTCACTTGGTGATCTTGTCCTACTATACAACTCATGCCTTAAATTATTTCTAGGAAAATTAAAATCCCGATGGACCGAACGCTTTACTGTTAAACAAATCTGGCCATATGGGACCGTTCTTATTTCCAACCCTGAACTAGAAACTTTCAAAGTAAACGGGCACCGTTTAAAACTATATTTTACTGGGGACCCTTTTAAAAAAGAACCTGAAACCCTAACACTACTCCGTAACATCAAAATATAAATTTACTTGTACATTTCCATCTTTTATGCTTTTGTATATTCTGTACATATGCTTTTTCTGTCTTTATTTGTCACTTCATACTTATGAATAACATAAGTATGGGGATGCTTTAAGCTGCAATTTTTATCACTTTTATGTTATATTTTTCCTTTTAAATAAAAACATTGTTTATTTTATTACTCATCCGAAACAAGTCAAAACTTTCAAAACCATACCATTTATATATATTCCAAAAATCTGCGTTGATAAAAATGCAAATTGTTCAATTTTCAAATTTACTACTCCTTCTCATAACAAGATAGATATATAAATATCAAGAATAAACTTGTAAACCCTATCTTGTTAATTTCATTACAATCAGCGTTATTATTTTAGTAATCCTGCTTTAATATATCAAAAATACATATATATACAATAGAAGCAAAACATATTATGTTCACCAAATAATTTTAGACTGTAATTATCCTTACTACATTCTTAACGAAATATAGGAAATACAAACTATTATAGTTTCTCTCAAAATTTTTTATCCAACTCTTGAATATTTATTTATTTCTACTTGGCATGTTTTCTTACGCAAGCAAGTATCTAGGAGTATGTGCTCCTAGTAAAAGAAAAGATTTTATGTTAATGGGAATAAGATTTCATTCCGTATATATAGGCATCCAATAAATATGAAAAGATTATATTGAAAGGAGTATGTGCTCCTCTAAATATACATTGGATTCAATTAAAAACTCAAGTATGCTTTGTATTTTTTGCCACTTTGGAATTACATTCCTTAGTAGTTATAACAACGCATAACTTAGATAAAAAGATGATAGAATACAAAAATCTATCACTTCTACAAAAGCCTATTGTATAGGTAAATTCCACCCTTCCAAAGTTGATATTCTATTTTTGTTTAAAATTTTGAGAGAGCATAAATAAATAGGATGTATATTTTCAAATATATCTCGTATAAGATATAGTAATCATAAAGCCAATCAATCCTTGTTATATCGATATTAATATGTGGTTACTATTTGTTTTCAAAAACTTATTATGACTATAAATTCTAACTCTGGTATCAATGATATATATATATGATAGCATTTAACTCTTTATTCACCGGATTTTTTATACCTGTTTTATCTTGAAGAATTAAATTGATAGTAAATAGATATTTCATAACTTTTAAATATACTCAACTCTATATTTGCTCTGGAATAGAAAAATCTAAGTATGATGGTATTTGATGAGTTTAAAAATATACAATTTTGTATAGTATTAATTTTGAATATTTATAAATAAAACCTTAGTTTTTATATATATAAAAAATTATTTTTGTTATATTTTTTTTTTGTTTTATATTTATTTTCTATGTTTTTCTGAATTTTTGTATTTTTTTACTTAGGTCACGCCCCTAGGTCACGCCCGTGACCTAGGGCGTGACAGCCCTGTTTAATTCCTTTTTATTTTCTGTTTTTTTTATTTAGGAAAATCGGAAAAGCTGATGGACACGTCCATGCCACACCCGTGACCCAATAAGACACGCCCGTGACCCGCACTGGTGTTAGCCTGTTTCCAGCAAGATGTCGCACTATCGCCACGCCCTGTGCTGCCTGATGAACCGACAGCCAGACACGCCCGTGACCCAATTCTACACGACCGTGACTAGATAAAGTTCTATCCAGAGTTCAACCCAGCTTGACACATGTCTCGACACCCCGCCCGACACACCCGTGACCTTGTCACGCCCACCCGACACGCCCGTGTCTAAGGGCGTGTCGTTTCAAATTTTTTTCTATAAATAGAGGGGAAGAGCTTTGTAAAAATATTCGAACATTAGTAGCTTCGTTAAGAACTGTTAGGACTCCCCAGCTCTCTAACAAAGAACTGGTAGTAGCTCTCAAGTATTCCAAGTTATGTAAGTTATAATTTTTTTAGCTTTCTTTTCAGCTTTGTAAGAAGTTGTAATAACTTATTGAATTTATAAAATAATTTCTATTTCAATTCTGAGTTTTTTACAATTTTATTTTCTGTTTCACGTTACTTTATTTTCTCATACTATCCGGAATGAAAGGCGAAGCTCTGCTTATGTCCTGGATTAAGATAGTATGAAACTGCTTTAAAAACTATTTTTCAAAACCTTATTATTTCATACTATCCCGAATGAAAGGCGAGGCGAAAGCCTATGACCTGGATTAAGATAGTGTGAAAACTTTTCAATAGTTTTGATTTTACTACCCTATCCCGAATGAAAGGCGAAGAGAAATCTTAAGTCCTGAATTAAGATAGATAGGTAGATATTATTTTCTGCACTTTATACCGCCCCCATCCTTATAAGAGGCTAAGAACCCTTAGCACTTGGTCAAGATAAGCTCTGGGCTGAATAATATTTTCAACTATTTCAACTCTACGTTCTAGTTATTCTAACTAGGGTTTACTATTAATTGATCATATACCAGGTGAAGAGACACTACATTTAATGTAAACTCATTTTAAACGCAAGCCTGCCTGGTCGTACTTTCGAGTCAGTGATGTTACCAAAGGTACCCTCTCGTTAAGTTTGGTAATCAAGAAATAGAGTTGTTCTTTAATAGGTGAATTAATATTCTCTCATAGTAATTCTAAAATCAAGGACTACCTGCTGAGTCCTTATCTTAATAAAACAACGTATTTATATTTTTGTCTTTTATTTTTAATATAAACTCCACTCAATTCTTTCGATAAGATAATAGTCCGTTCTAAAAAGTAGAATAATTAACACCTATCCTAGGAAAAATACGACCTTAATATTTTCTACAAAATACTATACTCCTATGCGATAGGTACTCTTGCCTTAATCCATAGGATATAAGTAAGTAAAAAAGAGATAGACTTGCATACGTAAAAGATTATATAACACCAAATCAATCCTCTTTAAATCAAAATTTACTTATCAATATACATAACCGAGTTATGTCTAAGGTTAGCTCTCATAACAACTACAGCTGGGCACTCTAGGCTCTCAGCTTAATATGCTACCCACCTTATCTAATGGACACTGGCTTCGCAACCAAAATAATCTGCTCTCTTGGAGCTATTACTAGCAGTATCTATACCGTTGCGCGGTAGGGGATAAAATCTCATTTCTTCCCCCAATTTGGGTGCTTTCCTAAAGAACAACTCCATTACCCTCACTACAGCAAACTATACACCCTATAACTCTGTAAACTATACATTTAACCACAGAGTCTTTTCTTATACAGAAACAAATCATCACCAATCCAGACCAACTAGCCTGGATGGGCTTCATACAAGATGAATATTTTGTACTTCTATTCCGGATTCTATATGCAAGATTTATACCGGTGATAACAACGATCAACCTATTGGAAATCTCCCATTCTTTTCCAATTGATGAGGATTTAAATGTACATGCCAAATAAGGACTTCCCTTGTCCAATGAGAAAGGTCATTACCCTTGTCGATCGTTTACGAGCCATGATCTTGAACTTGATCTGAATGGAAATGATCACCAAACCTTCCTCTTTACGGATCTGGCTTCGACTCTCTAATCTGACCATAAGAACGCCTTCATAGTATGGTTGGATCAACCTTGCCCTTATTCTCCTAGCCTTCTCTTTCTTCTTTCTCAAGATCCAAGAGAGGTAGAGAGAAAGTGAGAAAATCAGAGAGAAATCACATTCCAAGATTTTATCAAAATGCTACCGCCACGCGGTACCTTAATACCACCGCACGGTACCTTGCTACCACCGCACGATAGATTGAGCAGTGGCCACTTGACTCAATCGACATTGTTTTGATGCTCAAAGACCACCTCAACCTTATCTGATACCGTGCACTCTACCGCGAGCCTTACTGCTACCGCCGGTCAGTACCATCCTGAGACAAAGGTCGATTTAATTCATTGGCTACTGTTGCGCGATACTTTTCAGAGATGCTGGTCTTTTAAAAATAGGCGGATAACTCCATCGCTAGCTCTACCGCCTGGCGGTAACCTCCAATGACCAACTAACTATTATTTTCAGGAACTTTGAAAAATTACACTCTACCTCCTCAGCGTCCTCCTTCAGGGCCTTTGCCATACTGGGATCATCAATTCTTAACAATTCACACTTATATCGAGAATATTAGTGAGCGAATTGACGAGTGCTTTACTATATAGGAGCAGTGTCACTCTTCGTCCATGCAACACATCTCAAGGTACTTTGCTGAGTTGTGAGACTATTATCAGCATGACAGGAATGTCAGTGATGATGAGTAGATTTTTGTTTTTGTCTGTTATTTTTGTGCATTTCTTTTCAGTTCTATCTCATGTATCTACTTTTGTTTTAGTACATATAATATTGAAAAAATGTTTCCAAATTATTATTATCGTGTGTTGTGCTTCATCTCATATCTTTTAGGCATGCTTTGTGTGTCTTGGTTTTCTTCTCATGAAAGTTTCTTCTTCCAATACTCTTCCTTTTCTTTTTACAAAACATCGAGGACAATGTTTCGTTATAAGTATGGGGGGGGGGGTATAAATAACAAAAGTTTTCAAACAGGAAAAAATAACTTTTAACACAACACTTCAAGAAAATTATTTTGGGAAATTTTATAAAAAAACAATAATATCTAAAATCAAGAATTTTAAAAATGTTTAAAAAAATGAAGCTGAAAATATATCTTTTTTTTAAATATTATTTTTTTCTTTAATTATAGAAATCATGTATTTCTTTATTTGCTCACCTGCAAAATCCGTAGTAAATAAGCTTTTTTGTAGTATTTAGAAGAGTTCTTACTTTATTAGATTTTGAATTTAAAAGTAAAACTATTGGTCATACTGTGTTCATAGTCAAGCAAACATGTTAGTAGAATTTTAAGTAGAATTTAATATTCAGCATATTGTTAGCCTTATTTTTCTTCTAAGTATGTGTATATCGTTTATTTCACTTTAAATTTGAAACCAGTATAATCTGAAAAAATAGGTGAGTATGTAAGAAGTTTACTAGAGTGATATTACCCGAGTTAAGATTGTAAAAAGAGCTAAATAAAAGATTCATTTTATTTGTCCAAAAAGTAAATAATACAATGGTATTCCCCCAATATAAAGAGATGGAGGAGAGAGGAGAATACAATAAGCGATGTGGTACTAACTACAAGCCACGCGGGCTATGCAGTTTGACTGCAATAAACTATAAGACTATACAATCGAGACAAACTATGCGGTTATATTCCTGGGATGCCACCAAACTGCTATAGTGAATAGCCGCCAAACTACAACTACAGACTACCACCAGACCGCAGTTGTGGGTAGCCTCCAGACCACAACTGCATGTTTCCACCAAACCACAACTGCGGGTTGCCATCCGACTACCCCTGCGGGTTGCCACCATACTGCAATTGCGTATTTCTATCAGACCGTAACAGTGGGTTACTATCAGACCGCGGTTGTGGGTTGCCACAAGACTATAATAGTGGGTTTCTACAAGACCGTAGCTGAGGGTTGCCATCAGGCTGCCGCTATGGGTTGACCTCTGGATTATAACTCGAGAAGGAAAACCTCCTTGAAAGCTTTGAGGGGAGCTGACCAACAACTACGAATTACTAAACTACCAAGATCTTCTAAACAACCAGTATACAAAGCAAAAACATCAGACCACCAAACTAGCAGACCACCGAGACTAATTCACTAGACCTCTTGGACTCCATAAGCTTCAACACTTCCCCTCATGCAGGAGCGTATATGTCAACCATGCCCAGCTTGCTATAAACATCAAAATAGGAGGTAACTGGTTTGGTGAAAATATCAGCTATCTCTTTATCAGAGGTAACAGATGGAGTGCAAATTTGATTCTTCAACATCACTTCTCTGATAATGTGGCAATCCACTTCAATATGCTTTGTTCTCTCAAGAAAGACTTTATTTCTTGAAATATATATAGCTGTCTTATTGTCACATAACATAGGTAGGGGATGATCATAAATTTCTCCTAAATCAAGAATAAGTATCTGCAACCATTTAAGCTCATAGGTAGTCAAAGCCATGCTCCTATACTCGGCTTTAACACTTGACTTGGAAACTACATCCTATTTATTTCTCTTCCAGCTAACCAGATTCCTCCTATAAATGCACCAAAACCAGATGTAAATTTTCTATCTTCCATGTCATCTATAAAACTAGCATTAGAATAGGCTTCAATCCACAAATGACCCCTCTTCTAAAATAGAAGCCCTTTTTCCGGAGCGCCTTTCACATATTTTAAGATTTTTAGAGCCAACTATAGATGACACTCCTTAGAAGCTTGCATAAACTGGCTCGCCCTTCCTATAATTTAATAGATATCTGGTCTTTTCATTGTCAGATAGATGAGTTTTTCCACAAGCCGTCTATATATAATGGCATCTTCAAAAAGAGGTGAATCTTCATTCCAGCACTTATCATTACAATCAGCCATTAGATACCAAGCAAGTTTTGCCCTAAGAGGACCTATCTCTTTTGAAAGATCCACACATTATTCTACAGTGAAAGAAATATAGAATTGGGCTTTTGGTAGATCTGAATCCCAAAAAAGTACTTGGGATACCCCATATCTATTGTAACAAAATACTGGAGAAGATTCTTCTTTGTCAGGTCAATTCCCTTCTTATCATCCCCTATAAGAAGAATATCATCCATATAAACCACAAGAACAACTATGCATGATGAGATTTTGCGAATGAACAGAGAGTGATTTGCAATGCTTCGATCAAACCCAATAAAAGAAATAACTTCATTGAATTTCTAAAACAAGCTTGCGAACTTTTCTTAAGACCATAGATTGCCTTTCTCAATTTACATAACTGAGACTCCCCCTGAGAAATATACTAGTAGGTTGCTTTATATATACTTTCTCTTGTAAAAAACCATAACAAAAGGCAATCTTGATATCCAACTGAGACATCTCCTAGTCTCGGTAGATATCCACCAAATAGAGAACACGAATTGTAGTAATCTTGGGAATAGGAGAGAAGGTGTCAATGAAATTCAAACCAAAGGTCGGAGTAAAACCATTGGCAACAAGCTGAGCCTTGTAACGATCAATGATATCATCAGGAAGAAACTTGATCATAAAGACCTAGTGAAATACATAACCATAAACTTCTGGTGGGTAGGGATAAGAGTCTAAGTACTCTGTTCAATTAGAGTATGCATCTCCTCATACATTACAGCTTTCTAATGAGGAATAATAAGGGCTTCTTGATAGGTGGCTGGGTTAACACTGGACGAGAGAGCGAGTGAAAAGCTATAGCTTGAAGGAGACAACGGCGCATAAGATACGACATCATGAATAGGATGTTGAGTGTATGTACAAATGATGTGAAAGTGACAGCAAGTGTACCGGTCACATAAGTAATATAAAATGGGCGAATTTCCCCTAGTATCGATCTCTCAAGGAACACAGTAAGGTGGAGTTAATTTCGAGGAGGACTTGAGATTGAAGTCCTTAAGTCGGCTTTAACTAAGGGGGGTTTTTGTAATTGCAGAAAAAGAAATTAAAATACTAACAACTACTCCTATGCAACGCCGCTATGCGATGCTTCGCCAGGCGGGATGGAAGACTAGACGGGCCGCTATGCATCGAATCACAGGGCAGATGGGCAAGAAGGCTTGCAGAATTGAGGGTTGTAATCACCTCCACGCTACGCTCACACCTAGCACTTGCTAGTGTAGCAAACACAAGCATTCACACCACAAGTAACTAAAGCAAACAAACCACCGCATCACTCATAAGCATGAATAAAAGTAAATGGAATTAAGCCAAAGGTAAATCAAAGGTCTTGCATCGAATAATAATGAAAATCCCAAACAAAAACCTAGAAATATGGAAGAGAAAGGTAGAGATGCAAACAACGAACGAGTCTTTGTCGTAGACATGGGAGGAAGCACCGGGTTTTCAATCCGTGTCTGGCGAGCCACTCATCGGTTGTGTCCGGGGTCGGGGAAGTCTGTCACCGCTTCCTAAGCGCCCGTCTTCTCGTTGGCCTACGTTGCCCACATCAAACCTTCACTTCTTACTTACTTCGCACAAATTGTAGAGTGGAAACTCACTTCTTTACACCATGGATGCAAGGGAACTTCATAGGGAGCAAAGCCCTAGCTTGGAGGATGAAGAACGAGGCAAAACCCCCTTCCGGTGGAAGAAATCGGCTCCAAAATCGCATCCATGAAACCCTGAAAAACAGCGGTTTAAATAGAAATCACGCAGAATTTTCTTAACACACGGGAAAAACCCACGGGCGTAACCGTGCGTGAAGAAAAACGCACGGGCAAAAATAGAACTGAGTATTTTTATTAAATGATTGTGCACGACCAGCCCAAAATGTGTGTGAAGGAAACACACGACCGTGTGATCAGGAATAAGTAAAAAAAGCGCGTGAAAATAGTCACGCAGGGTTGGAATCAACCGTGCGAGGCCAAAATGCACGGGTAACCACAAAGCACCCAGACCAAGGCCAAAACCGGCAGGATGTGTGATTCCTTCTCGCACGGTTTGGAACAAACCGTGCGGATACCAAAGACACGAGCGGATCAGAAATCCCAGGAAACCACTGAGTAAAACAAACGATCAAACTGAAATAATGTGCGAAGAAAATGCACGACCGTGCGTTTTACACATGGGACAATCTGTAGGCTGGGCTTTCTGACCACCTGCACAGCAAACCTTACAATGGGGCACAAGCGACCAATATACAGAACAGAAAGAAAAAATTAAAAGAGAGACTTGGGGAGCACCATGTGCTTACCCCCAACAGAATAGTGTGCAATTGCACACCCAAGGGATAGAAAAGCACACAATAGATGAAACAATAAAGGGAAGAAATAATAGTGAAAACAACGTAATAGCGATGTGCAAAGACTTGAAAACTTGCCCAGATGAGCCCGCAAAACCCTATATAAAAGGGACTCATCACACCCCCAGACTTATCTATTTGCGCATCCCGAGCAAAGAAGATCCTTGCAGACAGAAAAAGTACTAACTAACACAGAAATTGTGATCCGGAGTACCACGCGAAGTCGCATGCTCACGGGCGTAAAAATCAAGTAGAGAAAATTTCTAGGCATCGAAATTAATTTATACTTTTCAGCCTGCGTAAAATTAAATTCTATGACTACTAAAAAATAGAATCTCGATGAATCTTCCGATCACGCATAGGGAGAAAATAAACTAGCCGCAAAGACGAGTATTGCAAAATATCAGGATTCTGGACAACCTCCAAAAGAATCCACCAATGTCGGTGACCATATGCTTGCCCGTTCGCACTCTCTCCACGATACTAGTTTGACTTAAGCGCAAGTCCGTAGGGCTTCGGGTAGAATTGGGGCTTGGGTTAAGGCGAGGTAAACAAGAATAAATAATGAAGGCTATGCACAAAACAAAACTGAGCTAGCACATCAAGAAATAAATCCGCTAACCACAATAAGCACGAGTACATAATTCCCTCAGACTTGATTTTTAAAACATTGGTGTGTTCACCGACTACACCCAAAAACTGTTTTAACTCAAAATGGATTTTCAATAAAAATTTTCCTTTCTCTTTTTCATTTCTTTTTCTTTTCTCTTTTTTTCTTTACAATTCCAGCAAATGTAAGCATTAGAAAACATCCACATTTTTCATACAAACAACAACCATTAAGACCCCAAACTAGAAATCACTAGAAATCAGAAATCAGTAAAGCTCAATTTGGGCGTTCAACTAGGATTGGCTACTAGGCTTTAGTGAATAAAATGTGGAGTTGAAGTAAAAGGAAGGGTAGGCACAACGGGGCTAGCGAAGATAAGACGTTAGGAACGGGTACAAAGCTCAACCTAGCCAAAATGATGGCCTACATCATGCTCGAGCTTAAATAACCATGTACCCATGCTTCGAGAGTAGCTTGGGGAAAGTTCTTAGCCAACGAGAAAGATTATCCATTCTCTCGACTCGAGCAATATGAATCTAACGACAGTCTACACACATCCCTAAGCTACCGTCGGATTCACACCGGATTCACCAATTTTTGAGTAGCATAAAAAGAATTTACGCAGTTAAAAAAATACAAACTAATAGCATGCAGAAAAAAAAATACTACTATAATTTCTACATGAGACGGGATCACTTGACTAGGAACACAGTAAGCCAACAATTTACTCCATCTCATAATCCTATGTTAGCACGGTAATTTTCCCAAATCTAACGAAAGAAGCAAGTTTGACTCGCAACACGCAAAAAGTTAAGTACGCGCTCAAGTAGGTGCATTGGTGCGCAATGCAATGAACTACATAATTCAAATAAAAGCAACTACTGGCATACATATGAAGTGCAATTGCAACGGCTAATAATGACAGGCTCTCCCCCAGACTTAATCTAAACAATACAACAAATTATATTGGAAATGAAATAAAAAAGAGGTGAGGGAAGAGGTTACCCAATGCTCAGAGATGTGTATACAAGAAGTTAGGCATTTAAACTTGATCAACCAGCCCATGGCAATAGTTAAAATCACCTGCAAAAGCCAATCTCTAGCCAAACAAAAATAGGAAGCACAAGAAAAAAGCAAAATATGTAAAGCAAGGCAAGCAATAGCCTTGAAACAAGGCTAAAGGAGACAAACTCGGGTTGTCTCCCATAAGACCTTTTATTTACCGTCCTTAAGGTGGACCAAATACCTGTATTAACAGTTATATAGTATGTTTCTGGTAACCAATGTATGTCAAACAAAAAGCAAGAATAATCAAAAATTAAAAACAACATTTATAGCAGCACAAACATCAGAATCAACCGGACAAAGGAGATGGCTTCAGAGATCCTCTACTTCTCATCTAAATGCTTATTGGTGTTGAATCTCACCCGATATGCGGAATGAGGAAGAGGGGAAAGCTTTAGGGCCCAAAGAAGATAAATCTACCTTGCCCCTACCTTCCTCCTATACGCATCGGCGATCAAAGCTATGCTCCTTGCGCAGGAGAAACTCCTTTCGTCCCAATTAGACTGTAGGAAAATGCCAGGGCGGTGAATTAATGCCCGATATTTTAACATCCAGATCACCAACCACAACCGAGGGCATCCTTTCCTCACCCAGAGAGGGTGGAATATCAGCCCACGTCACCTTTTTAAAAGTTTTCAACATTTACTTGGTCCAATAATAGTTTTTAAATTGACCTTCTGCACGCTCTCAGTAGCCGTGCTCATTCCGCAATCCTTCTTAATTTTATCTCGTTCTACACTCAGCAGCTCCGAACTTGATTTTGCTTCAGCGGGCTTCAGCAACTTCTCTAAGCACCACATCTACCTTATCAGCACTAGATAATTTGTCAGATAGCAAAGCATTAACTTTTCGCAGATTTTTAGATTTACATGGGACTAGAGCGGGAAGTGATTGCGGAGACGGAAATTCATCCTTAGAAGCTAATGTAATTCCGCAAGCATTAAAGCATAGCGTTGTCTCACTGGCTTTCAGGAATGCAACCCTCAAAATGGGTCTTGAGTTATTTCCCTCTGGTCCCAGTACCTGAAAGTCAGTGACTACAACAGCCCCGTTAAGTTTCACTTCCACATCTGTAATTACCCCATCAGTTTTGACAACCGATCCATTGGCAAGCACAAGTGATTTCTGGATACTATTTTCAATATTTAAATCCAGTTTCACAACATCTTGCAAGGCAAGGATTTTGCACGAAGAACCAGAATCACAAATAGCTACCGTTTCTATTTCATTTATCTCGCACTTGACGGCTAATTCATTGTTACTGCACTCGCCCACCTCTGCAGCACTCTTCTCATGTTCACGGGGAGTTTTCTCCGTGTCACTTGGGAGGGCGCCATGAGTTCGTTCGAAGAACACCTGGTAAGCTGCCCAAGCTGCGTCTCCAAATTCCTCATGGAGGCGGTTTGAGTGGCCATGTTCGACTGGGCCATCTCCACGAACTTCACCATCATCTCTTCTAAAGCGCTTTTGCGCGTCCCTTGCATGTTTTGATTGTAACCCACCTAAGGAGGTCGTGGTTGACTACAAGTTGCTTGAGCATCAAATTGATACTGGCCTCCTTGCCATCTTTTACTAGGAGAGCTTTGATTCCACGAGAAATTCGGGATATTTCTCGCATTCGGGTTATAAGCATTGTTATAAGGAGCAGCGCGATTTTGATTATTAATAAAATTAACATGTTCTTCAAAAATCATACCTATCAGATCACTAGCATGCTCCCCCGCAGTGCACTCATAAGTGCGATGCACGGGGTTTCCACAACCTTGGCACGAGATGTTCAGCACGGGCGCTCGCGTCTTGGTAGATTTTGTCAGCATCATTTTTCCCTCCAAAGAAGGATGGCAAGGTTCAGTGTGTTGCACCACGGGGTTCACATCGAACAAATTTCTCGCCCCTCTTGAGGCATTCCTCCCAGCGGTCCAATAAGTGACGTGGGAGACCGTATCTCTTAGAAGCCTCAGTGGTTCCTCGGGGGCTAAATTCATAATCGTGCCTCATGCAGTAGCATCTATCATTGCTTAGAGATTGTGTTCAACGGCGAAATAAAATATCTCTACCAAATTCCAGGGCTCACAGCTGTGTTGCGAACAACGGCGCTGCAAATCGGCACACCTCTCCCATGCCTCGGAAAGAGTCTCCTGTTCCTGCTGTCGGAACATGGCTATCTCCCTGCGCGCATTAACAATCTTATCGACAGGATTAAATTTAGCCAAAAATAAAGAAGACAAGGCTTCCCAAGTTGTTACAGTTCCTGGAGCGATTGTACGTAGCCAAGTCTTGGCCTTATCCCACAACGAGAAAGGGAACAACTTTAATTTCACAACTTCATCAGAGATCCCCACATAACGGAAGGTCCCACATATTTTACAAAATTCAGCTAGATGAAGCTGAGGATCCTCACTCGGCAGCCCGGAATATTAGGTGTTGTTCCTAATCATATTTATGATTGTCGGCTTGATTTCAAAGTGGTGGTTGGCAATGGCTGGCCCAAACCCAGGATAAACACTCCCCACCATAGGGGTAGTGAAATCCCTCATCGTCCTTACTCGAGGTTGGATCACCTCATGTGCATCAACCACTCTATCTCCCTGACCGTTTCCACCATGGACAAGATTGTCCATTCTCTCTTCTACAGCAGCAGCGCGCAACCAAGCTCTTCTAGCTCTTGCAGTCTCAGCATCAACTCCTAAATCTTCAACCCTTTCAGAGAGGTTCAGATCTGTCATAGACTCACAAAACAAGCAAAAATAAATTAAAACGCACTTGAGCACCTACAGACTTTTCACCAAAAAGCAAAAAACCACACGCAATGGTTGCTCTCCCCGGCAACGACGCCAAAAACTTGATGCGAATGTGACGGCAAGTGTTTCAGTCGCACAAGTAATAAGAAATGGGCGAATTTCCCCATGTATCGATCTCTCAAGGAACACAGTAAGGTGGAGTTAATTTCGAGGAGGACTTGAGATTGAAGTCCTTAAATCGGCCTTAACTAAAGGGGGTTTTGGTAATTGCGGAAAAGGAAATTAAAATACTAATAACTACTCCTATGCAACACCTCTATGCGATGCTTCGCCAGACAGGATGGAAGACTAGTCGTGCTGCTATGCACCGAATCGTAGGGCGGATGGGCGAGAAAGCTTGCTGAATTGAGGGTTGTAATCACCTCCTCGCTACGCTCACACCTAGCACTTGCTAGTGTAGCAAACACAAGCATTCACACCACAAGTAACTAAAGTAAGCAAACCACCACATCACTCACAAGCATGAAAAAAAGTAAATGGCATTAAGCCCATGGTTCATCAAAGGTCTTGAATCGAATAATAATGAAAATCCCATACAAAAACCTAGAAATATGGAAGAGAAAGGTAGACAAGCAAAAAACGAACGAGTCTTGGTCGTAGACGTGGTAGGAAGCACCGAGTTGTCAATCTGTGTCCAGCAAGCCACTCATCGGTTGCTTCCAGGGTGGGGGAAGGCTGTCACCGCTTCCTAATCGCCCGTCTTCTCATTGGTCTACGTTGTCCATGTCAATCCTTCACTTCTACCTTACTTCGGTGAGATTGTAGAGTGGAATCTCACATCATTACGCCATGGATGCAAGGGAACTTCATAGGGAGCAAAGCCATAACTTGGAGGATGAAGAACGGGGAAGAACCCCATTCCGGCGGAAGAAATCGGCTCCAAAATCGCGTCCCTGAAACCCTGAAAAACAACTATTTAAATAGAAATCGCGTAGAATTTTCTTAACACACGGGCAAAACGCACGGGAGCAGACCGTGCGTCAAGAAAAATGCACGGGAAAAAACAGAACTGAGTATTTTTGTTAAATGATCGTGCACGAACGGCCCAAAACGTGCGTGAAGAAAACACACGACCGTGCGATCAGGAATAAGTAAAAAAAAGCATGCGAAAATAGTCACCCACGGTTGGAGACAACCGTGCAAGGCCAAAACGCACGGGTTACCACAGAGCACCTAGAACAAGGCCAAAACAGGCAGGACGTGTGATTCCTTCTCGCACGGTTTGGAACAAACCGTGCGGGAACCAAACGCACGGGCGGATCAGAAATCCCAGGAACGAACCCCCTGAGTAAAACACACGATTACACTGTAATAGTGCGCGAAGAAAATGCACGACCGTGCATTTTACACAGGGGGCAATCTATTGGCTGAGCTTTCTTACCACCTGCACAACAAACCTCACAATGGGGCACAAGCCATCAATATACAGAATGGAAAGAAAAAACTAAAAGAGAGACGTGGGGAGAACCATGTGCATACCCCCAACAGAATTGTGCGCAATTGCACACCCAAGTTCTAGAAAAGCACACAACACATGAAATGCAAAAGGAAAGAAATAATAGTGAAAACAACATAATAGCGATGTGGAAAGACATGAAAACCAGCCCAGATGAGCCTACAAAACCCTATATAAACTGGACTCATAAATAAACACCTTTCGAAGGGAAATTATAAGATCAGGTATGACCTATCTTCTGTATCAGATCCAACCAAAGGAGAAATTGCAGGCCAAGGAGCTGTCAACAGTGGCTCATAAAATAAAGAAGAATCAGAAATAAGTGGAGAAGAAAGATATATAGGCTCAGGTAGAGGTGCCAAAATAATAGGGAAAAAAGAAGAACCATCAGAAGATGAAAGAGTAGAGGTAGGAGAAAAGTACGGAGCATCCTCAAATCAAGTGACATTTGCGGAAACATACAATTTCCGGAGAATAGGATCATATGACTGATATCCTTTTTGTGTCGGACAGTATCCCAAAAATACGCACTTAACAGAATGAGGAGAGAGTTTGTCATGACTAGAAGAAGGAGAGTGAACAAAGTTATGCATCCAAAGACACGGGGAGGTAAAGGAAATAGTGTTACATCAAGATACAAAATGTAGAAAGGGGTTTTGCCATTGAGAACCGAAGAAGGAACTCAATTGATAAGGTAACAAGAAAGGAGAATGGCATGACCCTAATTTGATCAAGAAACACTCATATGAGTTAGAAAGATGCGGGCCACACTAAGGAGATGTCGGTTCTATCATTCAACAACTCTATTCTACTTAGAGGTGTAAGGATAACTAGTTTGATGTATAATGTCATGATGCATATAAAATGTGGAAACATAATGACTTAGATACTCCTTAGCATTATCTATGTGAAGCACTTTAAGAGGAACAACAAACTATGTACACATCGCATTATAGAATGCAGTGAAAATGGAAAAAATTTCAGAATATTCCTGTAACAAGTACAACCAAGTACATCTCGAAAAATCATCAATAAAAGTAACAAAATACATGCTACACCTACCAACAGTCTTGGTAGGAGCAGGACCCAAAACATCAGATTGAACAAGTTCAAAAGGTTGAGATGAACTTTTCCCTTGCTTTGCAATAAAAGTGATACGGTGTTGTTTTCTAAACTAACAATCTTCACAGTTAAGAGAAGAATCTTCTCGAGTTTGATCAGGCAAAAGCTTATAAAGAATGTCAGGTGGAGGATGCCCAAGATAAAGATGCCATTGTAGAAGATAAGAGAAAGCAGAAAAGACAGACACATTATTAAGGTAGAACAAGCCACCGCTTTTAGTGCCAGTAGCAATTGTCTCCTTGGAGTGAAGATTCAAAAAAGAACAAGTAGATGCATTGAAAATAGCCACAAAATTCAACTGTTTACAAAGAGAAGTAATAGAAGGTAAGTTGCAAGGAATGTTTGGGGCATAAATAGTGTCCTCAAGCTGTAGAGGAGTGACATGCACTATTCTTGATCTAAATACAGGAGATAAAGACCCATCCACAATAAGAATTAGAGGTAATCAGTTACTTTTGTATAGACGATAAAAACACTAGAATTTCCCATCATATGACTAGTAGAACGATAATCAATGAGCCACCTACCCGTACTGGCTAACTGAGCAGCACCTGAAGAGGTAGCAAGAGACAATGTTGAATTTTTTGAGGAAGTATCAGCTGAAGCAAGGAGAAGATGAAGATATTTGACACAATAGTGATCAACAAGATGACCAACTTTTCCACAATGAGAGCAGAGATATTTAGAGCATCCAAAACCACAAGAGTGGCATCCTCGACAACTAGAAGTATTATGACGACGAGCCTGATGAGCAATAGTATCATGAGGAGTTGGAGAGGGAAGTAAAGGATGTTGAAGAAGAGTGGTTATAGCGGAAATGGCAGCAGCAGTAACATCTAGAGTAGGAGTGTCAGCCTCTCCAAGAATTGGTTAATGAATCATATCATAAGATTCTGGAATGCAAATCAAGTAGCAGACAACAAGAAGCTCTCGAAAATGTTTACGTTGCTCAGCGATATCTGCAAAAAATGGTCGATCCTAAAGAAGTTCTTGATAAACAGCATCCGAAGTTAGGATCGACTTGGCAAAAAGATCCGCATACAAAGTATATATGCATGAAGTTTGTGCTCCCTTGGATTATAAGGTAGCAAGATGATTTCATGCAGTCTTGACTGTCATATCGTGTCGAATGACGGGAAGGCACAAATAAAAAAAATTGTTTGCCAACCACGTTCTCCCCAAAGCATGACTAGCATCCCAATCATCAAAAAAATAGACCTATATGCAGGAGGGTCATCAGTCAGATAATGGTTCTTATGCTGAGAGCGCAATAGAAAGACAAAAGAAACACAACAGTCATGGTAATTTTGTCTGGTAAGCTTGGAAGCAATACCCAAATTACCAGAAGGAGTGGAAGAAGGACATGCGGTAAGAAAAAAGTAGCAGATAGAGTAGAAGAAGTGAGAGTTTGAGTGTCCATAAAAAAGGAGAAAACTCGGACAAAAGAAGCAAACCGTGCAGACTAACTGTACAAAGTAAAGGAGAAACTCTAACCGCACAGGTAGATAGAGACTGAAGGCCGCAAGAACAAGGCAAATTACAGGAAGGCGAAAAGCAGGAGACCGCGTGAATAGTATAAGCCACACGAACACAGTAGTAGCCATTATCAAAGAATAAGTCGCAAGAGGAGCGAAAAGAAAAGTGAGGGGGAGGGAGGTAGAATGCAGGTGGTTAGAAAAAGATACTGCTTATGAGTTAGACTAGTGACATGGCGAGAATGTGAAAGGGTAAGCCTATGACCATTGTCATTGATTGATTTCTTTGGGGGAAAACCTAATTCTTAAATATTGTGTAATATCAACATTAGGGAACATGCTACTCTTTCTCTAAAAATAATTCTTGAATTTATCGATATTTCTTTTTAAGGTGATAATAATAAATTGAGACATTCTTTTGAAATCTATAAACTAATGTGCTTGTTGAGTAAGACTTTCTGTTAAGATCTCTACATACATAGGCGTAAGACTTTGAATTTTATTCCTTAGGTTCATCACTCTTTTATAGTTTTGAAAAAAATTTACTCTTTATGGAAAGTTGTTTGTTGGGGACTAACAAACGAGTAAGTATGTGGGTATTTGATAACTCTAATTTTAGAGCTATTTTTAAATAATTTTATTTTAATAATTTGTTTTATTTTATTTACTTTTTGTTTAAATAACCTCTAATTGAATACTTTTTTCAATTCATTTTATTTTTGGCTGCAATTAACAAATTGAAACTCGATGAAGGAATTTGGTCACTTTTTGGAAGATTTTTGCAAAAGTTGAAAGTTATACGCCCTGGATAAGGGCGTGACTAGGGAGTGTGGCTAATCTCTCACACGAAGCCCATTCTCCAGCGGACCACAAAAGATGCCATGTCAAATTAAATTTACACACCCCTATCAAGGGCATAACAGGGGGCATGTCCAGTAGTCCAACGGGCATGGCTAGGCATTCATTCCGCCATTCATGCCAACATGACATTACAACAAGCACTTCATGGTCATGGGTATGGACAGAGAGTGTGACACCTTCCCAAACCAATAGACTAACTACAGATTGCACCGTTTCCCGCCATTTTCTAGACTCGGTCAAGATACGCCTCTGTCACGACCGTGACCTAGGGGCATGACCGACCAGATAATAACTCTTGATAGTTTTGATGGATCTAGTGGCCAACGTTAGAGGTGGGGGGGGGGAAATAAGGTTTAATGATGATTACAATAAGATTGAAATATTTCTAAATAGAAAAACCAGTTCATAGAGGAACTGTGGGGCGTTAGGTAGCTAACGTGCAGCGGTATGTTACAGAACTAGATTTTTTGGGGAGATTCCTCCTTGTAAATCTATGCACCTTTCAAATAAGTACAATCTAACACACATAACGTAATATGAAGGAGAAGACGCAGAAAATTAATTTCATTCCAAAGAAAAATCAACAATTTTTTTTAAAGATTACAAAACTTGATCTCGGTGATGACGAAGATCGAAGGCGGTGAGTGAAAAAGCATTTTTGTTTTCTATACTGACCCGCTCCCCTCTCTCTCTTTCCCTCCAAGAAAGGTCTTTGAGCCGACACTTCATCTCCATGCAAGGAAGGGTCTTCGAGCCCCGCTATATCACCTGATCTAGACGTCCCTACCCCGGGATGATTTCTCTTGAAATCATCCCCGGATTCTGATGACCTTCCCCGGTTGATTTCCCTTACCACAAGAATATAAATAAATGAGAAAGATTATAACAAAAGTTTAAAGGATTTAAAAAATTAAAATCTCACACTTGACGATTCCTCCGTTTAGAAATTCGTGACCAGTGCTTGAGATCTTTGTGAGCTTGCAACCGGTCGTCTCTTTGTAGTCAATGTAGTTCTTGGCTCGCTAGAGTTCTTCGTGTACGAACAGGAGGGAGGCAGTCTTATTTTCCTTTGACGGACACGGCGGAACGGACCATAGAGAGGCTGCCGAACGCTTGGAGTTGTAGATCTGAGTCTCTTTTTGTCTTGGTAAGGAACACAGAAAATGAGGTGCCTTTTTATATGTCTTTGTAAAAATAGGCTACCGCCGGCGGTAAGGCTAGCTCTCGACTATAGGTTTACACACTTGATCCTAACAGCTGTCCTCCAAATTTGGAAAAAATATTCAAAACGAATATTTTCCTTTTTCTAATGCTAACGTGACGCGGTAGGTAGATAGCGCCTGATGGTAGTCCAGTCATCTCAACACTTTTATCTCAACAATCGTGGAGTGTGTTACCGTGGCATGGTACTAAGCTAGCGCCCGACAGTAGTTCAATTGTCTCGACGCTTCCATCTCGACGATTGATGAGTTTGTTACCGCGGCATGGTACCAAGCTAGCCCCCGACAGTAGTTCAGTTGTCTTGACGCTTCCATCTCAACGATCATTGAGTTTGTTACCGTGGCGCAGTACCAAGCTAGTACTCGGTGGTAGTCCAGTCATCTCGACGCTTTCGTCTCAACGATCGTTGTGTGGTATAAAACGGTGCGGTATCAAGTTAGCGCCTGTGCGGTAGGTTCCCAAGAGTCTAGATGAATTAATTCCTTGACCGAGAATGGGTGGTAGGACTAGTACGGTGTGGTAGATTCCCGAGTGCCTTGGCAATTTAATTCAAGCTACCGCCCGAAGTTAGCAACTACCGCTCGGCGGTAGGTTCCTGAGGAGGGCTCCTTTAATTTCTTGTACCTATAAACCTACACATTCTACCAAACACAAGATGTAATCAAATACAACATGGGAATTGATATTATCAAACTAAGGATATGTGAACTGTCAGCTCCAACAATCTCCCCCTTTTTTATAATATCAAGTCTCGTTCATGAGATATAATAATGAAGTGCATGATACAACATAATATAACATATAGTCTTGAAAGCTCAGGTTTCAAGTTCTATATAGCTTCTCTACACACGCGTTCCCCATATATATATGTTCTACATACTCCCCCAATCTACGTGCACACAGTGAACTAAGCTCCCCTACATGTGATCTACCCTTACCTATGTCTCATGAACAATCTATTCTCCCCCTTTGATATTATCAAAAGAGGATGGGCTAGGGAAAAAGTGAAACATGCGCATGCAGTATATAATGAGTGTGAGAGAGAAAGCAAACAATACATGTTAGAGAAATTGGAACAAGAGGCGAAAACAATTGGGGTGACCAAACATGAAATCAGAGAATATTAAGCATAGAGGTCAAACAGATGAGCGCAATATGTATAACTTACTTTAAAATAACTGTTCAAAGTTATAAAAGATTGGACAACACAAGTAGACTAAGCACATAACGATGTAGAGTACAATGCTACAAGAGTTATAGAATTAATACAGAGGAACATTGTACAAGTCATGAATAGAAATCGTCTGCGTGAACTTGCTTGCTATAGATATATAGTGTCGTGTCAGTCCAATTCTTACACATGGAAGCATTAGATAGATCAATAATGTGTGAACGTGCAACATCAGAAGACGAAGACCAAGTAGAGTTAACATTCATTCATGGTTTATCTCAGTAAATAAAAATGCTATCGCGAGAGAAATAAGGTGAAAATTCACACGGTGCTATCTACGAGTCATCAAGACTAGAACTAGGGGACATAAGCTTAAGGTACTAGTCTATTCACAAGATCAAAATGATTTTTAGACAAAGGTGCTCATCCTCACAATGCTCATAAATATTTATCAGGAGGAGTGAGTAGTGCTTGGGGGTTATCCTTGACTCAAGGCTTGATAGCATGCATTGTTTATTATTTATATGCATTGAGCTATCAAATTCAAAAATTTGTTTTGTTTGGATTCCAAGGACCCCAAATCAATCTAAATCTGCACACATAGATAGATACACTTTAACTTGTATACACAGGACTTGACCACTTGAAATTTTCGACAAAATTCTACCCTTTATAAAAACGCATATGTATCGTGACATTGATTCTTCAAGTTATTTCTAATGTGGTAGACACAATATCACGATTTATAGCATGTATGCATATACTTTCTATAAGATTGCTCTGTCTAGGGATGTGTGAATAGTGTAACGTCATTCTGCTATCTAAATTCGCACACATATCTAAAGGCATATTCATCGAACACCAACTTATCTACTCACACTCATTAGTTAAGATGTAACATCGCATTTTTTGCTAGACCTCTAAGAGTGGTTTTGTCATGACTAGGTCATGACAAAACCCTATGAAGTCTATGTATACTAGGTGAACTTAGGTTGGAAGATGAAGGCCACCATGGTCTGTAAATAGTAGAATTCTAAACACTAGTTCAGGATGACCTCAGGGCTTCAAATTGACTCCATGACCCCACCACGTACAACACCACTAACCCCTTGGGTGGTCCATAGTGTCACTAAGGACCCATTGGTGGCAGTCAAAGTGGCCAAGTTGGCCTAAGTCCACCCTAACCCTAAATGGGTCAAACTGGCCAACTTTGGGTCAGTTGACCCTTCCTTAGCCAAGTGGACCCCACACATGCCCTCCTAACCCTAAAGGGAGGTCAATAGGTCACCAAGGACTCATTGGGGTCAACCCAAGAGGATAAGGTTACCTAAGTCAATTCTAGCCCTAAAGTGGTCAAAGTGCCCTAACTAAGGGGCAAGTGACCTCCAAGGTGCCAAGAAACCCTACACAACCCTTCCTAGTCCTTAAGGGAAGCCAAGGGGTCACCAAGGACCCCTTGGGGTCAACCCAAATGGTCATGTTGACAAAAGTCAACTCATGGGTCAAAGTGGTCAACATAAGTTAGCCTAGCCTAATTCAAGTTGGCTAAGCCCAAGTGGTGTGGCCCATTAGCCTAAGGAGTGGAGAGACACATTTTGGGCCGAGCAAATTAAGAGAATGATGATTAGGAGAGAAAAGGAAGGAGTTACTCAATATTTGGAGGAGAGAGAAAATGGAGCTAAATGGCCATTATGGCCATAGAGGTTTAAAAAACCCCCCACCTTGATGGGCTTTTACTCCTTGGAGGCAGGGAAGCAGTTTTCAGGAAGTAGCCGGCTAGTGGAGTGGCTCATCCCTTCAAATGGCTGAAACCAAATTTCCCATTAATAGCCATTCATGGCCATTAGAGTTACACCCTTTGCCTTCCCAAATTAGGGATCTTAAAAGCCTCACGAGGCAGAGGGGAGAAGGTTATAACCTTTACCTGAAGGAATCGAGATACCTAGCTATGCAATTGTAGAAACCCAATCGGCACCACCACCACCATGGCAAACAGGAGATCGACGCGCCTCCAGCCCTCCCAACAGGTCCTCCGTTGCTCCTTCATCCATGGGTAGATCATAGAAATATTTTAGGATGAGAATCGAGCTCAATTGAGCCCGATCAACGGGATAATTTTCCAGGTTTTTCGGAGAAAAAATTGTTTGTGCGATCACCAGAATCCGCCCCTCCGATGGCTGTGCCGTCGCCTGGCGATAGCCACCACCTCGACGGAGGTGGCGGTGGCCGGCCAGGGAGGTGGTCGGGTGGCCGGGGAATTTGGATGGAATAAGCTCTATGTCGGGAGAATCCTGGCCATCAGCTGGAGCTTGAAGATGACCAAATGCCGCTTATTCTGTGCCAAGATTCGTGCGCCTTGATTAAAATTCCTAGGAATTAAATGATTTCATTTCTTGTGATTTTCTATCACATATTATACAGTTAATGTTTTTATTTATTAAAAATACTTAGAGGCTTGAACAGAGAAAGTTGTCAACATGAAGTCTATAGGTCTTGATGTTTAGTTTATTTTAAAATCTATTTGAGTCAATTTGGAGTTAAGGTTAGACCTCAGCACTCAATTTGGTGGGGTCTATACCTAGGGCTAGTCAGAGACTTAAATGTTTGCTCCCACTTCACCACATTTCCAAATGATCTGAAATTTGGACAGAAATTCAATCTTACTTATACCTAGGTCATGTCCAAAATGGGAATTTTTGGAGATAATTTTTCTATAGTTTTTGAAATTATCTAATAATCCTAGGGTAATTTAATTAGGGGAACTAATGACCTCCAAACCCTCCCAAATTTTGGTGAGAGGTTCTTGGGGTCATAATAAGGCTCTGGATAAATTTTTTCTCATTTGGAGATTATTTTGGTTGAATGTTTATAAACCGTAGCCTTGGACTAAAGGGGGGTATTTAGGTCAAAGTGTTCCTTGTGGGTTTGAGTTGTCAAATCACCTAAAAATGGGCTGAAACTTTGGCCAATGGTTTGATATGATGCTCGACACCCTCATATGGAATTTGGGGTGGATTGGGGTAGATTTACCCTAGGAACCAAGTTCAAACCCTAAGGTTGGACTTTGGGGATTTGTGTAGGGCATGGGGTGATATGCCCTTGTATGGACTTGGTGTTTAGTCCATGTGATCCTAGGTGGTGAAAAGCCCTAGGGAGATATATGGTGGGATTTGGACACATGCACCCCACTTAAACCACTGCGTAAGTTTTAGGTCTATACACATTAGGAAAAGTCTAGTGGCTCATATGACTTTGGAACTGCATGACATTTTGGTAGAGGTCATTTTCATAATCATATTAACCACTGAAATATACTACATATTGTTTGGATGAGTTTACAAGTGGGTTCCTTTGTAAAGTGCACTATCATGAGTTGTCTTGAAGAATTTTATTATGTGACTTCCTAACCTTTGGTTTGGATGATATTTAGTCAAGCTATGTATTAAGACTATAACAAGCCCTAGAACTTTTTAATATGAATTTTAGATCATTAAATGGGGTACTTTATTCACAACACATCAAGTTGCATCTTCTACTTAGAAATTTCTTGTGAACAAACAATTAAATTGAAACTTATGAAATTTAGTAAGAAGAACTTTAATGACATTTTAATGCTCTGGGAATTTTTTTGGAATTTTTGAAAGTCTATCTATAAGGGTTGTTTCACAAGGTGTTGTTTTTAGGTAAAAGTAATTGAATTAATTTTTGTACTTAGTAAGCTTGATAAAATATGATTTTTGGTCAGAGGCCCTTTCTTGTCATCCTTGAGATTCAGTAATTTTTCTACAATTTTCTAATGATTAACTTTAGTACTTTCTTCTTTACCCATAATTAATGGCTTATTATTTGATAAATTAATTAGAGGCCAAATCATTTTAGAAAATCATGAAATTTGGTATTTACTGTTATTCCTCTATCATCTAGTGTTCATAATTTTTGGGTGGCCATTACTTGAGAAAATATTATACTTCATGTTCAAATTACCCATGGCCTAACTTTGGGAAAATTAATTAAATACCAAATTAATTAAGAAAATTATAAGTTTCTTGAGTTAGGCTAATCAAGTCATAATAGACCCCCATTAAATATCTTAAGGCTTGAGGATGAAAATTTGGAGTACCTCCTCTCATGTACAGCATATAGTATAGATTGGTCTACATATAGTAAAACTACAAAAATGTGATAGTATTTGAATTGGGCATATGGGTTTGGGTTAATAGTTTGCTAGTTTGGGGTAAAATGAAATTGAGTTCATCATTGGAAGTTTGGATGAGTAGAATGTTGGGTTGGCTGGCGTTAGGTGGTGTACGGGATCGACAAAAGATCGTCTTTCTTGTGGAGAGGAAGAGTCAAAATACATTAGGGTTAGTTCTAGTATAATATTATAAGGAATCGAGATTTGGGAAATAACCAACAACAATAGGTGCCTTGGAAAAGGGAATGATGGGATTCTGCTACCATCATAGTTCCTAGTGCCCTTTGAGAGCCCTTCACGGCATATACCGGGGGCAATCCTGGGCTAACCTAAACCGCAGGAATAATAAACTTCAGGAGCAACTAGTATAACTGTAGGTTCACTTTCACACACCCCGGTGTCTCGGGAAGTTAGGTTGACAAGGATGTTCGGGAGGTAGGCTCGATGGTTGTGGAAATGGGCAGGATAGCACGTCGAGCCGAAGGCTTGGTAGATAATTGTGACGGATGAGATTATCCGGGGAGCTTTCGCTCGGTTGTTTGTTATGAAGGACGGGTTAGTCCAGGGAGCTTTGGCTCGGTGGTTGATACATCAAGATTGCATGTGCATAAACTATAAGGTGGTGAGTCTTCGGTGTTGGAGGGTCGATTCTCTAACGCAAAATTAAGTCTTGTGGTAAAGATTATGCAGGAGCTCCGCTTAGTACACCAGCGTCAAGGCGTACGATAGGTCTGATTCGTAGTGCAATTGCTAGTTTAGAGGTGGGAAAGGCCCAACCCACCGCTTCCGTTTCCACTACGGAGGTATCCTGGGAGGTTTGGCTCCAAAAAGGGGGAACTAAAGGTCTGTGTGCACAGAGTCGGGTGGGTGTGTTGAACTTGCATAATCATACCACGACATACTTGCAAGACATAGCATAACCATTACATATAACCCTTGACACCTATTGTATAGATTGGTATGAGACTCTTTATACAATAGGCCCTACAAAACGACCCCTTAGTTTATAAGCTTGTGTGAGCGTGCTTATAAGCTAAGGTTATAATTCTATGGATATATATATTGCTTGATTGAAAACTGACACACCATCGTTTAAATTGGTATGAGACTTTTTATACGATAGGAGCCTTGCATAAGACCCCTTTGCTTATGTGTTTGTATAGACATTCATATAAGTTAAGGTTACATATTTCATAATTTGTCATACATACTTTTTTTACTCATACATGTTTTTATGGAACTGCTAGATTAGTTCCGCCGCCACCTGCTACCTTTGTTATTCTCCACCTTCATTACCTTTCCTTTCCTTCTGCCCGCTCGGTGCCTAGGATCCATGGGGGAGGGGTGGGGGATGATATGACTTAGTCTTTTAGACTAACGGTTTTCGTACCAAGTCATTTTAGGGGATCGTGGAGCCCAGCTTGGAGGTGCAGCTCCGGAGGTCGGCATGCTTGGAGATGGGACGGTCTAGCACCGGAGTTCAGACAGCTGGGATAGTGAGTCCCTTTCGCTAGTAGTTCTTATATATTTGCTTTCGTGATGAGTTACTTGTAGAGAGGACTTTGATGTATCGGGCATGAGTCCTATTTCCAGTACTTTTATTATTAGTGCTATGGACTCTCCCTTCATGGAGAATTGTTACTATATATGTGATTATTATGGACATGTGTTAGAGTTCTAATTTAATGTACTCTCGTACTTTTGCTACTATTCTGTGATTGATATGGCTGTCAGAATCTATGTTTTGTAGTGACGACCTTCCCGGGCGTGATGGTGTCACCACAAAGCCGCGGTTTAGGGCCTATGACCACGTAGTTTTTTAAAAAAAGGTTTTTACATAAGCACCTATAGATTTGACACATCATGACTTATATAGACAATGTTTATAGGAATTAGCATGTCTAAGTCCTACATTGTACGTAATCGTTATGCTATAAGTTCTAGCCATGTGTGTCTTAAGAATGATCAATCCACATTTTTTTGTTCATTTTTGGGTTTTTTTTTGTTTAAATATTCGACAAAATAAATGAAATAAACAACAAATCAAGCAAACAAACTAAAACAAATGCAAAAAAGATATAGGACAACATGATAGAGTATTATGCATGATACTAAATACTATGAGGCATGAAATAATGTTCGTTCTATGAAGGAGAACCCATGAGAATGCTCAAAGCACAATTGACCCATGTAATGTGACAACACTCTAGCCCCGTGCTAAGTGATGGATGGGCATTAGGAGTTCCACAAGTGCAGTAGGGTGGGGTGTTAATCCCAGATTCCCACACAAGAACCCGCTCAACCTAACACTCTTTCCGCCCAGTATCACACAAGGACCCACTAGAACCCCTCCCTTGTTAAGGAGCAGACGTTGATTATAGGTTAGCGATCCTAATGATGATACTCCTACTCCCTCGCTATTATGAGATGCACCATAGTGAGTCTTGTGTTGAAGTTTATATTAACAAAGTAATGAAGATACTAGGGTTGATAGTCAGGAAATAGTATGAAAAAGAGTGCAATCGCCGGCAGTATAGTTACCGCGTCGCGGTAGCTTAGGGATATAAGTACTACCCGTCCAGATCCTGTTGCTCACTTTTGCTCGCTTGCTAACTAGGGTTCAGACCTAGTTCCGCCTATAGTTTTTCTGGTGCTTCCGCCTACAACTGAAGGTAGTCTCCATCCCTAATCGTTTCTTTGTATTTTCTAGTTGATTTCACGTCATTTTGTATGCAATCTGTGGCAGTTTCACGAATATTTTCATTTGTGATTTGCAAATTTCCTCCACGAATCATGATCATTTTCACGGATATCCCTTTTCTAAGCTTGGATCTTGCTTTATTGAACGTTTTTAAGGGGGAAATTTTCCTAAAACTAGAGTTTTTGTTAGATTCGGAATTGAATCCTATTCCGAGGAGATTTCAATTGTTTTTCATGTTTGATTCGTGATTTTTCTCCATTGATCTCGTTTGTTATCACCAATACTTTGCTTGAGATTGGATCTATCTCCTCTACCCATTTTTAGTGGAACTTGTGAAAAAAATTGAGTTTTGGGGAAGATCTGGCGGAAGAAGGCGGGTTGTAGTCCATCAAGCTACCACGCGACGCTAACAGATTACTGCATCGCGGTAGCTTCCAGAAGTCGATTGTTCTGCCCCTTTTTATCTTGATTGAAGAATTTTGTGTTTTCTTTTTAGGTTATGGCTTCATCAAGATCCCAACACCTTCGTCGTAGTTTCTCAAAATGCTCTCGAGTGCCTGACTCGACCTTTCCTGTGATAGATGAGGCGTCAGTGAGCGTGTCGTTTATCATCGATATCGATGATCGGTATTGTAACAACCAACATTTTCTTCTAAATTTTACTATATATTAGAGTAAGAGAAAACACACGTCATGATGCCACGCTGTGAAGGGGATAACTATAGGCGCTAAGGCAAGAACTCGAACCTAACCCTTTATATGAAATCCTCAAGTTATTATGAAGAAAGCTGTAATTTATGTTATGTTTTTATGGTCGTATCCCTCGGCTAAGTTGATCAACTAGTCCATAAGGGAATTTATGTATATACGCTGAGGAAAATAATTTTTTTTATAGATTAACATCCTACATGAGCATAAATATCAAAAGAGGACAACACATGATTTGCATACCTCTAGATTTAATATAAGTATAAAAATAGCTTTTACGTTCGTTAAAATATAGTGTCTTTGATTTAAAACAATGCTATGAATGAGATAGTCCAAATGATACTTTTATACCTTTTAAAAAAAATTAACATGCAATCCTTGCATAAAACCTTCCTAGAGAGCAAGTAAAACCAACAAGTTATCCAGAAGAGACAAAGCAGCTAGCAAGCAACTTAACAATATAAAAACTCCAGCGGGCATCAACAAACTGACACGAACCCACCACAATAACAAGTATGTCTAAACTAAACAACCAAAACAACAACACTACCTCATAATGGTGATGAAAAGATGACTGCAACAACTACAGAACACATCCAACCACCAACCCTAGTCGCTCAACTAGCTACTGCTCCAAACCTGTGGCATTCCAAAGAAAAGAACACCTCAGCAAGAAAATACAAGTGGTGAAAAGATCAATAGTAATAGAAATAACTCAAGAGAAAAAAAGGGTTACCAACCGAAATATAAGAAAAACTATCCAAACAAAGCAAATAAGTCATACTATAATAAGAAAAGAAGAATTCGCAACAGTTTGATAAGAGAAGTTACACTAAGTGCGAATTGAAGCAATACTTCGTTAAGATCTGCAAGAGTAAGTAGAATAGCATAATTTTATACAATAAGAAGAGAGAGACTGAGTAGTTCTAAACACGTGAATTAGTAACACCCGGTAAAAAGGTACTGTGGTGGTGGCCACATTGTCCAACACAACTCAACAGTCCAAACATCAAAAAGAGATACTTTGGTGGTGGCCTCATTGTGCAACAGAACTCAACAGTCCAAACATCTCAAAGAGGTACTGTGGTTGTAACATCCCATTTCCAACTAGACTCCTAAGAGTGGTCTTGGTCATGACAAAACCTTAGGAAGCCCAATAAGATCAAGTGAGCTCAAATAGGAATCTGAAGGCCACCTTGTTATGCAGATAGTAAAGTGTTAAACAATAGTGTAGGAGGACTATTAGGACTCACCATGGCTTTATGACCCCACCACAACAACCCTAGTCCATTTGAGGGTCCACTAGAGCCATACCCCATTGGGGTTAACACAAGTGGCTAGGTTGACTCAAGTCAACTCTAGTCCCAATTTGGTCAAGTGCCCTTGCTAAGGGTCATGTGACCTCTAAGGTGCCCAATCAACCCTACCAAACCCTACTTGTGCTCTAGGGGAGGCCAAAGGATCACCTAGGACCCATTGGGGTCAACCCAAATGGTAAAATTAGTTAGGGTCAACCCTAGTCTATGTTTGGGTCAACTAAGCCCAAATGGGCTAACCCAAGCTTAAGCCATTATTTCCCTTAGGCTAACTTCATTTCTCATAATTACTATGAGTATAATGGCTGCATATATCCTATGGGGTTTGACCAGTCAACTTGGTGACTAGGAGAGAGAAAGGGAGCTTCATTCCATGGTAATGGTGGAGAGAGAAAATGGGGGGAAGAGGAATTGTGTGGGGACCGGCCAAAGGAGGCCAATAGCCACCCATTATGGCTGAAATCAACTCCTCTAGGGGAGAGGAGTTAATTCAAGCCATTTCCCAACCACCAAGGGGCAGTTTCAGCCCCCCTCCTCACAACTCGAGAAATGCTTTAATGGCTTTGATGGGAATTGAAAAACCAGCCCCCCTCTCAAATTGACCATTTAAACATCATTAGTGGGCTGGGGGGAGAATTTTCAAACTCTTACCTGGAAGGAGCAAGCCGCCCCACTGTGTTATTGTAGAAGCTGCGAGGTCTAAGTTGTTAGCCTAAATCACCTAGAGGGGGGTGAATAGGTGAAATGCGTGTCAAAAGCGGAATTAAAATTTAACGCAGCGCACATCAAGCAATCACAGAAGACAAGAGATTTATAGTGGTTCCCCAACCTTGGGTACGTCCACTTTCATCACCGATCTAGCAAATCACTAGACTCGGCTACTCCACTATCTCGGATTGAAAACAATCCTACACCTCGGAACCACGTTCCTACAAATCTCGATCCAACTGGATCTACAAAACTCGGAAGAAAGATCTTCCTACAAATCTCGGAGAAAAACTCCTACAATGAAATTTAGGTTTGAGAATAAAAATCAACACAACAAATTTCAGATCTGGATCTTTGACAGTCTTCTTCTTTAGGAGCTTTGACTTGATCAGAAAAGGTTGAAGATGACTTGAGAGAAAGATCTACAAATCTGAAAACTAGAACCACCTCGATCGAGAAGATAGATCTGAAATCCTTGAGGCTCGGCGAGATCGAGTGATTCACTCTTGTCTGGGTCGCTGGAGAAATAGTCCTTGAAGACGGAGATCGACGATCCAGAATTTCTTCCGTGAACAACGATGGCGGCGGCGGCGTGAGAATTAGGGTTCACGGAATTTCCTTTTTCTTCAAAAGAATATCTCTGTAATCTTGTTTTATTAGTCAATTCTGAATTGACCTATTTATAGGTGGACTCCAACGGTCATAATCTTAATTAAGGATGACACGTGGACCAATCAGAAATGACGGATTCAAAATACTTAGCGAATTCGAACTTAGAAGAATTCTGGAATAGGGAACAGCTATACTCGAGTAAGAGAAGATATACTCGAGTATGGGAATTTAGATACTCGAGTGACAAAGAGACATATACTCGAGTATAAGAATAGAAATTTACTTGATAGAGAAATGAACTACTCGAGTATTAGAAGAGATATACTCGAGTATCAGAAAAGATATACTCGAGTATCAGCAAAGATATACTCGAGTATCAGCATATGAATCCAGGAAACATTCACCTACTCGAGTATTAAAATCAACTACTCGAGTATAGAATAATTTACTCGAGTATCAAAATCAATTACTCGAGTATCAACTGCTTACTCGAGTATTTTGGACTTAGAAATTTTTCTGAGGAAATTAGTTCCAATGCTTCTGTCCATCAATCCAAGTGCATATAGGAAGTGTATCCCAATTGAGAGGCTATATATGGGCCAACACTTTGGATCACACAATGAGGGATTACATTGTATGGTCCTGTGTTTGGTGACCCATTATAGACTGACATTGGTCTACACTTGGCAATTAGAACCTGCACACATACAACCTAAACACAGCATCAAATACACCTTAATTCATCTTAGTTCAAGGTCTGACCTCCTACAAATCTGAGGTATTGTGGAGACAAATCCCAACAATCTCCCCCTATTTGTAGATGTCAGCATCCTCTATACTAAGGTGAATTATACAGAGTAAAAAGAACAATGCACATATACTTGAAAAACAAAACATAAGTTAAAGCAGGTTAGTTAATGAAATAGCCATAACCAGAATTAAATATATATATATAGAAATGTTTTAAGCACAAAAACAAAAGTCCAATTCCACATTCTTAGTTCAACTCAAGATGGGGCATCCTTGTGCATCCTTTCTCTTTTCAAGTCTTGCGTTTCTAGGTAGCTGAAAGGTTTTGGAAAGTAAGTCCTGGGCCTAGGAGGAGCAGCTGGGTTGTTATGCCCCCAATTTCTGTCATGCAGCCTGATCTTTATCTGAGATGCTTCGTAGGCTTTCCACTCTGAATAACTGTAGTAATTATCTCTGTTCTCCCCAAGATCAGTCACTAACCTCAGAGTATCAAGAATTAGGGACTTAGAGGTAGGACTCCACACTTCAGCATGAACAACAGGTGGTCTACCTTCAGAAGCTGGCTCTTTCCTTGGTGCAGAACGGCTGGCAGAAGCGCCGTCACCATATTTTCTTTTCTTCTTGGAAGGGCCTTGAGAACTGGAAGGGAAATCATCTTGCCATGCTTCAGTATAGGATAGGGGAGGCTCAGTCACATCACCCTCAGCTCTAGGTGAGAAAACTGGCACACCTCCTTGAAGGGTTGCTTGAGCTGAGACATCTGCTGGAGGCTGTTCTGCAAGAGGATTTAGATGCTGAGGTATAATGGTAGGGTCCAGTTGAAACTCAGGAAAGTTTTGATTATGCAGCCAGACAGCAGTGTCATAGGTATAGAATTTGACTGACTGGAGCTGGGAAAGAATGGATTCTTTCAATCCTTTTACTAGATCACTTATAGCCTCTTGAGATTGGGTAGACTGTTGTTTGACCTGGGCTTCAGCTTGTTCAGAAAGTTTTTCAACTTGTTCTTTTACAATCTTCTCCCCCTTGCTGATATCTATGGATAGCTTGGCAATAGCTTCATCCCTGAAAGTGCTCACTTCATCACATACTTTCACAACATTGGTTTCAGCTCTCTCATCTAGCTTGAGCTGATTGTGAGCTACTGTCTCTGCTTGGTTTCTTAGCTCACCTATGCTCGTGATGGTGTGATCTATGGCCTTGCCACCTAGCTGGAACAATCTTTTCAGTTCATCAGTATTTGCCTGGATTTCAGCAAAGCCTCTGCTCATCTCCTTTTCAAGAGCAGAGACCTTGGAGTTGACTGACTGCAGAGAGGCATCAAAGTAATCTCTCTGTTCTTTGAGCATGAGCTCAATCTTGCTGACTAGATCTGAAGAGGAGGAGGAAGAGGGAGCTGAGGTTAATCCAGGGACTGGTAGAGCAGTAGCAGTCCAAGGGGCGATCTCTTCCACAACCACTGAGCTTACAGCTCTCTTGGTTTGGACTAACTCAATGGAGTCACAGGGATCAGTGAAGGAGGGGAGAGTGAAATCAAGTGTCCTCAGAGGAGGGTCGACAGGGTCTGGGGAATCCTCCTCGTCATCGGACAGAATGATATCATCATGAAGATCTGTGGCACCCAAAGGGGAGAGAGCTGGAGACTGAGCAGGAGACTTGGCAGCTGAATCATTTTGAAAAGAAGGAGCATCTGAGCTTAGCTCATCAATGAATCTGTCTATATCTTCAGCTGTAGACAGTAGGTGAGCTGTATCTGGAATCTCAGATTCAGGAATTGCTGATTGAAGATGAGCTGGAGTAGGAGAAACTGGAGGAGTAGCAACTCTGACTTTTTCTTGTGCTGGAATTACTGATTCAGAAGTAACTTGAAGCTGAGAAAGAGAAGAGGCAGGCTCCCCCTCAACTAAAGCACCAGAGGTAGCAATAGTTTGATGTAGAGGAGGAGATGGGATCCTGACTTCAGGTAAACTGCTGTCTTGGTGTTGTGCTGAGATGGCATCAGCCTTGGAGGCTTGGGCAGGGTTCATGATCTTGAGGTCATACCTCTGAATGGAAGATATTGAAACTTTCTTCATGTGGTGAAGAGGAGTCCCTTTAGAGAAGTCAAACACTGTAGGATTGATCTCATGGAGGAGGAGGGAGATAATCCTGGCAAAACTGGGATGTTTGACGCTTTCTCTGATCTTATCCAGTATCATCATTCCAAACTGGAACTTCTTCCTGCAGACAATAGCTTGCATAACGTCAAATAGATTTTGGGATACATCTCTAATGGAGTAAGTCTTGCACCATAGGATTTTGGCAATGATGTCAACGAGAAACTTTCCTTCTGAATTGAACAAAGAACGATTCAGGGTTTCACCTCCACCTTCTGGATCTCGACCACAGAATAAGGAGGTGCGGTCGGCATCTGCCTTGTCTAAGTCATCTTCTTCGTCGACCACTGGCATCCGAAGCAGAGTGGCGACAGAGGTTTTATCTAACCGAATTTCAACTCCCCTTACCTTTGATTTCAGAACTGTACCATTGTGTCTAACCTTCAAATTTTTGTAGAACTCTTCAACATCAGGAAGCAAGAGGCGGCAGGGTTCTTGAAGAACGAAGGTCAATCCGGCCGTGTCCAGGAGAATCAGTAGGTTCTTGAAATCATCCGAGATATCTTCAATGCCATCTGTCACTAATTCAGAGCCGATTCCAAACTTGGAGGAGGGAGGAGCCATCAGCGATTCGGAAATCTTGCGGTGAAGGAAGACGAAGAATAGTAGTCGGGAATACGAGAAGTCGGCGGCTACTCGAGTGAATGAGAAGTGGAAAGGACTTTTTCGTTTTGAATATATATATAAATAATCCTAATTAGGTTTAAAGAGAATTAAGTATACTGGCATACCTGAACAAGGCGGCAATTTGCTGGGTGCGAGTAGAGATTTTGAAAATCCAAAATACTTCCGAATACTCGAGTAGTAGATGACAGCATACACGTGTATTAGGTTTAGTATACTCGAGTAGGCACAGCATACACGAGTGATCAATCATACATACTCGAGTATGTAATCAGCATACACGAGTATTAAGTTCTTAATGAATTTTCATACTCGAGTATGAGAAGTTCATACACGAGTATCTTTTGGATTACTCGAGTATATGAACCTTTTTACTCGAGTATTAGCCGTTTACTCGTGTAAGTGTAGCGATGCTCGAGTCTCTAATACTTGAAGGAGTTGCCGTGGTAGATGTCTATTTCCACTGAGAAACTATACCTCTGAGCAGCCAACATTACTGATATCTTCTTAATTTGAGAGTCCATCACTTGTCTTCTTTGTTGAGCAGTCCAAGCTCAGTTTTGAAGAACGAGAACTTGGACTCGTCCAGCGGCTTTGTAAAAATATCTGCAACTTGCCTGTCTGTGGAGACATACTGTAGATCTATATCTCCATTTTCCACATGCTCCCGGATGAAATGATAGCGAAGCTCTATATGCTTGGTCCGGCTGTGGGAGACTGGATTGTTGGCTATTGCTATAGCGCTGGAAGAGTCACAGAACAGGGGAATGTTCTGGAACTGTATGTTGTAGTCTTCAAACTGATTCTTGATCCATAAGAGCTGTGCACAACAGCTGCCTGCAGAGATGTACTCTGATTCAGCCGTTGAGATGGCTACACAGTTTTGTTTCTTACTGCTCCAGGAAATGAGTCTCCTTCCGAGAAATTGGCAAGTCCCGGAGGTACTTTTCCTGTCATCTTTGCTACCTGCAAAATCTGCATCTGAAAATCCAATTAGTTCACTATCATTACTTCTTGGGTACCATAAGCCAAGATTTGGTGTACCTTTGAGGTATCTCAAGATTCGCTTTGCAGCGATGTAGTGAGATTCCTTAGAGTTCACCTGAAATCTAGCACATACACATGTTGAGAACATTATATCTGGTCTACTTGCAGTGAGGTAGAGCAAGGACCCAATTATGCTTCTATACTTGGTTTCATCAAAAGGTTTCCCTTTCTCATCCTTGTCCAGAGACATAGCTGAGGCCATTGGAGTCCTCATAGAGGTTGCATTCTCCATTCCGAATTTCTTAAGTAGCTCTTTGGTGAACTTGGTCTGTGAGATGAAAATCCCATCTTCAGATTGTTTCACCTGAAGCCCTAAGAAATACTTTAGCTCTCCCATACTACTCATTTCAAACTTCCCTTGCATAAGTTTAGAAAACTTCTTGCAGAGGTTGTTATCCGTAGAGCCGAAAATAATATCGTCGACATAGATTTGCACTAGCAAAATCTTGTCTTTTATTTCCCTAAGAAATAATGTTTTGTCTATCTTTCCTCTTGTGAACTTGTTCTCAAGAAGGAAGCTAGACAGAGTCTCATACCAAGCTCGAGGAGCTTGTTTAAGACCATATAGTGCTTTTTGTAATAAATATACATAATTAGGATAGGTTGAATCAATAAAACCTGGCGGTTGCTCTACGTACCCTTCTTCCTTTATGTCACCATTCAGGAAGGCGGACTTTATGTCCATCTAATAGACGGTAAAGCCCTTAAGTGCAGCGTAGGCAAGAAATAACCTGATCGCTTCCAGTCTCGCTACTGGAGCATAAGTCTGGTCGAAGTCGATTCCTTCTTCTTGACGATATCCCTTGGCGACAAGTCTGGCTTTATTCTTTACGATTATCCCGTCTTCATCCATCTTGTTCCGGTAGACCCATTTAGTCCCAATGACATTCTTACCTTTGGGTCTAGGAACAAGTGTCCAAACCTTGCATCGTTTGAACTGATTCAATTCTTCTTCCATGGCTAGAATCCAGGATGCGTCGGAGTTGGCTTCCTCAAATTTCCTTGGTTCAACCTGTGAGAGAAAGCTTAAGTGTAAATTCTCGTTAGTTGTACCTCGACGAGTTCTGACGCCATCCCGAGGATCTCCTATTATTTGGTCAACAGGATGATCCGTCAAGTATCTGAACTCTAGAGTCCTTGCATCTGGGATCTCTTCCGCCACTGGAGTTGCATCTTCAGCTGGGATGTCTTCTTCCTCTTGATCATCCACCTCTCCAATGGTGGTTGGAGAGGGGACCTTGATGAATGTCTCATTTTTATCTTCACTAGGTTCATCCAAGCTAAGTTCTTTCAACTTTGTACCTGCATCTACAATAGGCACACTAGACGAGTTGCTTTGCAACAGACTCGTCTCATCAAATACAAGATGTATCGACTCTTCCACCACCAGAGTTTTTCTATTGAATACTCTATAAACCTTACTATGGCTACTATATCCTACGAAAATACCTTCAAAGCTTTTCTCGCTAAACTTGGTAGAGTGATACTTACCATTGTTAAGTACGAAGCACTTACAGCCAAAGATTCTAAAGTATGAAATGGTTGGTTGCCTGCCTTTTAGAAGTTCGTAAGGAGTCTTATCATGGTTCTTGTTGATGAGTGCTCGATTTTGCACGTGACAAGCGGTGTTGACTGCTTCAGCCCAGAAATACTCCGGAAGTGAGGCATCACTCAACATAGTCCGACAAGCCTCTATGAGTGTTCTGTTCCTTCTCTCAGCTACTCCATTTTGCTGTGGAGTGCGAGGAGAGGAAAACTCATGAAAGATACCTTGACTTTCACAAAATTCTGTCATGGCTCCAGACTTGAATTCCGTTCCATTGTCACTTCTGATTTTGACTACGGAACAGTTGTATTCATTCTGGATCTGCCTCACAAAATTAGTGAAAATACCGAAGGTATCTGACTTGTGTTTCAGAAAGAACACCCACGCAAAGCGCGAGTAATCATCCACAATAACCAACGTATATTCCTTACCTCCCAAACTTCTAACCTGCAGTGGACCAAACAAGTCCATATGGAGAAGCTGCAAACTTCTATTGGAGTCCTTGCCTATTATGCTTTTAAATGAACTTCTTGTTTGCTTGCCTTTGATACAAGCGTGACAAGGACTGTCCGTAACGCACTTGACATTAGGTGAATCACGCACTAAGTTTTGAGAGAATAATTTATTAATAGTTTTGAAATTAATATGTGCTAGTCTCTTGTGCCATTGGTCAGCAAGAGATGCACTACTTTTTGCCAAAAGACACACTGGTGTCGAAGAGTCTATACAAATAAAATTCAGAAAGAAAATATTTCTGCTTCGAGTGCCTGATAAAATAGTTTCCATATTGTTAACCGATTTTATCAAACACTTGTCAGCATGAAATTCAACTACGTATCCTTTGTCGCATAGTTGGCTTATGCTAATGAGATTGTGTTCCAATCCTTCAACATAGGCTACATCCGAAAAGGATACACTACCGTTAGAGATCATACCATAGCCTTTAGTTATTCCTCGATCTGAACCTCCAAAGATGACCTTTGGTCCGTTGCAGACTGAGGTGTAATTCTGTAGTAGGCTCCTTGTCCCGGTCATATGCCGAGAACATCCACTGTCCAAGTACCAGATTGGCATTTTGGTGGCCTTTGGACATACCTGCAATTACAATCATTTAGCCTTAGGAACCCAAACAAGTTTGGGTCCTTGGTCTCGAGTTAGAATACTCCCCCTACGAGTATTAGCCTCATGAGTGGTCACTCTCACGTTGTTAACCTTAGGGGTTGCAGCATTTTCAGGATTGAACCAACAATCACTGGCAAAATGACCAATTCTGCCACAGCACCAACAGTTGAACCTGTTGTATCTTTGCCTTGTGTAGTCCTGCTTGACTTTCTGGAATGAAGGTCTGGCAGGAGCTTTACTCTTGGAGGAGGAGGCTTCATGATGATGGCAGTTACATGAGGTCTTCTCCTTCATAGGCTTTTCTACAATGGGTTTTACTTTTGGTGTCTTTTTGAAATTATGACCATGAGCATAAGGTCCATAGCTTTGAAGCTGAATCTCCTCATAAGGTGCCTTGAAGACACTCTCGCCAAAGTTACGAGGACGAGTCCAACCTTGGTATCTTGACTTAGGCTTCTCAGGGATCGGCCTAGAAAAGTGTCCGTAGGTGGACTCATAATCGAGTTCGTTCGTGGGAAAGATAACTTTCTTGAACACAACAGGTTCCAAGGGAGCTTTCCCTTTTTCTTCAGCTAGAGCCTTCCGGGCAGCCTTATTCTTTCTCTTGGCCTTGTTTCTCCTAGAGGATTTACTAGAAGAGACAATGTGGCCTAAACCAGCACCCTTGGCCTTAGCAGAGAATTCAGCAACGATTGGAAGAACTGTCTTAGGCTTAGAAAAACTCTCAACAAGCTTCTTTTCAGCCTCGAGTTGTCGTTCCAATTCTTTGATGATTTCCTCTTTAAGGTCGATGTGCTTGAGAGCTTTATTGTATCCCTCCATAGCTGCATTGAGGTTCTCTTGAAGAGAGTTAGTCTTATCGACTTCTTCTCTCAAGCTGCTCTCAGTAGCTCGTAGAGAATTTATCTCTTTGGCTTGAGTTTTCATTAATCTACGACATTTTTCGTAAGCGGTGAGTAACTCCTTATACTGACCCATGAGCTCAGATTCATCTTCAGAGGAATATCCCTCTTGCTCATTGTCATCATCAGAATCAGAGAGAGGAGTGTGAGATTTTACCTCCCCAGTAAACTGGGGGACTTGTTCATCATCCGAATGAGCCATGAGCCCAAAGTAAGCTTCCTCTTCTTCACTCGACTCGGATGAGTCAGAGTCGCTGAGAGTTTTGCTCTTCTTGGCTACTAAGCTTTTCTCTGTCCTCTTCTTGTGGTGTGAGGATTTCTTTTCCTCTCTTCTTCCACCCTCTTTCTTTTTGTGAGGGCAATCGGCGATGACGTGACCTGGCTTATTGCAACAATAACAAATGATGTCAGTAGAAATCTGTTTGTTCGGTTTAGAATTATACCTATCATGGCTACTTGAGCCTTTCTTCCGATGATCACTGTCATGTCGTGATCTTCTATATGAGGCATCCTTGCCTCTCCATTGCTTCTTCTTGTTCAAAAATTTCTTGAACTGCCTTGAGAGTAGGGAGAACTCTCCATCAGATAGTTCTGAGCCAGATGAGCTGGGCTCAGATGATTCTTCTTCATCAGCCTCAGGAACTGGGGCAGGAGAGCTAGCCTTTATCTTCCTTGAGCTATCTGCCTTTAGAGCGACAGATTTCTCCTTGGATGCAGACCTGCTTGTCTCTTCTTCAGCTTTTCTTGAGTTGATTTGTAGCTCGTAAGACATAAGCTTTCCGAACAGATTTTGCGGGTCCGTCTCAGCTAACCTTCCAAACTCCCGAATGGCACATACCTTATTGTCCCATTCCTTGGTTAGGGATCTTAAGAATTTGTCATTGAGTTCCCCTTTGGTGAAGACTCGGCCATAAACTCTTAGGCCGTTCACTATCTTGAAAAAGTTCTCGAATGTGTCAGCTATGGCTTCCTTGTGACCTTGCCGGAAGGCTTCATACTTTTGATTCAGAAGGGATCTCCGATCATCCCTCACTTCTTCAGTGCCTTCCATCAGAGTCACCAGGGATTGCCACATCTCCTTGGCAGACTGGCAATGAATTAGATTCTGCAGCATTGAGTCATCGACTGCACTTGCCATAATGTTTTTAGCCTTCTTGTCCAGAGAGACAAGTGCAATCTCATCCTTGTCTAGATCCATCAACTTCTTGGGAACTTGCTTGTTAGGGTCTATGGTGGAAGTAGTCATAGGAATGTGGGGACCTTCTTCAACAATCATGAAGATCCGGGGATCTACTGCTTCCATGAAGAACTTTACTCTTTCCTTCCACATAAGAAAGTTGTTCTTGGTGCAGATAGGGAGTTTAGCAAAATCCTTGGTCTTACTCATGCTTGATACTTTTCAGGAAACAACTTAGAAGGATAAGATCAAGGTGTTAACCTTTTAACGATCAACCTCCCTCTGATACCAATTGCGAGGTCTAAGTTGTTAGCCTAAATCACCTAGAGGGGGGTGAATAGGTGAAATGCATGTCAAAAGCGGAATTAAAATTTAACGCAGCGCACATCAAGCAATCACAGAAGACAAGAGATTTATAGTGGTTCCCCAACCTTGGGTACGTCCACTTTCCTCACCGATCTAGCAAATCACTAGACTCGGCTACTCCACTATCTCGGATTGAAAACAATCCTACACCTCGGAACCACGTTCCTACAAATCTCGATCCAACTGGATCTACAAAACTCGGAAGAAAGATCTTCCTACAAATCTCGGAGAAAAACTCCTACAATGAAATTTAGGTTTGAGAATAAAAATCAACACAACAAATTTCAGATCTGGATCTTTGACAGTCTTCTTCTTTAGGAGCTTTGACTTGATCAGAAAAGGTTGAAGATGACTTGAGAGAAAGATCTACAAATCTGAAAACTAGAACCACCTCGATCGAGAAGATAGATCTGAAATCCTTGAGGCTCGGCGAGATCGAGTGATTCACTCTTGTCTGGGTCGCTGGAGAAATAGTCCTTGAAGACGGAGATCGACGATCCAGAATTTCTTCCGTGAACAACGATGGCGGCGGCGGCGTGAGAATTAGGGTTCACGGAATTTCCTTTTTCTTCAAAAGAATATCTCTGTAATCTTGTTTTATTAGTCAATTCTGAATTGACCTATTTATAGGTGGACTCCAACGGTCATAATCTTAATTAAGGATGACACGTGGACCAATCAGAAATGACGGATTCAAAATACTTAGCGAATTCGAACTTAGAAGAATTCTGGAATAGGGAACAGCTATACTCGAGTAAGAGAAGATATACTCGAGTATGGGAATTTAGATACTCGAGTGACAAAGAGACATATACTCGAGTATAAGAATAGAAATTTACTTGATAGAGAAATGAACTACTCGAGTATTAGAAGAGATATACTCGAGTATCAGAAAAGATATACTCGAGTATCAGCAAAGATATACTCGAGTATCAGCATATGAATCCAGGAAACATTCACCTACTCGAGTATTAAAATCAACTACTCGAGTATAGAATAATTTACTCGAGTATCAAAATCAATTACTCGAGTATCAACTGCTTACTCGAGTATTTTGGACTTAGAAATTTTTCTGAGGAAATTAGTTCCAATGCTTCTGTCCATCAATCCAAGTGCATATAGGAAGTGTATCCCAATTGAGAGGCTATACATGGGCCAACACTTTGGATCACACAATGAGGGATTACATTGTATGGTCCTGTGTTTGGTGACCCATTATAGACTGACATTGGTCTACACTTGGCAATTAGAACCTGCACACATACAACCTAAACACAGCATCAAATACACCTTAATTCATCTTAGTTCAAGGTCTGACCTCCTACAAATCTGAGGTATTGTGGAGACAAATCCCAACAGAAGCCGAGCGCCGCCGCCGTACACCAAGGTGTCCCGCAGCTCCTCTCGCCTTCAGGCCGCCGGAAAGGTCCTCCACTCCTCTCCTAATAAGTAGATCTTAGGAATTGTTTAGGGCAAGGATCGGGATCAATTGAGCCCGATCCAAGATTTCAAATCAATGGAAATCTGGAGAAAATTAACTTCCCGGGTTCGCCGGAACAGTCATCTCCGGCGGCCGTGCCACTGGCTGGGGGTAGCCACCACCTCCATGAAGGTGGTGGTGGCGGTGGCCGGCCGGGGAAGTGGCCGGGTGGCCGGGAAATCGGCCCGCAAGCCTCACCACGACAGGACGATCTGGGTCATCGGCTGGAGGAAGGAGATAACTCGATGCCGTCGGTTTAGATGCTTTAGGATTCGTGCCGAATAATTCAGGACTTTAATTATTTTGATTTCATGTAACTCTGTCACACTATATGCATCATTTGGTTTTAATTTTTAAAATAACTTAGGTTCATCTAATGGAAAAGTCACCAACATAAAATGTGTAGCCCTAAGGGTCTACTTTAATCCAAAATTGATTTGGAACAATTTGGACCTCTGGTTGGGCCAGAGTACCCATTTTTGTGGGACCTATACCTAGGGCTATCCTGAGATTCAATGGATGCCCACTTTTCATCCCTTATCCAAATGAGATGAAATTTGTTCAGGGGGTCTACCTTAGCTATACCTAGGGCCTATCCAAAAATGGGAATTTTTGGAGAATATTTTTCTATAGTTTTTAGAAAAATTTAATAAACCATGTATAAATTAATTAGGTGTCATAAACACCTCAAAATCCCCCCAAATTTGGGTGGGTAGTCTTAGGGGGCATGTTAAGGCTCTGGTAAAAATTTCATATCATCTGGAGATGTTTTGATTAAATTCGGAATTGAATCCTATTCCGAGGAGATTTCAACTGTTTTTCATGTTTGATTCGTGATTTTTCTCCACTGATCTCGTTTGTTATCACCAATACTTTGCTTGAGATTGGATCTATCTCCTCTACCCATTTTTAGTGGAACTTGTGAAAAAAATTGAGTTTTGGGGAAGATCTGGCGGAAGAAGGCGGGTTGTAGTCCATCAAGCTACCACGCGACGCTAACAGATTACCGCATCGCGGTAGCTTCCAGAAGTCGATTGTTCTGCCCCTTTTTATCTTGATTGAAGAATTTTGTGTTTTCTTTTTAGGTTATGGCTTCATCAAGATCCCAACACCTTCATCGTAGTTTCTCAAAATGCACTCGAGTGCCTGACTTGACCTTTCCTGTGATAGATGAGGCGTCAGTGAGCGTGTCGTTTATCATCGATATCGATGATCGGTATTGTAACAACCAACATTTTCTTCTAAATTTTACTATATATTAGAGTAAGAGAAAACACACGTCATGATGCCACGCTGTGAAGGGGATAACTATAGGCGCTAAAGCAAGAACTCGAACCTAACACTTTATATGAAATCCTCAAGTTATTATGAAGAAATCTGTAATTTATGTTATGTTTTTATGGTCGTATCCCTCGGCTAAGTTGATCAACTAGTCCATAAGGGAATTTATGTATATACGCTGAGGAAAATAATTTTTTTTATAGATTAACATCCTACATGAGCATAAACATCAAAAGAGGACAACACATGATTTGCATACCTCTAGATTTAATATAAGTATAAAAATAGCTTTTACGTTCGTTAAAATAGAGTGTCTTTGGTTTAAAACAATGCTATGAATGAGATAGTCAAAATGATACTTTTATACCTTTTAAAAAAAATTAACATGCAATCCTTGCATAAAACCTTCCTAGAGAGCAAGTAAAACCAACAAATTATCCAGAAGAGACAAAGCAGCTAGCAAGCAACTTAACAATATAAAAACTCCAGCGGGCATCAACAAACTGACACGAACCCACCACAATAACAAGTATGTCTAAACTAAACAACCAAAACAACAACACTACCTCATAATGGTGATGAAAAGATGACTGCAACAACTACAGAACACATCCAACCACCAACCCTAGTCGCTCAACTGGCTACTGCTCCAAATCTGTGGCATTCCAAAGAAAAGAACACCTCAGCAAGAAAATACAAGTGGTGAAAAGATCAATAGTAATAGAAATAACTCAAGAGAAAAAAAGGGTTACCAACCGAAATATAAGAAAAACTATCCAAACAAAGCAAATAAGTCATACTATAATAAGAAAAGAAGAATTCGCAACAGTTTGATAAGAGAAGTTACACCAAGTGCGAATTGAAGCAATACTTCGTTAAGATCTGCAAGAGTAAGCAGAATAGCATAATTTTATACAATAAGAAGAGAGAGACTGAGTAGTTCTAAACACATGAATTAGTAACACCCGATAAAAAGGTACTGTGGTGGTGGCCACATTGTCCAACACAACTCAACAGTCCAAACATCAAAAAGAGATACTTTGGTGGTGGCCTCATTGTCCAACAGAACTCAACAGTCCAAACATCTCAAAGAGGTACTATGGTTGTAACATCCCATTTCCAACTAGACACCTAAGAGTGGTCTTGGTCATGACTAGGCCATGACAAAACCTTAGGAAGCCCAATAAGATCAAGTGAGCTCAAATAGGAATCTGAAGGCCACCTTGTTATGCAGATAGTAAAGTGCTAAACAATAGTGTAGGAGGACTATTAGGACTCACCATGGCTTTATGACCCCACCACAACAACCCTAGTCTATTTGAGGGTCCACTAGAGCCATATGGGCCCATTGGGGTTAACACAAGTGGCTAGGTTGACTCAAGTCAACTCTAGTCCCAATTTGGTCAAGTGCCCTTGCTAAGGGTCATGTGACCTCTAAGGTGCCCAATCAACCCTACCAAACCCTACTTGGACTCTAGGGGAGGCTAAAGGATCACCTAGGACCCATTGGAGTCAACCCAAATGGTAAAATTAGTTAGGGTCAACCCTAGTCTATGTTTGGGTCAACTAAGCCCAAATGGGCTAAACCAAGCTTAAGCCATTATTTCCCTTAGGCTAACTTCATTTCTCATAATTATTATGAGTAGAATGGCTGCATATATCCTATGGGGTTTGACCAGTCAACTTGGTGACTAGGAGAGAGAGGGAGCTTCATTCCATGGTAATGGTGGAGAGAGAAAATGGGGGAAGAGGTATTGTGTGGGGACCGGCCAAAGGAGGCCAATAGCCACCCATTATGGCTGAAATCAACTCCTCTAGGGAAGAGGAGTTAATTCAAGCCGTTTCCCGACCACCAAGGGGCAGTTTCAGCCCCCCTCCTCACAACTCGAGAAATGCTTTAATGGCTTTGATGGGAATTGAAGAACCAACCCCCCCTCTCCAATTGACCATTTAAACATCATCAGTGGGCTGGGGGGAGAATTTTCAAACTCTTACATGGAAGGAGCAAGCCGCCCCACTGTGTTGTTGTAGAAGCCGAGCGCCGCCGCCGTACACCAAGGTGTCCCGCAGCTCCTCTCGCCTTCAGGCCGCCGGAAAGGTCCTCCACTCCTCTCCTAATAAGTAGATCTTAGGAATTGTTTAGGGCAAGGATCGGGCTCAATTAAGCCCGATCCAAGATTTCAAATCAATGGAAATCTGGAGAAAATTAACTTCCCGGGTTCGCCGGAACAGTCGTCTTCGGCGGCCGTGCCGCTAGCTGGGGGTAGCCACCACCTCCATGAAGGTGGTGGTGGCGGTGGCCGGCCGGGGAAGTGGCCGGGTGGCCGGGAAATCGGCCCGCAAGCCTCACCACGACAGGACGATCTGGGTCATCGGCTGGAGGAAGGAGATAACTCGATGCCGTCGGTTTAGATGCTTTAGGATTCGTGCAGAATAATTCAGGACTTTAATTATTTTGATTTCATATAACTCTGTCACACTATATGCATCATTTGGTTTTAATTTTTAAAAAAACTTAGGTTCATCTAATGGAAAAGTCACCAACATAAAATGTGTAGCCCTAAGGGTCTACTTTAATCCAAAATTGATTTGGACCAATTTGGACCTCTGGTTGGGCCAGAGTACCCATTTTTGTGGGACCTATACCTAGGGCTATCCTGAGATTCAATGGATGCCCACTTTTCATCCCTTATCCAAATGAGATGAAATTTGTTCAGGGGGTCTACCTTAGCTATACCTAGGGCCTATCCAAAAATGGGAATTTTTGGAGAATATTTTTTTATAGTTTTTAGAAAAATTTAAT